>OZ010674.1:7912302-8445302 GCA_963932185.1 Troglohyphantes excavatus
GATTAAACTTAAATTAGACCTCCGAACGGACACTGCATTGTACGTCGCTGCATATTGGAATATTGGCGACGGTTCGGGGCCCATCTCGAAGGAAATACCCGGGAACAATGCCTCGTATGTTTGAACCATGATCAGATAACGAGGACAACACCTTGCGCCGTTAAGTTGATAAATGTTTTGTTTCTTTTAGATCTTTAAAATGACCTTTACAATTTAAATTTAATTAATGGAAGTTAATATTTATTGGTAATAAGTAAATAATTTTCTCTGTATTAAATTAGGTATATTTAATGTTTAATTTAAAATTAGCAGTGACGATTGGATTGCACAATTCCATGCAATTTCGAGTGTTTTTACTTCCACTATACTTTAGATCATGTAGCCTTTATAATTTATATTATTCTTTACTAGTTTTGGTCAACTAAAACGCTTATTAGATCTTTAAACTATCATAACTATAAATTATATAACTAATCGTTACCACACATATTATAAGGATTCTCAAACTTTAAATTTGTTCTCTAAATTTATTTCATAATTAAGGAGTGATAGTTACTAATTTTAAAAGTACAGTTATTGACAACTGTTAAAAGTAGTTAATGACAGTGTTGCAGTTAATGCAGACTGTTGCTGCCTCAATATTCAAATGCCAACGTATTCCTTTTTACTAATGAAAATTTATAAATTTTTTTGAGAAAAAAAAATAGTGGGGGGGGGGGGGGGGGAGTTTGTTGATGTTTTTTTTTGGGGGGGAGGGGGTTTAAGTATTCCCCCTCTAAGGGGGACCCTCCCCCCCAAAAAAAACGGATTTCCTTAGGTACCTTACCACCCCTCCCTCGGGAAGGGGGGGAGATTAAGTAAAGAAATCCGTTGCTCAGTCAGTGAACCCCCCCTATGAAAAATCTATACCTACGTGCCTGCGCACAGGTATATGTGTGAGAACTTTTGGATCACCAAACTTTCAAACCCCCCCATTTATATGAAAAATTCAATTTTTCCTAAATTTTTACAATAAGGTTGTTTGACCACTGTTCTCCTTAAAATCATCACTTCAGGGGACATAAGGGAAGGGAGCAGGAGATACTTGTGTTGTAGACCAAGAAATGCGACGAGTGTTTTTTCTATAGAAATCAGAGAAAAAAATCTTCAATTTTTTTTTTTTCACTTATTTTTCAAAAAAATAATTTTGATTTTAAACTGGCTATGGGGGGGGGGGGGGGGGGGGGGTTCTAACCCAATGCTGGCTACGCCACTGCCTACATGCCTGGCTTTTAGAATGTTAAACTTCGACATTATAACCTGCATCAAAAAACACGATTGGAATAAACGTTTTTGGTGGTTTTTTTTTAAAACAAATTACAAATTCTTTGTTAGTTGTGCGATACAAAATTAAGGTCCAATGAAAAATCCAAAATCTTGAAATTCTCCCTTTCAAGCAGTCGGTTTTTGGCACCGGGCAGTGCTTAAAAAAAAATGAACAGACGATGCCCTCACTATTTTTTAACAGCGCGCCAACCAGAACTCCAAAATAAAACCGCCAGAAACTTTAAATTAAAAACGCCAACGCATGTCAAGTCGAGAGGTTATCAATTCGACCGTTATGTGTTTTTTTATGTATGTGATAGCGGGATTTCGGTTCTACTTCAGATATTTGCACAATTTTTTTTTGTTGGATAGGGGATGTTTCACTTGGGAGCAATTTGAAAAAAAATTCCGTTTATCCGGCATTTAACTATCCGAAATTCTCAATTAACCGGACCGTTTGAAAAAAAATATTGTCTTATTTCGAAAATTATTTTTTTGTTGGATAGAGGAAAATCCAATTAGGCAAATTTGAAGAAAAAATATATATATATGGGTTATAAATCCGGAAATGTCGATTAACCGGAGTTTTTTTTTAAACAATTTATCCGATTTCATAATATTTTCATTGTTTAACATAAGTTGCACAACAATGACATTTCGTTATTGGCATTGTTTTACAATATACATTGTTGAGCACAAGTTGCTACTTGAATTTCTTGGTGAATAATAATAGGTGGCGAAGCCCCCTGCTAAATTAAAAAGGGAAAAATAAAATCTTTCTAGAAAAAAGGAAAACCGACTTTAAGGAAAATGTTCTAAAAAGTAATTTTACGAATGAGTTGAAAAAATTGAAAATCAATTTTATACTTAGTACAACTTTTTGAAGTTGGTGCCAATTTACAAAAATCATACCTAAATATTGATGCTGATTTCAAAAAGTTGTAATAAATATAACATTGATATTCAATTTTTTCAAATCATTCGTAAAATTAAAAATTATTTTTTACTCTTTAGCGCATTTTCCTTTTTTCTAGAAAGATTATTTTATTTAAAATGTATAGCTACCTTTTAGTAAAATGACCAATTCCTCTTGGTTGGGTTAATGGTCATTATATTAAGGGTCTCCAGCTCCAATATTAACAACGATGGATTTTAGATTTTTGCAGGCCTAGGCGATATTTTCCTAGACAATTCCGACAAATATTTAACATTTTCTCTTGCAATGGGAAAGCATAATTTGATTCCTTTAACAACAATTATGGTATGTACATCAGACTGACTTACAGGACAAATACCCTTCTTCTGGTGCAGAAGTGTAAGGATATTAAAACTATTATGTATTTATAGTTGGATACATTAATTAGTATAATCAAAACATTGATGATCGAGGTTGGTTGAATTAACGTCACACTAGAGCTAGTTTGTTGTTGAAATACATACTTCATAAAAAAAATATGCGAAATAATATTTTATAATTGAAAGGTTTTTGATAATTACTTGTTTAAAGAAAAAAAGGGTCAGGTTTACTGTACGGTCACCCTTGGCGCGATTTTTTCGCATTTGGCGATAATTTTTTTTAAATGGCAACCCCCCCCTCCGAAACGACAAGGAATTGCAGCAACCCTATTGGACAACAGTCGCCAAAATGGCGAGATTTTGTAAAAGTCGCCAAGGGTGACCGTACAGTAAACCTTTACCGAAAAAAAATACAAGATGAAAAATTTAACAGCTTTATACAAGACATAAAACACATCAGTCGTCACACAGAATATGCACATCTAAAATATGAATGTTCGTATTTGGACATAATTTGTTAACATTGTTTCCTTATACCTGTACACATTTCCTTGGTTTTCGTAATTCAATGTATAACAATCACATCAATCAGAATCACTATCGTATATTTCTTTACCAAAAGGATCCTTATCCAAGCGATCAAAGTCAACAGTTTTCGGGTCAAACACTTCAGGATCAGGAGCATCATCCGAATCAGAATATACGCCATCTTCGGGGGGACAGGCTCTTCTGCCAGCAATACATTTGGGATATTTCTCACCATTCACCGCTGGAAGAATCTTTTCCAGAACGACTCGATGTACCCAGCCTATTCCGAAGTCATAAGTGTACAGTACCTGGTCCTCGGTCGGGAAACGTGTGGATAGCTGTACAGTTGCTGCGGAAATGATGTCGTCACCGTCTTCTATTTCTCCTATTTTCGTTTCGTAGAAAGATCCAGGGCCATTACTAATTGTGAATTGGTAGAGGTGACAATTGCGCCAACTCATTGCACTTTGAATAGCGAAATGAAGGTCTCTGAAGTTCGAGTCGGATGAAACTTGAATACGTCGCCAAATAGGCTGCGTTTTTCGCATAGACACCTTGAATTGAAATATCTGTACAGTTATTTGAGTCATATTTCAGCTCAATTCAGGGCAATTTCGAAAGCTTTTAAATGACAAATATAAAGAGAAAGTTATACGAAAAAAAACATGGAAACATAAATCTTGGGGTGAACCAACACAGGGCAGGAGCAGAGCAAAAAGTTTAGTAGTTTAGAAATAGCGGGTATTAAGAGATGCCAGATATCTTTTCCTAGAAATTTATGCGTAGGTGTCATGCATATGACGTCATTATATGTATATCTTTATTATACGTCCTGTATGCTTCACTACAGCAACACAGTGGGCTATTAGCGACGGTACGGGGTCTATCTCGAAAGAAAGTTTGGTTAAATAACGTCGCACTAGAGCTGCACAGTGGGCTATTGGCGATGGTTCGGAGCCTATCTCGAAGGAAAGACCCGGGAACGATGCCTCTTATTTTTGAAACACTCGAAGGAAATACCTGGATGTTTTGCATGCAAAATATGCTATCTTTCACTGCATGTACGTCTGATAGTTTATATATAGTTACTATTCAACCTTTAATCGTGCATCCAAGGCGCTTGGAATATTAAAATTCCGTTCAGTTTTCAGTTTATAATATGTCAATTATAATAAACTAGTATCTACATTGTTATAACATTGGCGAATAAACTATTTCTGACAATGAGAGAGTTTCACGCCGAGAAGAAAACCGCTGTTGTCAGTGAATACGAAGAGCTGTTCAAAACGCCGAAAAAGTTCCGTAGGATTGACAGGGAATTTGACATTAAATAATGCCGAAATGTAGAAATATATACTTCATACACTGAGCAAAATTATACACACTTATTATAAAAGTATATCAGTTTGCATTAGGAAAGAAATCGAAAATACCAGGATTTTAAAAAACTTAACATCAAGGAAACAGAACAATGAGAAAAACAATTTAAAGTTTTTGTTCCTTAAAAAACTTACTCGTTATCCAGCATAAAATCTCAAATAATTCAATAAAACATACAGTTCCAGAATTTTGAAAGCATACAAGATTCTTAACTATGTCAGCAAGGACAATTAGAACAAAATGAGAAAAAAAAATCTGCTCAAAGATTGAAAGCTTAGAAATGAGTGTTCCAATCTCTCTTAGCAAGATTTATAGAGGTTAACCACATAATTCAAATAGTATTCTCAGGGTTCCCATTCAATATTTAGATTAAAATTCCCTCCGATTATTCCAGAAGATTTTCGAAAAATTCCGAACCAAGAACTTGGCAAAGTATTCAAAATCGAAAATTTAGCAGTTTTAATTTGATGATTATTCTATCAATGACAATTAAAATAATATGATCAGCAATTACGGCTAACATTTTTAGAAAATTTCCTCGACTTTTCCAGAAAATTAAAAAAAAAAAAAATTTTCCTGGACAATTCCAGGTTTATAGGATCCCTGTATTCTGGTCTTGCCCAAATATTTCTATTCAGAGTTGAGTACCTCACCTCACAATATTGGGATTTCATATAGCTAGCTATCAAACAGTATTAAAAAAAATAATTAGTTATTCAACTATTTCCAAAAACCAAATTCATGAGCAATAAAAAATGAATTTTATTGTTTAAAAAATTTACAGTGCTTCTGAAAATAAATTGCAACAGATTTATCTATTAAACTTAGTTTTCCAATACATTTCCATTTAAAAATCATTGGCTACAATCAAAAATTCATATACAAATGACAAAAGGTACAATAAGCACAGACAATTTTTGTAATTAATTTTTTTTTACAAAACTGTAGAAAAGTTCTATAGGCACAAAAGAAAATAGGCGTTTCCTATTTCATTTAGGAAAGAAACAGAAATCAGTCGAAATTAAAAAGACTGGACACATACTTATAATCATGTAAAAAAAAAAATACAAGGCAATAAGCCAATTTATAAAATTAGAAATAGCTTCCAGAATAAATAAGTTTTTATTTCATACATCTGACAAATGTTACAATTGTTAATTACTACAGTTACAAATATGATACAATAGATTACTTTCAGCATAATACAAGCTTAAAATGAAAAAAAATATATATATAATTACATAAAGGCTTATAATAAATCAAATTTTGAATTTTCCCAACATTAAAAAAAAAAAAAAATCAAGACTATTGAAATTTTCAGTTGTCTTAAGATCAGCCGAATAGGTATGCATTTTTGATAACAGTCTGATAGGCAGTATTAGAAACCAATGAAACTTTTTACAAAATTTAGTGAATATTTTTCTCGTAAAGGAAGTGTTCTTTGTCAAAAAGTTAAATTTCATAAAAAAGGTTAGACAAAAATATACTTTAAAACCTTCCAGCTACATCAATCATCAATGTTACAGATAGCATTGTTTTAGTTAATATCTTCAAAATAGTAATAAAATTTACAGAATTTTTTTTTTTTACAATCAGTCATTTTTTCTGTTGAAAATTTTCCAAATTGTTACAACTTGTGTGTATTTAAAATTTAACAATTCTAAAAGCAAATTAAAAAATGTAAGCTATTCTGTATTGTTATTGCCAGTCAGTTGGTTTACTTCTAAATACCAAACGGTTTTGTATATCCCCATTGATACCATAGAAAGTAACCTAAACAGGAATATAATTTTATGCATCTCTTGGACAAAACATGGCCGAAAGGCTGAATATTTTTGCCATTTGTAAATAGAATAGAGCTATAAATTAAAATTTACAATAAATCATAACAAATATAAAAATTTAAATATGAATAAAAATATATATTAAATTTGACTAGTCTATTGCACAAGTTTCACACTCACACAAATAGTAGTGAACCTTTTAAGGGTAAAAAATAATAAAACTAAATTTTATTGCCATTTTGTGCATCATTCAGTACAAGTACTAAGTGGCAATTGTAATTTTTAAAAACCGGAATCCAAACCTCTTTTGCTAGGAAGGTGCAAAGAATGATCTTTAAAATACAATGGGCATATACAAAATCGCAAATTTTTTCAATGAAACGAAATGGCAATTTCGCAAATTTTGATTAGTCCTTTTTGACCTTCATTTGCTGAAATTATACAAACTTAAAATAAAGGTATAGATGTAGTATAGGACATTTGGCGCGCGAGGTTTTTTTTGGCGTGTTTTATTGGGGCGATAAATTTATAGTATGGCAACCCCACCTGACATTGTTGGTATATTCCGATCCTTGTAGCGACTTTCAATCTGGCAACCCTATGACGTCATAGCGCTGTTTAACGGCAATTTTTCATCGCCAAAAAAAAATCTCGCCAAATGTCCTATACTACATCTGTTCCAAAATAAAACTTAACAAATTAAGAAGTTAATTTAAAACAATTTCTTTTTGATATCAGTTAAAACTTAAGATTAAATTATCAATATATTAGTTTAAAAAGGATGAAATTTAGTAAATTAAATTATGGAAAATGCAAAAACATCCACGAGTGCTACTTTGGAAAAATTTGGACGATTAAATAATACATTGGTCATCAAAACTTGGTAAATCCCACTAATGTATTACATTTTCATTTATAAAGTAATGAATCACAATCTGTATTAAAACCTGGTTAAACTGCTTTTTATAGTTCCTCATAACTTTTTACAAATTTAGGAACAGAAATTAGACTTGGAATAAAAAAAAACAACTTAAAACATCTGTTTGAAGTAATTTCAACTAAGCGATTTTTAAAAATAAAGTCACCAAGATACCTTTGCAGCATACCAAAAAATACTAGCCTTAGTTACTCATTTTTTTAATTAAACCAGACTAATTGAACAATAAATAACAAACAAACATTTTAATTAGGTCATTAATATAACCTAGTGGTCTTTTCTCCAATATTCAAAGCATATAAATTCCAAAATTTTCCTAGTAGCATCAAAGGTAACTTTCACAAACAGAAATATAATTTTTTACCATTTGTTTCCTTCTTTGATTTCAATGAGTGGAGATTTTATGTTTCAATTGACAACTTTGGATTAGATATATCACACACACCACAAAACAACAACCTAATCATAACCTTGAACACCTACTTAGCTTGTACAAGGCTCTTAAGCAGAAACAATTAACGAATACTAGTAAACAAATTCAAAGCCGACTTAGCTTCTTTCTGAGAACGGGCCTTGCTGAACACGTTCCAAAATCTTAACGTCTCATCACCTGCTCCAGTCACTATAGACTCCCCGTCCGGAGACATAGCAAGATACAGCACCCGGTATGAATGCCCCGTAAGCTTTGCGACTTGGGTGAGAGACGGGTACTTCCACACGAGAATCTGGTTTTGAGAGTACCCGTGGGTGCTGACTAGCTCCGAGGCGTGTTTCGACCAGGCAAGATTGCACACCTGGGATCCAGTATCGATCCACTGCATCGGCTGTCCTGTAAGTGTATTCCAGAAGCGAATGCAGCGGTCGGCCGTACCGCCGCCGGAAGCCAGGAGACCGTGGTGGTGTGGCGACCACGCGATGGCCTTGACTGCAGCCAAGTGCTCGACATAAGTCTGAATTGGGGACAGATTGCTCATGTTCCAGACGTAAAGTTTGTTGTCGTTGCCTCCCGATGCCAAGTGTTGGTTGTCGGGGGACCACTTCAGGCCGCAGACTTCTTGTCGGTGACCGCCCAATCTGCGTTCTGGGGTCATTGACGGGGTTCTAACGTCGCGTTGAAGGATTAGACGATCCCTGCTCCCGGAAGATAAAATATCGCTGTTCCATGCAAGAGCCCCTACCCGAGCAGAGTGTCCCTCCAAAACAGAGACGCATTTGTTGCCGGCGACGTCCCACACTTGAACGTAACCCTTATGGGTTCCCACGGCAACCAGGTGCCCTCTCTCTGCCCAAGAGACTGATGTCACAGTGTCACCGTCGGCTGAGAGATCGCACAATCGGGTGACTTGGGAGGTGCAGGCGCTCCATAAGTAGACGCACGTTCCAAGTCCCACACTCAAGACGTTCGTGGACGACCAGTCGACCAAGTTCAGATAAAAGTCATCCTGAAGCTCAGGGGCGTCGAGGACCTTGAAGGGTATGCGGGAGATCTTGCGAGCTGCCTTCCTCGGGGATCTCAACAGCTTCTGGCTTTTGCTGCTAACGGGAGACAGGGAATAGGGCGACGAGGCTTCATTTACAATTGAATTGTCCAACACTCTGAAATTAAACAGGTTGGTGTGTCTACCTTCTGCAGGGGCGAATGCTTTCCGCTCCTCCACCTGTTCTTTGACGTCTTCGATGGCTGTTCCCAATAGCTCGTTTTTTAGTAGGCAGTTGTAGGCCACTCCGTCCTTGGAACAGTCCGAGCTGGTGTCTTTCGCCTTTTTGTTTTGGCCGGTGACTGGTTTGTTCTCTTGCATGAGGGAGTAGCATACTTGCCATGAGTTCGGGTTGCGACATGGTATGAAACGGTCGCCGTACACTTCTTTTCTGGGCGACTTGACGGGGGTTGAAATGCGAAGCAAGTCGTCCGAGTTTTGGCCATTTTGCTGACGAAAGAGACGTTTCTCGTATTCCTGATTCATCACAAGAGTTTTTATGTTTTTAGGACGATAAAATTTAAGATAAACTACACAGAAAAATAACAATTGTATAATTAACGAGCATTCTGAACGCACAAAAAATGGCGAGAATATTGAACAGTTTGTTTTGCTGATTCTGACGAATTGAAGTGATGCCACGCGTCAGCTGATATATTTATATCATTATCTTTTGTTTATCTGAGATATGGAGGAATCGCTGATTGGAATCCTTTTTATATTTAAATTACTTCTAAAACAATAAGTACTAATTTTTTTGTTCAATTTGTGCTTATTCTAATTTATTTGATCAGTCTGGGACAAAATTAAATAAGAAAACAGCATTTATAAAACTGTTTTATTTTTATATTAAATTTATTTGGGTATTAAATTTTAAAACTGTCAATGTAGTCTATTTTCAAATAAATTATTATTTTTAAATGAATTGATTAGCAAACATTTAAAATCATAAAGTAATTTAAATGCAAATATTTTAAATCAAAAAGTAGGCAGCATCAATATAACTGAACTGAAGTACTGTTTTGTATTGAATTTATTTTCTTTTAGAAAAATGGCCGATTACCACGATGTTCAGAATGATGTTTTGGTAAATTTGGATATTGGTAATCTATGTGTCAATAGTGTTGCACTATTAAAATCGTCCATTGACAGGTAAATTAAAAATATAATAATTTTATGAACTAGTATTTTCCAAAAAATTCTTAGTAACGATTTATAAATATTTTAGAGATCTGAGTGAAGATGCCTTGAAGCATGTGGCTTCTCTTGGAGTTCAACAATTGCTGCAAGAAATTTTTAAAGTGAGCATTTTAATTTAGAATTAGTTTTGTTCAGAGCGATATTCTTAAACACTTTCTTGGTAGGCACTCGTATAAAATATTACGTTCTAAAAGAAGTATTCAGATATGATTTGTTTGTAAATTTTGTTTTTTACTTTATGAAACTTCAAGAATATGTTTGCTTTTTCAGTTGCCCAGCGAATATCATGAACATGTTCCTGTGGCCAAAGTAAGTTCCTCTCAATATGAAAAATATTTAATATAATTGTTTGTGTCAAAGTTCCAAGTACCAAAACCCATATACTATCTAATAACAACATAACTTCGTATGCAATGAACTCGATATGTTAGTATTACAATAATAATTAATTAAAAATAAAGTATAAGGGGAAACTCCGCCAAATGAATTTACTTTGAACACTTTGGCATGGAAGGCCTAGGGTATCCGTGTCGCATAAACAGTTGATGGAGCTACTTGCTGTAGATGAACAAATGAGATGCAAGGAATTAAAAACTTACATGACATCATTTTGGCGATGGTTAATAACTTATACAAAACTATTATTAAATATATAATGCAATAAGTAATTATGAAAAATTAAATTAGTGTATTAACTAGGTTGGGTTTACTCCGGGTTTGTCGATTTGAACTGAAATAATTTTTAACACTTTGTGAATTGTCCCCTTATTCTTTACTTTAACCTTAATTTGTTACAGCAATCATTCATTATTAAAACCATCTAATGTTTATGAGGGGTTCAGTAACTAAAAAATTGGGTGACATTTTTTATGTCTATTTGGTACAGAGTTGCATGCGACAGCGGATTTGACTGTGTATACAAGTAGTCGCCAAATGCCTCGATGTGTCTTATTTTCTGATCTTTATGGTTACTTCCGGTTAAACACACAATTACAATTAACAACTCGAGCGTTGTGTCGTATTTTTCAGCCACGGTCGGATGACATCCACTGCGTAGGTGGCTATCGGTGATGGTTCAAAATTCAATTAAAAAGATTTCTATTTGGTCTGCACGATTGGGTAAAATAATGTCGCACTTTTTGAGTTCCACAATGGGCTAATGGCGACGGTTTAGAATTTATCGCGAAGGTTACCTTTCGTTAATTAACCTTTAGAAGGCGGGTCTCCGACTTTAACATGGGATTGTGGTTGAAATATCTGTCCTGTAAATCTTAACTTTGTAGTAGAGCTGCACATTGGCCTATTTGTGATGGTTCGGCACCTATCTCGAAGGGAATGCCTCGTATTTTTGAACCATGGTCAGATGATGAGCACATTATCTGAGCTGACACCCGGAGCAACCTTAATAGGGGTGCTCATTGGATCCCGATTAGATTACTACATACATTGCTTTAGAAAAACAGCAGAGGGGGCACCGGCCCATTACCTAAATAAGCAGCTGGTACCCTGTGTGAGCCGTCGTTTGAGGCTAGCCATCCCCTCCAAGCAGTCATTTAGGCAGCGACCCATTACCTTAAAAAAAACGCTAGTACCCCCTTCAGGCCGTCGTTTGGGGCTACTCATCCCCTCCGAACAGTCGTTTTTAGCACTACGCAGTGGTGCACGGTTATCAAAGAACTAAAAACAATTCATCTTCAACATCATCTTTCAAATTATTAACATACATATGATAAGCAAAAATAATTTAATCTATCAACCGAACCACATTTGAGTCATACCAACAGCAATAAAGGATACTTGCTTATAATAGCAATTTCGGTGTTGGAGGAAAATGCGAGTGCTTACTTTACAGCAATTCTATTGAAAATAATAACTCGGAATGGCAATTTGTCATATAATAATTTGCTGTTATACTCTTTAAAAATATTAGGAAAAATACATGTACGCATAGTTTAAAACATTCTATTTGAAAACAACAATTCTCATTTTCAATTCATCCCACATAATAATCATGTCACCCTTTAAACCAATCAGGGAAATTCCTATGCCTGGAAGTCACATGACCTTCTGAACCAATCACGTAAATTCCTATCCTTTCATATTTGTAGATAATTACACCATTCTCAGATTGAGAAGTGAATCGTCCGAAAAAGTGGCAAGAACTAGCCACTTATGATTAGAAATCCTAACCGTTTATTTAGAAAGGAAAAAAAAATCCCCCCCAAAAAATGATCATGTATTTTAGGTGCTAGTATCATGAAACATCAATATGATTGTCAATTTCAATTCTTTAAATATGTTCAAACATTTGCATTTGTTATTTAAAGTTTTTCTGAAGAAAAAAACTTTTTTATAATTAGAAATTTTTATGAAACTTTGCAATTAAAATGTCTTTTAAATTGAAAATTGATTACTCAGTAATTATTCAATATAAGAATTTAACATAATTGAAACTAGTGAACAAATTTAAACAGCTAAGCACCTATTTTAAAAATGTATTATTTTGATAGGTTTTAACTAGGGATGAACCGGATAGTGATTTTGCCGGATATCGGATGTCCGACGCACATTACAAACAGATATCGAATATCCGAACTGGATTTTGCCAGATATCCGGCAGTTTCTTTTTTATGAAAATATTTTCTCATACACACTAGAGAAAACAGAAATCGATCAAAAATTATAAAATATTTTTTTATTCTATAATATTCTCCAATTTTTTTTATCTAAGGTGATACCAAGATTGAATAAACATTAAAAAAAACTTTTATTTACAAAGGGTTATTCTATGGCGTTGCTAGCAATGGGCATATGTTTTGTACACTTTAAACTCAATTTCTGAATAATTGTATTTTTATCATATGCCCTTTCATTCCAAACATAAAAACTCAAGTTTGCTTAAATTTTTGAGAAATTTATTTTTTAATTCAACTTTATATTAGTTGTAAAATGTTATGACCCTCCACCATAACGATTCGTTAAAAAAAATTATAAGAATTTTAAAGTTAAAATTTAAAAAAAAAGTGTTTTTTTTTAAGGACTCTCGAAGTAAAAAAAATATTAAAAAAACTTTTAATGCTATAAACTTTATTCATCTTTAAAACTTTAACTTTATTCATTTGTTTTATTCATCCGGATATCCGGCTTGGTAAATCGGATATCCGACACTTTACTTCCGGATATCGGATAGTTACCGGATATTTAAAAATCGGCCGGATACCGGATATCCGTTTCATCCCTAGTTTTAATAATTTTTTATAAAGCTTTTGTCTTATTTTTAGTTTTATTATATTTCGTTTTTGTCAGTGTTTTTCAATTGGGTTTTCTTTTAGTTACCTGTACCGGTCCTCCCCATACCCAGGGAAAAGCATGTAAGTTTATTTAAATCATTTTCATTGGAACTTTATTTATCTGAACTCCAGTTATCCGTATCAAACAAAGTGGATCACTAATTATCCAGATTGCTTTGAGATATAAAATAAAAACAATGTTTTTTTTTGTGAATATCTGGATGGGATATGGTCCAAATTGATCCGAATAATTGAAGTCCTATTGTATTTGCCAATTTGTACAAATTATCTGTGTAATGTATGGATTTTCAACATGTTATTGTAGCTTATAAAAATGTACTTAATTCTATTTTTTTTACGAAAATGTGTTTTCTTGACACCCAAAAACAGTATTATCACATAAAAACGAAATTCTTAATTTTTATTTAAATATTTATTTATCAAATTATCTTAAATAAATTTAAAAAAAGTTTTGCTCTGTAGAAATATTTTTTAATGCATTTTTAAACTAAGTTAAGATAATGAGTTAGAAAATAAATTTTTATTTATAATGAAGTATTTTTTCTTCTTTATATGACATTAAGTAAACTACAAACTTTTGAAGTGTTTTATCAATATTTTTCAGATTTGTTGTTTAAAAATTGATTATAGATAATAAAATTATATATTGAAAATAGATTTTATTTTTAAAATGCTGTTGGGTATGTATTTTCATTCTTATTGAATTTCATTTAAGGTTCCCAAAGAGAAACCCATGACAAAATGGGAGAAGTTCGCCAAGACCAAAGGCATAACGAAAAAACGTAAGGAAAAGTTAACTTGGGATGAAACTTCAAAGGTAAGTTTCCACCTAATTTTAAGTTAACTGCTTTCTCCTGTCTGTGATTTTTTTTGCCAACTCCTTGTGTTGCAAAAACCAAATAACCATAATTTTCAGATACCGTTTTTTTTTTATGTTATTTGGATTTGAAAACATTTTTTGAAAAGTCAGCAATGATGACCATCCACAGTTTAACCTTTACGTGTGGACTGGAAAAACATGTGTCCCATAAATGTAAAGCATCTAGTGGTGGGCTTGGAACACTTTAGATCCATGGTATGGGGGAAGAATTTTTAAAATATGAGGTCTGAAGTATGCTGTTTGCGGCATAACAGGGAATTACATGGCTTTAGACAGGTGACATTTCTCTAATGGTTTCTGCAGATTGTCTTCAGTTGCATTTTTAGTATTTCGACATCTGAATCTGCGTGCTTCGCGAAAGGATTGTTGATCCCTCCACCACACCGTTATACATCTCCTATTGTCATCCTTCCACAAAGCTTTTGAGAACTTTTTTTTTTGCCCCCCAAAGCAAGATCCCCCCTACCCAGCACTTTTATTAAGAATTGGCTTGCAGCCAGGGCAACTTTTCTGTTATGGAGCCACTGCAAAAAGGTTGAACAGTGCAATTCTGTATCATGTTTTCTAATTATTTTGTGTGTATGAGTAACTTTAAAATTGGTGTTTTGACGTTTTATGTAATTTTTTTGCAGGATTGGAAACCTCTACATGGATATCGTAGCATAAATAACAAAAAGGAATGGTTGATGGAAGTTCCAGTAAATGGAGGTAAATTTCCTTCTAAAAATGTATTAGCATTCCAATTGAAAATTGGCAAATATGTATGAAAATTTATTAGTTATAGATATTAAAGGGCAATTTATTTTTTAAGAGCAAAAAACAATTTAAAATGTTCATACTATTTTTAACGTATGGTTATGAAACCAATAATGAATTTTTTTTATAGAAATGTAATCTAATTTTAATAAAAAAAGTTTAATGATAATTTTCTTGTTTGTAGACCCAAATGCTGACTGTTTTGCAAAAGTAAAGGAAGAAAAGCGAGAGAAAGTTGCGAAAAATGAATACCAGAGGCTGAGGAACGTAGCGGCTGCAACTAAAATGAAAGGTAATTTGTAAAATATTTAACTCTCGGATGGAGCTGAACAACTTAAGTCATCCATGGACAACCAGTTTTTCTAGCAAACATACAAACTTTAAATTCACTTATGTATTCAAAGTTATATCTATTATAATACAGTCAAACCTCGGTATAACGAACCCAGGATATAACGATCCCTCGGTTGTAACGAACTTTTCAATTGGTCCCAACCGAACTCCTATGTCACTAATGTATTTTCAAATGCTTATAACGATCTTCAAAAGTAAGGAATTCGGATGTAGCGAACTAAAATTCACACTTTTCCAGTTTGGTTTCAGGTTTTTCAGAAAATTTTACTCGCCCCGACCACATTCCTTACCCTTTGTTCCTTTGACAGAAGCCAGTTTCCTCAAAGGTGACAATAGACTCCCATGCTCAGCTCCTCCCCTTCCCCAGTTCAACTGGTTTAGCATACATTCTTTGCCTATTCCATTCATTCTACTGCTGAAGATTATCGTTTAACTTGTGGACTTCGCGTAGGTTTAAAATCGCTCCTGTTTTCTAATGCCTTTTCCATTGAGGATAAAGCGAAAATTATTAAGAGAATAGAAAACGGTGATTATCGTTTATCTACAGATATTGCATTCGAAGGGGATGTTAGTGCAGGTCCTTCAATTTCTGATGCTAAGGGTAAGGCAGCTGTGGACATTTTGCATAATTTCTTTGCAACAGAAACTGTGGATAAGAATGTAATGGACTCTTTTGATGCTTTCAACAAAAAATCAAAACTTATTTTCATACTTTAGATAAATAAATTTAAGTAGTAGTAAAATTAATTTAATTGTTTAATTTGTTATTTAAAAACAAATATTTCTTTTACTTAATTATTGCCCATTACTAATCGCAATTCAGTGTTCAGTTTAAGTAATTTGTTTCGCACAAATCGTGTTTAAGGACTTTAGGAAGTTTTTATATCATCAATATTTGAAAATTCGGATATAGTGAACCCCCGGCTATAGCGAACTTCTGAACCAGTCCGTTGAGGGTTCGTTATAACGGGGTTTGACTGTAGTACAAAATTAAAAAATATATATAATACACATGCATTGGAAATATAAAATAAACTATTTTCCAGAGAAAACAACTTTACAATTTTGCACTTTTTCAAACTGCTCAGAGGGTTTAGATTTATATTAAAATTTTAGTTCTATTGAAAATTAAGATTTAATTTTAAGATGTCTGTCTGTTAAAATTAAAGTCTTAGTGAAATTGGCATTAAATGAATGCAATTTTAGTTTTATTTAAAATAAGTTCTTATATAATTAGGTTTATTCTTGTTTTAAAGTTGTAACTATTTTTTATTTATTTTAGTTACAAATTTAGAATCTGTTGATCGAGCGGATAAGCAACAGGTATGTTTGTCTTTAATTTGTTTCTGTATAAATTGGATACTATTCTAACGTTTTTTAAAAAATATATATTTGTAGTTAGCATATTATTATAATCATAACTTTTATTTAATGGTAAATATTGCGTTAAAAAATCAATTTTTAAATTTGTGCTCTATATTTTAAAATTAATAATTTAGCTTTTTTTTAAAAAAAAAAAAAAAAGTAAATTATGTGTGATTAATAGTTCTGAATTTCTTCCTTCAATCAAACTTTAGTCAAAAGTAGTTGATATAATAGAGGTATCTTTATATTATTGGATGATTACAAATCAATAACATAGGCATAATAATTCGATTGACCGATTGCTTTACGAAAGACTCATTTTTTCAAATAGTAATAATCTTTTGATTGATTTGAAGTCTAATCAATCAACAGTTTAAGACATGTTAACAAATCAAAAGTTAAAAAGCTAAGTAAAGGAAGGCTGGTTTCCTGAATTAAATATTAATTATTTATTTTTTGCAGCTTTCCCGTTCCCTTAGTGCAGCCAAAACAGCAACTGCCTCAGTTGGTCGCTTCACAAGTAAACTTCCAAATGAAAAGGCACCTAAAAATTCAATGAAGAAAAGACTGGTAAAAGCTTTTTATTAATGAACTTTTTTTTATCTAATATAACAAATGCTGAACAACTTTTCTTTTTAAACTTATTTTTTATCACTTAAGATAAATTACAATACATAATATATTTTTCAAATAAGATTTCATCATAAATAAGTTATTTTTGAACATTTACACTTTTTGTATTAAGTGTGTTTTGTTTACAATTAATGACTAGTTGCTTGTAAACTAAGGATAAAAGTTGATTGGAAATTTAAAAACTTTACAAAATATTTTGCAACAGCTGGTACGTCTATTTTTGAAAAAATATTTTGTACACTTTTCAAATTAAGTAGTGTAAATTTGTTATCTGAATCGTTTTTCCTTTTCAAAATTTCATTTTCATTTTGCTAAAAAAAATCGCATCTTAAACTGAATAAAATAAAGTTCTGTTTTAACAGAGTTCATACTAAAATATTCCCCTCGGGGAGTTTTTATAAACCCATAATAAATTCAATGACAATATAAACAAATTTCATTGTTTTTAACTTTGATACACAGCAAATAATACTCATAGATATAGAAAGTTTTCTTTTAAAATACAAAGATAATAAAAGATGAAGAATAAAATTATTCCTCTGTTTATGTAAATTTATTTTCTTCCTAATTTAAGGGGTTTTAATTAACAAAATTAAAATGAAGTTCTTTCAAATATAAATGTGGATAAAAAGTTTTCATGATAAACATTTGCAATTCTAGTTCGAAAGACCCTAAGAATTTTTAAAGACTTTAAAATAAAAAAAATAAAGGTCTGAACAAACCTTGTCTTAAACTGTAATTTAAATTTTAAACTTCATGTTTGTGATTCATTTAATAATTTATAGCTTATGAATGGAATAAACTGTTTTCATATGAAATTAAGACTTATTTTTTGTTTTAAATAGTTTAAGCCCAATGTTCCACAAAATATGAAAGAGGAAAGGGAAAATAATATGAAAATATTTCAAAACCTAGACAAGAAAAATCCAAAGTTGAATGTCCAAGAGGTAACTATAAAATATTTACAGATTCTTTATTTTTAAAAAAAAATCTTTCCATTAAGTTTTTGTTAATCATATGTATATTTCATTTATGGAGTAGTACAATAATATATAAGGAGTGTCACATTCATATTTTAATTGTAAGCACGAGTGAAAGTATCCTGTCTGAGGATGAATTTCTTTTTTTTCTATTTTTTAAAAAGTTAAATAGGATAAAAATTTTTTTTGTTTGAACTAATCTTAAATAGCATATCAATAAACTATGTACACAGATAATAAAATAAAAATTGATTATGTATATGATTCAGTAGCAGTGCTTACTTTAGAAATAAAAGGGCACCCTGTTTTTGAAAGGCACTTCTTTTTTAAAAGGGCACTTTAAATTTTTCCTTAAAAACCAAATCTGTAAGTTGCCAAACCCTTACAAAACTGATGAAAAGGCTACTTAAATCCAAAATTTGGTAATAAATGATTAATCTTGTAACCTTGCCCCAAACCACCTTCTCTTTAAAAAAAAAATAGCATTTCATATGCGAGCACAGGCAATCAATAGGATTCGTAGAATGTCCCCTATACGAAATTAAAGCGGAATCATCGCAATTGCACAACACATGCAGTTAAAAAGGAGGTTGTTGTAATAAAAAATTCCAATATTATATATCCCTGCTATATTCACAATGCATTGTAACTATAAGTTTTTATTATATCGATGAGAAGTAATTAGCTTTCAGTATAAAGCGAAGTTGTAAAATCAATTGTCTTGTTTTAAAAGGGAATTTCATCAAATTGTTTTTACATAATTTTGTATTTAAAATATTTTACTATTTTTACAGGCTGTTCAACGTTACATGGCAAAACCATTGTAAGTACAGTGTTTTTTCTCTAATAATTGACTATTGATATTTTTAGCACCTAAGATTAATCAAAACTAAATTCTGAATTGAATTTTTTTATATGAAAGTGAAAAATATAATTAAATTTGAGCTTTCATGGAATCATTAGCAATTTTCCTTCATTAAATAGCACTATTTTTCGGAGCATAAACATTATTTGCTATCTTTTTTAAAATGGTATATTTATATAATGTCAAATAATTTCCATATATTGTAGCACTTAAGTAACTGGTTAAATTTAGTAGGAAATCTATTGTTTTTAGGCACAAATAGATTAATACAGAGGGTGGATTAGGTTTGTCAAATGGCAGGAGTATTTAATTAAAAAAAAAACGGCTTTAGAAGGTAAATTCCAAATAGAACATTTATGATGTAAAATTCATAAATAGTATTTATAGTCTTCTTTCCTTGGAAGTAAAAGGGCACCCGTCTAAATTCTCTGGTTGGATGTTTTGCCCACCAATTACTTGTCACTATCATTTCTGCATCCTCCTTATAAGTAATTGGCAAGCATTACTCAAAATGAGTGATTTTGCATTTTGTTCTATATGTAATATCTTAATTTTATTTAGTGGTGGTTCGTGCCTTATTGAATTTTTATTTAATAGCCCGTGGTCATTAAATATTGTAGCTATTAAACCTGAAAACTATAATGCACATTTTAAATCAAACAGAAACTCAAAATTTTCAACACATTGATCTGTTTGTATCATCTTTCTCTGTATGTAATTTAAAGTTAGTTAAAAGAGAGTTAACTATCAAAGTATCATAGACCACGCATTTTATACTCATTAAAAGAGTAATTTTAATTTCTATTACACCTGTAGCTGTAAATTATATTTCTAATACTAATACATAATTTAATATTAATAACATTTGTATATCCTCTTATTAAAAAAAACTAGGCCTATAGCTTTGTCTGGAATGTATTTTTTTATATGTACCTTTTTTTCAAAAATAGGAAACATTATTTTTATACTATTCTCTCAAAAAAAATTCAGCGCATATTTCTAGTAACACCTTGTAACTTAGAATAAATTATAATGTAATTATGTGTCACTTTATAGGCATCTAGCAACCCAGTATCTTTTAAAACGCCTTTCCTTTCTACTGTAAAACTTGATATTTTGAGTTAACAAGTTATCACATCTTAAGCGACAATCTAAGTTTTTAATTATATTTTTTATCTCATTTTTCTGTAGAAAACAAGGTCAAGAAGAAGGGGACCAGCCAAGTGCTAAGAAACCGAAAAAGTCGAAGAAAAATAAATTTATTAAGAATTTGTTTAGGGGAGGCAAGAAAAACAAAAAGGTCTTCAAACGTTAAATTATAATATATAACATGTATATATCTAAATTGAAAATAAAGAATGTTACAATTTTGATAAGAGTTGTTTTGGTTTATCAAAATGTATATAAGATTCATTCAGCTTCTATAAGAGACTCTTTGAATATTCACATTTTCTATACAAAGATAATTTTTGTAAGCCTTTTAAGCTTTAATAATAATTTGCTATCCAAGTTTAATGTCTCAAAATCTTTACTTTGCTAGTATAAGATTGGTGAAATGCAAGCTGCAATTGGATTAAAAACTTCGACAAATTATGCAAGGTCATTAAAATGTGTCTAATAGTTTGCAATTGTAATAAATTTGAAATAAAGATTTCATTTATTTTGATTACCCAATGAAATTTCACAATTGAATTAAAAATTTTAGTTACTGTATCTCAAAAGCTAAAAAAAATCTTTAAACATGTCTTCTTTGCATCGATAGCTTTTAGATGCTTCTGCCTATTTCATTTGAATTTTTTTACTAATAACTCTTTTATTAGTAAAAAATTAATTTTATTTGCAACTTTAGAGCTAACTTTTCTATGTGAATGTACATATTAAAAAATATGTATTTGTATTAAAAAAAATGAGGTCCTTAAAATTGATTCTAAGGTCCTTAAAAAATTCTTAGCTCTTTATTTTCAGAAAATGCATACAAACTCTTAAAACATCCACTTCTATTTTGAACCTTCAAAGCTAAAAATAGTTAATTAGCAATAAAAGTCGAACATTGACAGATTTTAACAAATATCGAAATAGCAATATATATACATCTGTGCACAGCTGTCTGTGAGGGAATAGAATTTTTCACTTATTTGCAAATAACAAAATTTTCACCATGCACCAACAGATGGCTGGTTTTATGCTGGTTCATGGAAACCACTGGGTTTCATCCTACAAATTTGTAAATAGGTGGTTGGTTAGCAGAAGGTTAATGTACATTAAAACAATATTGTAATAAATGGAGCAATTTTATTAATTTAAAAATTGGAGGGGATATCCGAGATCGTGGTCTTGAGTGGACAAAGATAACTTTTGGCAGCAAATCTGTGACTTGTGTTGATTGTGCGCCTAGCCTTGTCGCATACACTGTGAACTATGTATTTTTACTGTGGATACTAGAGCATGATTAAAACCAAAACTTCTCAGGTGTCTGTCGTCAACCGCTAGTGGCGAGTTCTACGAGATTCCATAGGACTCGTCGGCAATGTGTTCACTTGCTTAACAATTTCCAACAAAGTTACCGCCTGCAAAATGATTGACAAGAGCATTTATCTGTTTAGAAAATTGAGTTAAAACTTTCCCAACTTTATTCTGCACCCAGTAAAATAAGATACTAAAATAATGCTTAAAATTTTTTTTATTTGCAAACATTTAAAACTGTACACAACAATATATACATTATAGTACAATTCAACACATTTACAAGGAACTTAAGTAAAAGGATCACTCTTGGTCCCATAGTAGAGTTGGGCATGATATTTGTGTTGAAATGATGCATGAAACATGACTCAACGTAAACTTATAAATATTAAAATATGAATCGATGACAAGTGTGAAAAAAAGTGATATTCAATAATTTACAAACAGTGAATGTCATATTACCCTTCATATTTCAAATTCTTATTACTAAACATAAAATATTGAGGTTTATGTATTTTTCAATTGAAATTTTTAATGTTCGATGTAGATGTGAAATAATTTAATATGTGGCATTCTCATAATGGTGAACTCAAACTATACATCTAAATTAATATTTCGTGAAAGTATTACAGGGCCTCAAATATCAATAAATCTTATTTAGGTATTAAATATTTTTCAAGTTGACTCTTTAAGACTTGATAATTTAAAATATTAAGCAAAACAAATGATAAAAAATAAGTGATTTTGATTCATTTAAATAAAATTCAATTCACAACAAAAGCAATTTCATTTACAATCAAAATATTATTTTTTATAATTTGAGCATGCTGAGACTTGCATAATTTTTTATATGAATCTACAGCGATTCCCATAGTTCTGCAGTAAATGTAATTCTCTTTAAAAATTTGCATAAAATATCAAACATACAAAACATGATTTATGAAATATGTGTCCAGCACATTTTAAAATATACTTGTATCAAATAATCTGAAAAAACTTAGTCCAAACTTACGAATAGAAAAAAAAATGTATAAAACTAATAATGCTCTTGGCAGATTTCAAGATGGTTGAAAAAAAAAATGTGACGAGTCACACTGAAATTCACAGTGACGTGTTAGTACAAAGGCAATAATACCGAAGATCACTTACAAACCTTTGGATGCTTTCCCCAAAAGAATGTAGGTCCTGAAAAGCAATGAAAGTTTGTTACAATATGTTTATAAGGAAATTAAAATAGAAGCTAACAACTGATAAATGAAGATGTAAAACTTCCGTTTGAAAAGCTTATTTTCAAATTGAAACATTTTCCTAGCTGGACTTTAGCAGTTGTAATAAACCCTGCTTGGCAATGAAATTCAAGCGATTCACTTCTAAATGTGGAATTGGGACAGTAGAAGTGAATCATTTGAATTTTGTCCCCAAGCAGTGCTTACTACGGCTGCTGAATTCCAGCCAGGAATATGTTCCCTTTTGAAAATAAGTTCCTTATTAAGTAAATTTTTCAGGTGGATCTGAAGTTATTTTATTCTTACATAATTTAATGCATTAAAGTTTAATTTATGTGTCATTGGAATTTAACTTTAAGCTATGCAAAGTAACTTTTTCAAAAACTCTTACAAGAAAACTATTCACAGATATGAACATGTTATATATCCTCTGATATTATCAGTGTACGAGTCCTTTCACATTAAAAACTCTTAAGTATAAAGCAATTTTCTGAAGTACAAAAGAAAAAAAAAATCAAATGAAGTTTGGACAATAGGTACTTCGATTTTTAGTATGACAGAAAATTTGCTTAGAAAAAAAGTTCTTTTAGTTCATTTCACGTTGGTAATATTTCTGAAAACAAGTAAATGTTTGATGTGGTTTTAAAATCATATAATAGCAATGTTCACTCTAGAAATGAAAAGAGGCAGGGCGCTACTGGCCAGGAAAAGGCCCAAAGAAAAAAAAAAAGGTTGGGGTGGGTGTGTCCACCCGTTAACACACAAGGCCCATGTCTGGAGGAATGGGTGCTCAATTATTAGCATGAGTGTATTGTTCTGAACTAGGACGGGTGGATTTTTAAAGACAACTAGGGAAACAAGGATCCTTGTGCTTGACAGAAAAGTGCAAAAGGGGCAGCATTTTTCCAAAAAAGGCGCTATTGAGATAAACACACAGCGTGAACACTGTAATAGAAACAAGTTTCTGCCTGTTTGTTCAAGTTATTCAATGGATTAGTTGCCTTTATTAGCTTTGCATGTTGAAAGGCAGGTAATGTGAATTATGTAGTAAAACAGTGATAGCTTTACAAAATCTCAGAAGAGGCAAGGAAATGAGAACTTACTGTATCACATTTAAAGTTACGAAGTAAAGTATTTTTCTGGTTTGAGTCTAAATTCTCCATACTTTGCAGAAATTGAGGTAAAAAGGTAGAATAGAAGCTATTACAGTCCACCATAGCCATATTGTAAAGAGCAGTCACAATTTCTTCTCGTAGTAGATTGTGAGTTTTACATATTAAAGTCTGTAATAGCACCCTTAAAAACTGGAAGAGCATAATATTTTTGAAGTAACCCTGAAAAAAAAAAGCAGATTTTGTACAATTGTCAATATAAATTGTAGCATTTTCTAAATACTAAGCAAATATTTGGAGGCCAAGGAAACGGTCTACTTTTTGCTAATATTGAGATATTAACACCTTATGTTAGCAACAAGGATGCACTTCCATTGGGAAGTGTGCACAATAATGATAGTCTTTTAAAAAGTTCAAACTTTTAAAATATCAAAATACTATGTACAAAAAAATAAATAAAACCTTTTTCTTTGTTTTGTGCAAGAACTCAGGGTGGGCCATAGGTCTCTCCAAAACCCTTCATCTATATATTTAATAGGCAAGACCATATTTCTTCACAGTCACTAATCCTAAACCATATAACCAATTTGTAAGGTCAAGGAGTAATTTGAAAGGGAGTGAAGTGCCAAAAGTATAAATATCAAGTAATTTATTATGCTTTGTAAGTAAACAAAAAGCTATTATCATGACACCACCTACACTTCAAAATTTGAATAACAGTAAAGTAACTTTGTCAAATTATGAAATTAACATGAGCAAAGCACGAAAAGTAATCAACTTGCATTTATGTTAAAAACATTAATATTAATGCAATCATTACGACTCTATATAACAACCAATCAGGGGATTAATGCGAGAAAACGTTAAGTGAAAAAAAAATATTATATATAAAGTATTCAACTGATTGGGACTGTCAGTGATGATCTCTATACTGTGGTTTTGTTGAAATTGAGTCTATAGTAAAATAACAATAAGTAGAATAAAATAAACAAATACAATAAAATTGATACAGTTTGCCAAGAATCTTACTAATGATTATATTTCACCACTAAACAGTCACAGTGTGATCGCTAAGTGATATTAAAGCAAGAAAAATATACTTTTTGAAGAAAAATTAGAACTTTGGGTTACTAGCAAGCAAATTACTGATGCAGGTTAGTTTAACTGTAAATAGTATCCATATAATGTTCATTATGCTTGACGCCAAGAAATATTTTCATTTCATTAAGGAGATATAATTTAAAATCAACTTTTTATTAATTTTTAGATAATTTCCTTACCTTAAGCAAAAGTCAAAAATGATAAAAAAAAATACCTTGTAGTAAAGCTTCCACTTGTTGTTTAACATTTCAAGGGACATCAAATTCTGCTTAAATAAGTTTATATCTGGTTGTAAGAATGACTGACCATATGCCTGAAAATAATTTTGAAGTAAATATCCAAGCAATAAATGTTAAATTTACATTTTTATATCCGTATTTGAAAAAATTATATTGCTTTGTCAAAAAAAAAAAAAAAGAGAATAAGACACAATGCTTTCCTTACTTCCATAATTTTAGTAAAATGTTGTTCATTTTCTATTTTTTCATTTCCCGATCCCCCGAGGCTACTCACAACATTGACCTTGAAGAAGTACCTGCAGTTATGAAGTAGGATTTTGTGCAGCAATTCAAAAAGCGGGGGCTTCACTTCTGACGATGAACGCTAGGACAAAAAGAAATATATATAACAACTTTCATAAAGTAAACAATATACCATTAAATACATTTTAACTTTGGAATTTGGGAAGATGACGATAAGATTACTTCACTTAAAAAAACTATGTATTGTAATTATTATTACTGATTGGTGAAAAATATTCTTAATTGTGGCATCACTGCCCAACATTCAACAAAAGAATGAGTTGTTGAGTAGATCTGCATCATTTTACTTTTTAATTGACTCATTAAAATTTGTCAGTCACATATAGCACTAATTATGTAATTTTTTCAAATCCCATTTCGCCCTGGACAAAAATAAAGAAGGCAGAAATCCCCCATGGATAACTTGAAGCCTAATTTAAAATATTGAGTGCATTTTATAGCAATCACAAGATTTCTGGGTGATATAAAGATGCAAGTACCCAATTCCCTAAATTGCATTCTGAGGGCAGAATAACTTCTGTACACATCATTCACATGTACTAAATTTAATAGATATATTTTTAAATGAAGTGGAATTAGTAGTGATTTTTTTCTCTCATAACAGAATTCTTTCCAAATTTTATTCTGTGTTCACAACCAATAACACTAATACCTATCTATTTTAAAGATTTAATTCTTTTGCAATAATTTAATAATATAATCAAGACAAACCGAGATCAAAAGCTTGTGCTTCACACAATTGACATGAATAAAAACACAAACTTGTCACCTTTTTCTTAATCAATTAATAATAAGGAAGCAGAATATGTACATATATTTATTAATCAGAGCAATATTTTAAATAGCAAAAATGAAACAGTGAAAATCAAATCACATGATTTTGCTTTTAAATTCTTTATTCTTTATATGCATGATTTTATTTAAAAAATGACTCAAGTTGCTATAATTAGGAATTAAAAAAAAAATATCCAAGCATAATATTATTTAAAATACTAGGGGGCTCCGCCCCCTGCTCCGCTAACGCTTCGCCAACCCCCGGAGGATTGCTACGCAATCTTCTTTAGTTTGCTTCGCAAACAATACCGGCTTCATACACTGTAGACAATGACAATGTGTCCTAACAACAATACTTTTTTTAGTTATATAAATTATTACTGGCAGTGCCGTCACACAAATTTATTTTTGGGATGTTGAGACAAAAAATTTCCCAACTTAACGATCCGAAATTCCGAAAGTGAACGATTCAAAATTCCCAACTTAAGGACGTCAGGTACCAACTCTAGTGTTGTCCTCGTTATCTGACCATTGTTAAAAATATGAGACATCGTTCCCGGGTCTATTCTTCAAGAAAGGCCTCGAACCAAAGCGTCCTCGATGTAGTAAGTAAATACGTACCAGTAACCAATCAAGGACGCTTTGTTCGAACCAACGCCAGTAGTTCAATGTGCAGCTCTAGTGCGACGTTAATTAACCAGACCACACTTAACGATTCGAAATTCAAAACGCAACAGTGCTAAAAAATTCCCAGTTCCAACTTATAGACATTTGTCAGCTTTTTTATAGGTAATATTAAACAGTTATCTCGAAAGTATTGATTTATTGCACGCATGTTCCAATGCAGTGTTCTGTTTTGAGGTCTAATTTAAGTTTCATCTTAATATAAGCTGGGCAATTTCTAGTCTTCCATCGCTTTCATTTGCTAATAATATTAACTTTCCTGAGGCATAAATTTTCCCAACTCAGGGATTTTTAAAACTCGAAATTCCCAACTTTTAAGGTATAAAAGTTTACAGCCCCCCCCCCTGGATAACTGGAAAATCTCAACTGCTTCAACGCAATTGTTTCTACTCATTGAAAAGTGAAACATGTGTAAACAAACAGTAGCATAAACGCGCCAATCTTAAATAAGTCTAATTCGCCAACTTTTATTTATATAAAGTAAGATTATTGAGAATTGGCGTTAATAATAATTTCCCGTTAAAATATATAATAAGCTACAAGATTTAGATTTACATACATGTTGGCATTTTGCCAACGTTGGCATTTTGCTCCGAAATATCTTTTAATAATAATTATAGTACTTCACATAAATAGTTACATCTAATTTATTTTTTAAGATAGAATTTCAGTATTGATACCATTCAAGAAAGGAAGATTTTACGAATATAACTATATTTTTTTAACGGTTAAAAAGTATATTTTTGAACTACTTAGAGCAGTTTTAATTTATCCCCTAAAATTTTACGCGTAAAATTGACGATTATTTCAGACATTTCGTCAATTATTTAAAAATTTATAACTACAAAACTAAATCGAAATTTGACAAACGCTCTGGATCATTTGTAGCCAATAATTTAATCTATACCCCTAATTTTTTATTTATTTTTTTGTTGAAAATTGGATGACAAGTATACAAAAATGTATGAATTATTTTCAAAAAGTTCTAAAATCATGAATTTAACATAAAATAACGTCTAATATACTGATCGTATTGAAAAACAAAAATATTCATCATATTACCCAAACATTTCTTAATAAACTGGCATAATTTCATAATTTTAGGACATTTACTTTTTGAGATGCAAGCGGAACAATGAGACAAAAAATCGCAAATTAAAATTTTCTCGAAATATCCGAAATTTTTCCTTTCTTCACTATTTTTTATACCTATCTTAATTGACCACATCTAATTTAATTGTAAAGATAGAACTATAATCTTTATAACATCGGAAAGATGAAGTTTTAACGAACATTAATATATTTTTTTTAATAAGAAAATATGTAATTTTAAATGACTTATAGCAATTTAGAAATCACGTTTCAAAAATGAGGGCGAAAAAACTTCAAAAAGTGGAGCGTGTTCAAAGGTTTAAAAAATTTATAAATCCAAAACTAATTCGAATTTTAAAAAATGCTTACTTGGATTTCCAGTTCAAACCTATTTGTACACTTCCTAAAAAAATTGGATCTCTCCTCTTAATAGTGTTTTAGAAACTCGACGGACAAAATTACTTGTAAGCGAAATTTTATCAACGACGACTTTAATATTAAATAACTTATAAACTAATAACAATATTGAAACAAAAATATATTCTTCTTATTTATCATACATTTCTTAACAAATTCACTTAATTTCGTAATTTTAGGACTTTAACATTTTGAGATACGATCTGAATAACATTGAAAGAACTGAAAATTCCCCCCTAGGGCCGACTTTTTCCCCCTAGGGCTTACTTTTTTTTAAAATAGAGAGAATTTTTTAATTTAAATCTGTAACTTGTGAGTTACAACTCATTCATAGTGGAAAACAGCCCAAAAGTCGCAAATGCAAATTGTACTAGTTAACAAAATTAGTTCAAATAATAATAATAAAAAAAAGTGTGAGATTCTTGAGATAATTTTACTCTGGAGAACAGTATGCATTTAAGGATTAAAATGAAAGGCTTAACTGTGCATAGATATTTTATGCAAATCTTTAAATGTTTACACATACCTCTGCTACTAATGGATAGATTTGGCATAGGCAAAGATTTATTGTACTGGGTAGTAAATCTTTAAACTGTGAATTGGTTTCCTGAACAACTTGCTGCAGAAGTTGCAAAAGTCTAAAAGAAAACATTTTAAAGTCAAAGTATAACCATGAATGAAATATAAAAAAGAAATGTAGAGTTAACAAAAGATTATATGATTGTTTTATTAGAATTTATCTTCAATACAGTATTTTATATCTAAACTGATTTGATGAGAAAATTATCATGAATTAACATTTCGTTAGAAGTTACAATCTTAATAGAAATGCAAACCATCAGACTAAAACTTTGATCATGATCTTTCTTTTCACCAAAGGCTTTAAGCAACCATGAAAATGTAAAATTAAATTTCAAAACATAATTATGAAATAAATTTTACTACTTTAATTTATTTAACTAAGTAAATCTTTGAGAATGGAAAATCAAATTAAAATGCTGTACTAAAATTTGAGATTTAATTAACAATTTACTTGCTTGCATTTTATTTATTGTGCTATTGTTCAATTTTACTGAGTATCTGTGAAATTAGTATAACTACCAGTAATAGTTATTGCATGAACAATTATTCCCCCCCCCCCCACACACATACATTTGTTAGAACCAATAAATAAAAAAGTTTAACAGTCTGCTATCAACAGCTTGTTTAAAAAACTCTGTTAAAATGAATTATTTTAAACACATTAAAAAACAAAAACATGTTGACATTTATGAGATAAAAGTACAATTCATCACTGGCCCATGAAATTCTCTTTCTTTTGTTCCTCATTCATTAATTACATCGAACATATACAATTTTGAACAACGTATAATTTCATACAATTACAAAACTACGAATACAACACAAACATTATAAAATAAGTTTTTTTTTAAGTCTTTGTTCATAAGTATCAATATTCGAAGAAAAAAAAGTAATTTATGGCCTGTGTTTCAATTTTGAACCATAATTGATAATGCCAATAGTTATTTATTGTTTAGAGGATTAAAAACAACAAAGACAAAATTACTATAAAATCCAAATAAATCGTACATAGTATGGTCAATATGTAAAAATTGTCAGGCATGATAATGTATAAAAATTGAACAAATCTTAAGCTCATATAAGGAACATATGTTTTACATATTAATTAAAAAGAAATAAAAAATATTAGTGACTTGAGAAAATAAATACAATTCATGTGCTGGCACACTTACTTTTCAATAACTTTGAATCCAGAAGAACATTCATTAAGAGTGAATTCCATAACTTGATTACTATTAAGAAATGTATAAAAAAAAAGAAATCACATAAAACATACCTCATAAACATACGTATAAAAATAAAATGTAAAAAATATTGAAACCAAAAATATATTTACGATGAAAATAGCGTTACAAAATCCTGTATTGTCTTCTGAACAAAAGGAAGACCAATTTGTAATCTAAAACTAGAAAACAGGCACAGGTAAAAATCCAGTATGCTTTCTGTAACATCTGAAATATAAAAGAAATATCATTAAGATTCTAATGTGAGTGGATAGAAATTTTGAATTGTATACAATTAAAAATATAGACAATTTCTTACCAGAATGTTGTAAACATAAATGGAAGAGAGACTCAACGAAAGGGATCACAGGTTGCAATGACTTGAAAAATACTTGTTTTGTTCTTGTGGATCCGTCAGACACGTTATCAATTAACCCACAAAGAACTTTGAAGATCCATAGCAAATTCAACTTGGCTAGAAATGAAAGTTTATAGATGTTAGGACAGGCACAACACCTTCAATATAATAAAACAGTAGACCCTACTCACAATGATTCAAGCTATAGAGACCTGTATTACAATGACTGACAATGAAAATTGCAATAATTTGATTAGATTATGTAAATTAAACAGTAATTCTTTAAAACAGCTTTACGTTATAACTACCATCTCATATTGGTTCGGAGAAAGTACATTTTATTGAAAGTTTATTTTAATACTAATTTCATCAAATCAAAAACAGGAAGAAAAAAAAAATGTACGAGCGAAAAGGGATGAAACACAAAAAGAAAATATCAGAGTATGCAGATAAAGCCAGAGAAGTATCATGTAGCTCACCAGTTAAAGAAACATACATGATAATTAAGTATTATTCAATGAATTATTATTGGCAATGGTGAATAGTTTTTGTTGTATTTATATCTCTAACAAGATATATAGCATTTTTTAACAAAGAATAAATGTATCTAATAGGAAACTCAAACTTTAAAATGACAATTGTAAATTTGCAAAAATGTATGTATTATGAATAACTGGCAATATGGCCCGGCGTTGCTCGTGGTCACTTTGCGCAGCAAGAGCTGCGCGATTTTGTCTTGTCAGCGTAGCCATCGCATATAGCTCTGTGCACTGTGAAAAATAAACTTTATCAAAATCCAGATTTATTAAATTACTTTTAAGTATCTAAAAAAATACTCAATCTATTTTTATGTTCACGACTTTACATGCTATTGCGACTACCTACTATTTAAACCGATGTTTTTGTAAAATATTTCTTTTTGTAAAATAAAAATTTCAATTTTTTTTAATTGCATATTTTTTGTATAAAAAATTAACCATTTAGTGACAATAAACCTATGTAGTAAACTTCACATTCATTAGTTTTAATATTGGAGACGCAATAAAGTAAAAATATTGCATTCTTCCAAATCGAAATAATTTATCGTATTTGGTGAAGTTTTTTTTTTGTGCCAATTGGCGACCGGAGTCGCCAATTGGCACAAACACATTATGATTAACTTTTTCACTTTATTTTTAAGCTTTATAAGCATTTTTGGGGGCCCCTTTAAACTGAGGACACTGGGCAAGTGCCCCGAATGCCCTGCCGTAAATCAGCCTCTGTACACACTCAATTATGTTTAACATTTTAAAGCGCGAGTGTCTCTCGCGCTTTAAATTCCCTTTATCCCAACCAATTACATATTCCATCAATGCTACCACAATGCTACCATCAATGCTACCACATCAATCTACCACACTGCTTGAAACCAAGTATCTATCTATCCATCTCAATCTATCTATCTATCTATCTCAATCTCAATATCAATCAATCTCAATATCAATCAACCTCAATCAATCCCAATCTCAATCAATCCCAATCTCAATCAATCCCAATCTCAATCAATCCCAATCTCAAACAATCCCAATCTCAATCAATCCCAATCTCAATCAATCCCAATCTCAATCAATCCCAATCTCAATCAATCCCAATCTCAATTTCAATCAATCCCAATCTCAATCAATCCCAACCTCAATCAATCTCAATCTCAGTCAATCCCAATCTCAATCAATCCCAACCTCAATCTCAATCAATCCCAATCTCAATCAATCCCAATCTCAATCAATCCCAATCTCAATCAATCCCAATCTCAATCAATCCCAATCTCAATCAATCCCAATCTCAATCAATCCCAATCTCAATCAATCCCAATCTCAATCTCAATCAATCCCAATCTTAATCTCAATCAATCCCAATCTCAAAAAATCCCAATCTTAATCTCAATCAATCCCAATATCAATCCTAATCTCAATCAATTCCAACCTCAATATCAATCAATCCCAATCTAAATCAATCGAAATATCAATCTCAATCAATCCCAATCTCAATCAATCCCAATCTAAATCAATCCCAATCTAAATCAATCGAAATATCAATCTCAATCAATCCCAATCTCAATCAATATCAATCAATCCCAATCTCAATCAATATCAATCAATCCCAATCTCAATTTCAATCAATCCTAATCTCAATCTCAATCAATACCAATCTCAATCAATCCCAATCTCAATCAATCCCAATCTCAATTAATCTCAATCAATTCCAATCTCAATCAATCCCAATCTCAATCAATCCCAATCTCAGTCAATCCCAATCTCAATTTCAATCAATCCTAATCTCAATCAATCCCAATCTCAATTAATCTCAATCAATTCCAATCTCAATCAATCCCAATCTCAATCAATTCCAATCTCAATCAATTCCAATCTCAATCAATCCCAATCTCAATCAATCCCAATCTCAGTCAATCCCAATCTCAATCAATCCCAATCTCAATCAATCCTAATCTCAATCTCAATCAATCCCAATCTCAAACAATCCCAATCTCAATCAATCCCAATCTCAATCAATCCCAATCTCAATTAATCTCACTCTCAATCAATCCCAATCTCAATCTCAATCTCAATCAATCTCAATCTGTCTGTCTGTCTGTGTGTATATATATATATACAATAAAAACATAGTAGAAAACAATGGATAATGATAAACAAAATTATATAATTTAATAAAAATGCATAGAAAATCAAATATGAATCAGCGCTAGAGCTGCATGAAGCATATTGATAAAAATATACTGTAAAACAATAAAATATATTAAATTAAAAAAATAAATAAAACACTCTAGTTAAGTTAAAATAAAAAATATGGCAAATGTGAAAAAAGCCAAGTAATAAAGAAGTATTTAGAGCTCTTGGGGTTGGATTGGCAATTTGTTTTTAACATTGCTAATACAGAAAGAGCTCTATTTGACTTTTCAATGCGGTCCTACTCCCTGATGAAGTACCGTTTTGATTATGTCTTTCACCTTTTAATAAAATATTTATTAGTATAATTCTTACTTTAATAATTCATATTTTAGTTTTATTACTTGGCTTTTTTCACATTTGCCATATTTTTTATTTTAACTTAACTAGAGTGTTTTATTTATTTTTTTAATTTAATATATTTTATTGTTTTACAGTATATATATATATATATATATACAGTGGCGTAGCCAAGATTGTCCGAAGGGGGGGGGGTCCATAAATTATTTTTGGTCCGACCAAAACCAAATATATTTTTTTTATTAAAAACTGATTTGAAATTTTTTTAACTAATAATTTCAGGGATGGGAAGTGCTAAAGACCAGTTTGGAGCAATTTTTGGAGCAGCAAAATTTAAGTTTTGGAGCAGAAACACGACAAATTGTAGCAGCAAAACTGAATATTTGTAGCAGGAACGCAATAAATTGTAGGGTTTTGGAGCACCAAAATTTAAGTTTTGGAGCAGAAACGCGACAAATTGTAGCAGAAAACTGTAGATTTGTAGCAAGAATGCAATAAAACGTAGCAGTGAATTTTAGCATATTAAACAATAATTGTAGCAATTAAAATTTGTAACATGCGATTTTAAATCAGATGTGGTACACTACCCAAGGTGTAAAAACCCTGAAGGTCTCTATTGCTTATTTATGCCATTTTTTAAGCAATAAATCAAAACCAGTAGAGGCTATAAATGAGACAGTTTAAAGACAGTTGAAAATATTCAACAAAAATTAGTTTTTAATTATGAATTATTGAATTTTTAATATTTTTTACAATATATACTTAACTTTCATATGTTGATTTTTTCCCCCACTGAAATGTGGTTTATAAAAACCAAAACAGTGTTGCAATCTTGCATATATTGTGCATGAAATCTATTAAGAAGGTTGTTACTGTCTAAGGGAAATAAAATTACTTAATTTTTTCGCACAAACATTAGAATTAAAGAGTAATAATTTGATGGAAAACCTATGTTACTACTTATTTTAAACATGTTAAGCGTAGGGGTGAGAGGTTCAAACACAAAAATATTTATTAAATAGTATATAAACATTTAAATCAAATATTAATGCCAAAACGAATTGCAAATCCCTATAAAAAAGCTTTTTTCAAATTGTCCATTGTTATTACATAAAATATAACAAACTTCAATTTCGTAAATAAATAATATTTTCAACTAAGGAGTGAAAAACCCTAAAACTGTATTTTGCTGTTTACATCTTTTTTATACTCTTAAGACCATTTAAAGCAGTTAATGAGACCATTTAAAGCAGTTAAAAATATTTAACCAAAAGAGTTTTTAATTAAGAATTAACCCATTTACACAATATTTTACAATATATACTTAACTTTCAATTTTGAATTTTTTAGTAAAATGTGGTTTATCAATAAACCAAAACACTAACAAACTACAATATCACATACCTTGTACATGAAAAAGACAATTTAGAATGTCACCAAAGTCTAAGGGATATAAAATTCCTTAACTTTTCCACACAAACTAGATTTATTAAATAGTAATAAATTTATAGAAAACATACCTTGCTATATTTTAAGCATGTTAATCTAAATCATTAAAAATTACACTTAAGTTATTATCTTAAAAATTAGTTTAATGAGAAATTTGAAAACTTTCAAAAAGCTAAATAAAAGCAAGTTTTGTTTTGTTTTTTTTTAAGTTGGAGGGTTGTTAGAAAGAAAAGTTTCCAATAAAAATAATTAATTTAATAAAATATATGAACATTTAAACAAAAAAGGATTAAATTGGAACTTTAATACCATCCAAACAAGATTTGTTTAAAAAAAATCCATTTTTATTACTGAAAATTACAAGTCCTAAATTTCAATTTCGTGAATTAAATTATATTTTCGAAAAATGTAATGTAATTTTGTTAAGTAGTGCAAAACAAATCATGATAAAACAGGAAGCAGTGAAATATAATGAACTTGTATATCGGATGCAAAAGGATTGAAAGTCTTCCAACGGAGATCGCAGCAGATCGCGTTTAACGAATTTCTACAAGTTCAAGGTTTCCATGAATGAAAATATATAACAAAAGAGTGCCAAATGAAAGTTGCATTCGGCAGATGAGACGTAATTATAGTTATAATCATTCATCTCAACTTCAGAGTGATATCATCACCGTTTGACGAAGATCGCAAATATTTCTACATATTCAAGATGCTAAATTTTTGTGAAATTATCTGTTTTTTTTTTTATTGAGCATCGATTCTTCATAAAACAACAAACGAACTGAAATTTTCCAATGATCAAGTGTCTTTTAATCAAATACCCTTGACTAAAAATTCTGACAAATCTCAAAAATTTATTACCTTAAATTTTACAAATATTTAAAATTTAGAAAATATGCTTAAATTGAAATGTTAACGAAATTTTTAATAAAATTAAAATCTTGAATTCTACATTTCTAAATTTTTAAAACCCCGTTCATTTCGGGTTCCGAAAATTAAAAAAAAAAAACGGAAAAGTACCACCCCTGGGTAGTGCAAAGCAAATCACGATGAAATAGAAAATAATGAAAAATAAGTACTTATTTATCAGATGCAAAAGGATTGTAAGCATTTCAACGAAGATAGCAGCCGACCGCGTTTAGTGAATATCTTAGTTTTCAAGTCCGAAAAAAATTCTTTAAACAGCGAGTGCCATTATGCAACGAAAGACATCAACCGAAACCATCAACTTTCGAGTGAATTATCACCGTTTGACGAAGATCGCAAATATTCCTACATGTTGCTCTATTCTTTTAAAATTCTCAGTTTTTCAAGATTGAGCATCGATTGTATACAAAAAAACAAACGATCCGATATTCCAATGATGAAATTTTTGTTATGACAATGAAATGCCCTTGTCTAAAAAGTTGAACATCAGGAATAAAGTCCTTTTTAATGACGCGAATTTCTCTACTTGACGTATAGCATGCTTATACTCCATTCGTACTCTACATTTCTACAAATACTATTTTAACTTGAGAAAAATGTGCTTAAATTTTTTCCCATTTCCTCTTCCTAAGGTTGCCTTAACTTCGTTTATGGCCAGACAAACGGGCACCAAGACTTGGCGCATTTGGCGCACGTGTTTAACAAGGATTTAAAACAAAATTGGCGCAGAATCGCACATAAATGTGGTTTTGTAGCAGGTTGGCGCAGGATACCACTTTTGGCGCTCTCTGGCGCAATTGGCGCAGAATTCCCGTCCCTGTAATTTTAATTAAATTTAATTAATAATTTGAATAAAATTTAGTTAATAATTTGAATAAAAGTTAATTAATAATTTTAAATTATTAATTTTAATTAATCCTTTTAAATTAGCAATTTTAATTAATAATTTTTAATTAATAATTTTTAATTAATAATTTTTAATTAATAATTTTTAATTAATAATTTTTAATTAATAATTTTTAATTAATAATTTTTAATTCATAATTTTTAATTAATAATTTTAAATTAGCAATTTTAATTGATAATATTAAATTAGTAATTTTAATTAATCATAATAATTTTTAAGTAGTAATTTTAAATTAGTAAATTTAAATTATGATATTTTTTAATTTAAGCAGTAGTTTTAAATTAAAATTATAATTAATAATTTTAATTGATTAAATATTATTTATAAATTATAATTAAGAAGTAAATTAAAAGCTTAAAACACGTAGAGGGGGGGGGGGGGGGGGGGGGGGGGGGGTTGAGACAAGAAATTTCCCAACTTAACGATTCGAAATTCCGAACTTAACGGCGTCGGGTACGGATACCAGCTCGGGTGTTATTCTCGTTATCTGACCATGATTAAAAAATACGAATAGACCCGAACCAATGTTGTGGCACGCAACATTTGTTGTACGCATGTTCCAGTGCAGTGTCCGTTCTAAGTGCGATGTTAATTAACCAAACTTAACGATTGGAAATTTTGAACACAACAGTGCTAAAAATTCCTAGTTCCAACTTATCAACTTTTTATAGGATAATTTTATTGTGGAAGTCATAAGGGGGGGGGGGGGGGGGGGGGAATAACAAATACAGCCCTATTCTTAAAATGTAACTGTTCTGAAAATGTAACATGATCTGTAAATAGTGGGAGTGAAAGGGACTCGGCAGTTGTGTCAACCCAACAGCCATTGCTAATCTTAACATAAACCATAAAATAATATTCAAAAATAAAAAAGTATCTACATACCAATATGACCATATTTATCAAGTAGTAATTAAATTATAATTTTTTTAATTAATAACCATTTTAATTCTAAATTAATCAATGCAGGAAAACAGGAATTTAAATTATTATAAATAAATTCAATAAACTTAGAAGTATTCAAAGAGAGAATCCTCCAAAGTTAATGTTAAAACGAAACACATATCACATAAAATTAGGTAAAGAAAATAGGTACTGAGAGATGCGTCCTCCGCGCATAAGAGATTTCGTAGCAATCGCATCGAAGTCCGAGAATTTTTTTTAACCGAGGGTTGATTTAAATAAAAGAACCCATCGAAGTTCTGAAAGTTTCTATTTGAAACTGGTAAAAACTAAAAAAAAAAAATATTTATAGGAAAACACACAGGAAACGCACAGCGTCAACATTACACAATTTTGTGATTGGTTAATCACAAAACAAAACAAAATAACAAAAAAAAATCCTAGACACGAGACTATAAATTTATATGGGACTGACGCGCCAGTCCCATATATTCGAAGCGCCATGGCGCTTCGAATATTAGCTGAAAGAAATTTTACATTGTGGAAGGCAAAACCAATATGAAACAAGTGATTTTCGAATAAAAAGGAGAGGATTTTGATTTAGACAATAGCACCTAACACAATTAAAAGAGAAGTTATTTTAATAAAAAGAACACTGTGTGACGTTTGCGTAAAGTGCAACGCCATATATTTTAAAATTCTTTAAATGATAATATGAACGTTAAAACATATAATATAACTTTGACAATAACGAACAACAGAATGAGCAGATGCGACCATTTTTTAGTCGCCTGCTGGAAATCTTAAAACATTGCTTCTTAATTTAAACAATTTATTATATATTTAAAATGTGGGATTTTTTTTTAAGGAAACGATGCCACGGTTAAAATTTTTTTTCGCTTGACGCAATAAAAAATACAATGAAATTTATAAAACAGTTCCGCCACTGGCGTTGTCTCGGCTACAGACTACATTAGTCAACTCCACCTGGAGCCTTAGCGTCATATCGGTCGAAAGTGTGCAGTGAACTCTGAAACCAAACACACGAATTTAAGTTTAATTGGACAATTTCTAATTTTCCCTTAATAACCTTGGTGTTTTTGCTTTCATTTGTTAAAAATATTAATTTTCTTCAGACATAAATTTTCCCAACTCGGGTATTTTTAAACCTTGAAATTCCCAACTTTTAGGGTTTCCAAATTATTGGGGGGGGGGGGTCGGACTCCCCCCAAAACCTCCACGGCGCGACGTGCCTGCACGTAGGGGATGAATGAGTCAGGGAAAATACCTTACTTCAAAGCAAGCAATTTCTGGATTGATGCACTGTGAATTCCGGCTCAACTGCCGCCCCATTTCAAGTGTTAAGAAAAGTATCCTTTTACATGTACAACCAAGCAAGACAATCATACAGACCTACTACCCCCCCCCCCCCCAAAAAAAGTCGAATTTTCTGTCTTCAAAGTTGTTTCACCATTGTTCTCCTTAAAATCATCCCTTCAGGGGACAGAAGGGAAAGGGGCAGGAGATACATGTGGCGTGGACCAAGAAATGCGACGTGTGTTTTCTCTATAGAAATCAGAGAAAAAAATCTTTTTTTTCTTCTTTTTTTTTGCATTTGTTATTTTTCAGAAAAAAAAAAAAATTACTTGGCTATGGGGGGGGGGGGGGGGGGGGGGGGTTCTAACCCAAAGTAACCCAATGCTGGCTACGCCACTGTATATATATATAAAACCGGTTTTAGACTTGTTCGCACCTCCGCCTTCTTCTTTACTCCGTGAGCAGAAACAGATAACATAATTGTTTAAAGCTGACCAAATTTTCCTAATTTTAATACAATTCTAAACCATTTCCCTAAGATAAAATTCTGGTTGTTTTAATTTTTGAATGGTTCCGTATTGTAGTAAAAAGCCCAATGTGCAGACATTTTTCAATAATTATTAAATCAAACAAAACCTATGACGTCATTTTTATAGTATAATAACGAACGATTTTTCATTTAACGACACGATACCGATAAATCGTGAACGATTGCGGAGGGACGACACAACGTTTTATCGTATCGTCTGATGGTCAGTTTTTCATTACACCGATATCGTTTGCCGAAAACGACAATTTTTACATTCAGTTCGTGTTCGTCTGTTGCCGAGAGCACATCTATTCTCGACATGGCGCATCGCAACAAATTACATTATAACAAACTGCGATTGTTGTATTTGCTGTATTTAAGGAGAAAGAAGAGATCAATAACAAAACGCTTCTGGGTGCATGATATCATCAAAGCAAGACATGTTGAAGGAGATTTTTATGTTTTATTTGAACGTCTACAAAAAGCTAGACCTAGAGCTAACCACTAGAGCTGCACAGTGGGCTATTGGCGACGGTTTGACTAAATATTGCCTCCTATGTCTTTTCTCGAACAATCTTATTATTGTAAAATTCATCTCGCTTATCCCAAATACAGGTCATTACTTTCACTAAATCACACAAGTTCACAATGTCGAACTTAAAAGCCATATTGATAATATAAATAAAATAAAACACAGTATACTATAGCAGACGGCAACAAGTTTTCGGAAACAAACTCAAAATGTCGTCACGATGAAGTAGGGAAGACGCGTGCCCACGATAAAACGTTCCGATAAATTGTATCGTCTGATCGGTAACGACAATATCGTTATCGTATCGGCTAGTGAAAAAGTACCCGGCTTCGTATGTGTATTTTGCGTACCCCGATATCGTACCACTGAAATCGTATACGATTTGTCGGTGTCGTGTCGTTAAATGTAAAAGCGGCCTAACGAACGATTTTATTTTAAATTGCAAACAATATTTTCATCCATGTTAAGTCAATGGAATCCATTAAAATAGTTGTACCATACGAATGGAACATCGTACTAACTTAAAAATTATCACAAAAAATGTCTAAGTTTTCAAGTAAAGTACTCTGTTTTTTTTTATAAATCTACGTTTTGTAGTTATGGAGTATTCCATGTTTGTTATTTTGTAGTTATCGTCATTCTAATTGATTCATAATTTTTTATATTATATTTTCGCTTTTCTCCGTTAATTTTAACTGATTTTACTGTTGCCACTTCGTGAAACTTTGCTGACGTACGCTAAAAAATGTCATAACTTTCTAATGAAACATCGTAGAGACTTTAAAATAGTCACGTTAAAATTCTTATTTTTGGAACTAATTATTGAGTAAATTTCAAAGCTCTGCGTTTTATAGTTACGGAGCTTATTTTGTACTGACAAACAAATAAACATCCGGACAGATTTGGGGATTTTCAGCTTTATATATAAGATATTGGCTTGTATTAATTAATTTGCGAGGTCTTTGTTTACACGTAATCATTTGGCATTTCGTCTGTTTGTAAATTTGTTTGTTATGTATTTACAACCAAACAAATAGTTTGATATTCTTCAAGTTTGGCATGAAGGTTCCTAGAAGTCATTAAAGCAATATATATGTTTTTAAAGAAACTTTTTTTTGGGGTTGTGAGGTCCAATGTTCTCAGAACTACTATAGTACAATAAAATGGAAGTTCTAGATGGAGATAATCATTTTTAACTTGGTGAGTAAAATTTTGAAGTTTAATTGTACAGTGTACACCTCTGTATTTCTTTCAACTAAACACAAGTTTTGAAGTTATAGCAAGATAAAAAATGGAATATTTTAAAATTTTGTGAGAGAATACGAATGTTGTGATCATATCATGGGGCCACAACTAGTTGCAGTATCCTGGGGTACTGCAAATAGTACAATGTAATCCCTAATATGTAGTTACCTAGTTGTAGCACTTACCCCACGATAAGATAACCCAACAATGTTTATTTTCTCCCCCTCCCCCCAACAAAATATAGACTTAACTAGCATGTAATTGGTTAAAAAAAAATAGAGGACCTTTTGTTTTCATGGTGCAAATTTACACTAATTTGTGTAAAAATCACATGCATATTACATTTTGTTATTAACTTGTGGCTATGTAAAAAGGGATTTTTCAAAACCCTATTTATTTAAGGATTTTGTGAAAATACAAATATTTCACAGTTACTATATTTTCTTTAATTTGTTTACTTTAACAGCTATTACAATACATGCAATAATTCGTCATGCGGGTGCTCACATTATTTTGGGATCTATACAAATCAAACTATATTCTTAAAAATATTTTTTATGTACAGATAATTTCTCCATGTCTAGGGTATATTATAAAATATATAAATTTTTTTAAGATGAAATATATTTTATTGTTGGTTGTTTATAGTCTTATAATGCAGAGAAAATATGTTTGAGCAGTCATTAATTTAACAGGCAAATCCAAATTTTGTTGCAAAATGTATATAAAATTATTGGCATTCTGACCAATTGTAGAATTGACCAAACTTTAAAAATATTTTATCAGATATGCCTGATGCTAATTTTGAACAACGTTTTTATTACTGATAAAGCATTTCTTAAAGAATTTTACCTTCAGTGTAAATAACATAGCTTAAAAAAAAAGAGAAAGAGAAGAAAAAAAGTTTATATTCAAATATTTGTATAGCATTTACTACTTATGTCATTGTACTTTATCGCACGCATTTTAAGTACCCCATTGTGTAAGATACAGAATCTTTTGTATCTGTTATCATTTAGTCACTCCAGCAATAAAAAATGTAAGAACATTTTTGAGATGGAAGAACTTATCTTTTATGCTTTGAAAGCTGCCTTTTGTCAGATAAGAAGTTTTAACTTCCATCTTTAACGGTCAACAATACACACATTGAAACCAATAAATTTTATTTCGGAGTAAGCTTATCAACTATAAAATTAAGTTCAGATAAAATATATGTAACTACATTTAGGGTGGCCAGAAAAACAAAAGTAGAGGAAATTAGCTCATTCTACATAACTTATCTACAATCTTATTGCACTAAACCCTTAAAATATCACCTTCTAGAATCAAAGTTCTTTGACATTAAAGACAAAATAAAGCTGTAAGCAAGTCCATTGTTTCAAAGGGTATTCACACTTAACTCATTTTTATGACTGGCCCAGACTTTCCAGAAGAAAAAAAATATTTAAACATTAGAAATTTCCCTGACCAGAAGTGAAAAATATATGCTGTTTTATGCCTTTATTATAGTTTAATACCAGGAAATTTTATTATTTACAGGGGAAAGGGAACTTAAATGTTTGTAAAAAAATTGTTTTTGGAAGATGTAATTTCCATGACTGTTTTGAGAAAATTGGTATTTTCTCTGGCCATTTTTCTCTGACCACTGACTATCCAGGATTTTACAAGTGGGAACCCTGTATTACTTGGATAGGGATAAAAAGACAATTAATAGGACAGATATTACTTATTAGTTTAAAATTTCTCATCTAAAAAAACCCAGATAAAATATAAGATGAAATTAGTAGGTATATCCTTAAAAATAACTGTATTTTCATAAACAAACTATCTCAAAATTTATTTTAGGTTATACTTTTACATAGAAAAGAAAATTACCTTGATGGTTGTAAAAAAAATACAATTACGATTATTAAATTATATAAAAAAATCCTTTACCTTTACCAAAACTAATAATTTACCAAATAAAATAATTTTCCAAATAAAATAATTTACCAAATAAAATAATTTACCAAATAAAATAATTTTCCAAATAAAATAATTTTCCAAATATATGGCCCTACTATCCCAACAATAATACCCTTAAACTACAAAATAAACAGACTAAAATATAAATACCTTCTTCTTGCAACATTTTGTCCTGAAAGAATTTAGGAACAGAACACATGGATTTGAGCGGCTCACAGAGCGACTGTATCAAAGCATCGTGCTGCGAAGAACGTATCGGCCAGAGCTGTTGAGCGTCGGGTATCACATTGGCCCATGACAACACTAGCACATTTGATATGGATCTGTAAACAACAATCTGGGTCTGTAATTGGAGAAAGGGAAATTAAAGCACACTCTTTGGTTAAGTTGTTAATTCATAGTATGACAAGCTTTTTGTTAAAGAGCATATATTAAGAAGGTGATAAAGTTTGGTTTTCCCACACAAATCTATAGAAAATTAACATTAATATTACATTTTTCGTTTTCTATACCTTTCATAGGCATGTAAGCTATAACAAAAACTGAATGGCTTTTAAATAAATTAATCCACAATGTAATTATCTATTAAAAATGTAAACAAAGCAGTGACATTAATTAAAGATTTCTAAACCTTAATATTTAATTTATTATCAACCAATTATTATTAAAAAAAGAAAATTGTAGTTAATTAGTGCCAATATTAAAATTTAAAAACTATTAAAAATTAATGTTCGTAAGTTCTAAATTTGTTTAATTTAATTTCAATCTGCCTTTCACAATGTAAATGCAAGCATTAGAAAGTCGTTCACATGCATAAGATAATCCTACATTATGAAAATTGATAAAATCTGTACATGTGAACAGACAATTCATATAAGTTATTCATTTTTTTTAATAATAACCAGCACAACACAGTCTTTGCCTAATGGCTTAAATAAAAGATTGAACAAAAATTATTCAACATAAAATTATTTAAATAAAAGGGACTACCCAATCTTATTCAGTAGACACTTCTACCCAATGATCCCTAACTGGACTTAATATTATAACAAACTAATCTTTCGGGACTGGACATCTGGGACTTTCATTCAGTCATAGTATTGAAGAAAATATTAAAGGGCTCTAAAAGGTAAGGATCTACTGTAATACCTTGTGTAAAAAATATTTTTATGGTATGTTAGATTTAAAAAATTAAAAACTCGTTAATTGGCACCAAAATAAATTTCGTATTTAAAAACAGTAAATAAATTTTTTTATAAGTAATTCTCAAATTTTTATTTATTTGTTGAATTAAAGAACATGAAAACAGACTTGACAACATATATGGTCTAAAATCAGTAACTTTGTAATTGTTCCAAAAAGAATTTAAAAAAGAAAAGTCAAGTTAAATCAACATCAAGCTCTAAATAAAAATACATAAACATAGTAAACACATATTTTTGAAATATAAATTTTCAAATTCATAAACAATTCTATAAAATCTTTTTTATGTTGTTGTAGTTTAGCTATAATTGGAAATATCTTAAGAGTTTGAAGTCATTTTCAAAATTTTTCCATTTAAGAAATTTGTCATAAGTTAGTTATAAGCATGTATTTTTAATCCTTTTGTTTTGAAAATAATTCATGTACCAAGAGCAAAGCTAATTTTAAGTTTGTATTAGTTTTAATAATTGTTTAAAAGAAATGAAAAAATTATCTTACTTCAATAGGTAGAAATCTCAACTCTAGTTTTCCTATTGAATTTAACAATTCTTGGACAGGAATGAATTGAAAGAGGTAAGCAGGCCTAACGGTCGCAGTTAAGGATATAAGGAGATGGGCAGCGCTATGTGTCACCTTTTCAGGAACCTATAAAAAAAAATTGAATATTAAGGTTAGCATTTTAGCACATTAACAATAGTCACTAAAATTTATCGATTCTTTTTTGTTTGAGAATTGTGGAAATTGTCATTGGAGCCTGTTACAATAAACTACCTAAATTTCAAGTGAAGAAATTAAATAAATACTTTCTTATAGTTTATATTTTTGCAAGGAAAAGTAAAATGATGTTGTGAGGAATATAATAAAGCGCAAATTAAACTTAACATTTTAGACAATTCATTGATTTTTTGTAACTATTTAAGTAATTTTTATTTTATTCACTTGATTACCTAGGTGAATTTTTGTATGCATATCGCGTATGCCTGATGGGGCTGCATTACATTCAATAACAATAAAAGTGTGCAGTCGCATGAAAAAATATTGATTTGTTATGTTTAAAAAACACTTACAATTTCTATATTTAAGTTAGGACATTATTTCAAATGCTATAAAGAAGCTTAATTTTTCATTAAAGTATTTGAAATATTTGCAACGATAGTAATAAATTGTTTACAATTTGTCAATACAAGATAACTGTATAAACAATGAAAAGTCCTCAATAACAAGTAATCATTGAAGAATTTCTATTGGTATTACACAATAAGAAGAGGGAATACATAAAAAGTATTTTTAAACAAAAGCCCAGCACATTAAGAAAACATATGCAGTATTCCATTTATGTACTTTTAAATACTTAAAATAAAAAAAATAATAAGTTGAATAATTTACAAAAATAAACCATACCTTTACTTTAATGTTGGTTATGGCAATATCCGCAATTACTTTTTCTACTGAAGACTCTGAGTTTTCATCTCTTTGTTCTTTAATATATTGTGTTAACCAATAGCAGAAAGCCTTCAGAGTAGCAAGTATTTGAGCATGTCTAAAAGAACAAGAGTTCAGTTGAAATATTTACAATGTAAGCCATAAATACAAAATTAATACAGCATTTTTAAAATAATACATACACTTCTACAAAGTCGATTTGTAGTACTAATGGAGCAGCAGTTTTAACTTCATAGAACTTATTTCGGTTACTATATGTTGCAGCTTGACATAACCTGAAGAACAAACAAAATATTTAAAAAAAACAAAAAAACTCAAATATGCATATAAAAAGATATATGCATTCCATCCTAGCAATAAAATATATTTTATCAATTTTGATGAGACATTGTATGTAAATATAGATAGATACCTTACTTGTCAAAATTACCAATAATTATTTAGGCTAAGAAAATTGATATTTTGTTCTTATTATAATACCTTCTAAAAAAATATTTAAATTGGATAAATCTAAAACTTCTAGAAAAATAAGTTCATCTTGGTTCTTTTATATGCATGAATTTGAAATTTTCCTCTTTAAACTAATTAAAATAACTAATAACACTGTGTTTTGCTAAGGTCGAATTTATTTTGCACAAGATGTGCACAATGGGCCATGGTTCAGGAAATGGCTAAAGGAAATCTGAGAAAATGCCTTAAAGTTTGAGTTATGGTCAGATGATGAAGTCAATACCCGAGATAGCACCTAAAGAAACCTAACATAGATATGAGACAATATTTTGTCATGAGCTTGCTGCACTGCCAAAGCCAATATTGAAACCCACAGCCCTCCAATATTGAGTCAAATACACTAATGCTGAGCCTGCCATTGGCATTATAAACTTTGGAATAATGAGTGATTTCTCCTTTGTCGAAGTTTTAAAAACCTTTTTAATTGGATAGTGTAGGCTGAAAATTCCGGTAAAAATCAAACTTTTGGAATTGTAAAAACAGTCGGAAATTATACTACTTAGGGTAAACTATAAATTCAAACAGTATGTTATATTAGAATGCCCTGATGATTTTTTATAAAACAGCCATTGTTTTGAAACACATCCAAACATCTTATAAATATTGAGAAAAGTATAACAAAATAAATAAATTTTACTACTAATTTTAAAGTTGCCCTAACTCACTTTTCTAGTGTTTTTTGAGCATCAAACTTCCGATTATGAAAATGTTCTCCTGTCATATAAACAACCAAACGTCCTAAAGCCTGAAGCATCGAAGATAAGTCCCTAAGGCTGCAATGAAGACGACGACACTCGTTTTCGCCACAGACGTTTAACTCTGGAGGATTGCTATTTACTGTAGGTTTTATAAACTGTTGAAGGTCGAAATATATCCTTAGATTTTCTTCAAATATGGAGTACTGAAAAAAAAAATTGTAAAAAGAAAGTTAAAAAACTCTAATAGTAAAATTTTTCTAAAATATGGACAATATTTACACAATTTCTGAGATGTTATACAAAGGTTGAATTGTTAAGCATAATATAGATGAGATAAAACTGGTAAAGGTTCAGAAACTACTATGGAAGAAAGTTGGTAAAAATCACAGGACTGAAATTAAAGCTTTCAATTATATTCACAAACACACTATGTTTTGTAATCAGAAAAGCGGAAATTAATTTTGTAAGCCTTTCAATGTCTCAGAGATCTAACAATATTAATTTTTGGTTTATAGGAAGTAATTTAAAATTTTGTAACGAGTATAATATTTCAGACATGAAAATATGCCACATAAGCATACTTGTTTGAATATTCTCCAAACTCAAAATTATAATAGGCATACATTAATATTGAAATAAAATTCCTGAACACTAAAAGCTAGTAAAGAAGTTAAAAATTTAATTTTTTGAAATCTTATAAAATATAAGTGTAACATTGGCTGCCATCAATAAAAGTTTTTCAGTTCATCCCTATCTACTATAAATTATAATCTTTGGTTTATAAGAAGTAATTTAAAATTTTGTAATAAGTATAATATTTCAGACATAACAATATACCTCATAAGCATAATTTGTTACATGTTACAAGCATACATGTTGCTCTTTAAATTTATTAATTTTCTGAATTATTTTATTTTCGAGGAAGTTGAAGAGTCTCCTAGCTGGGTTCTTTCAATGAAAGACGTTCAATTGATTTCAGTGACACTTCAAGTAGAATTTTATATATATATATATATATATATATATATATATATATACACACACACACATATATCAGCTTTATTTATCAGAAGTTAAATTCTTTTAACGTTTTAAATTAATTAAATATATAAACAAATTATGTTTTCACTAAATTTATACATAAGCATTTAACAATTGTAGAAAATAATTCATGTAAACTTAGCCATCTGAGGAATATTGACAGTCCCAGTAAGGCACGCAATAGTATTTTCAAATATTTTAGCATTAGAGAATTTTTGAAAGCCATCTCTAGCCAATAATAAAGCTATTTTATAAGAAATACATTAGAAATGTAAATGAAATATTTCACAAACAAAAAAACAACTGTTATTTTACTCGATAAAGAGATAAAACAATGCTTTGAGTTTGATAGTCTAAAAATACAAAACCCACAAAATCTAAACAATTTGCAAGTTTTATAAACCATACAATCTAGTAGTAAAACATTCGGTGTACAAAGAATCTATTCAAGTTGCTACATATGTACATGGATAATGTGAGTCATAAATAAATGCAGAGTGTAGTGTTAAATTGATAAATAAATAATATATACTCACAACTAAATGAAATATTTCATTAGGCATTAGCTCTGAAATTTTTGATGCAATTTCTAAGCATTGGCACAAAAATGATTGCCATTCTGTGAAAGACTGAAAGCAAATTAAAAAAATAATTATTTGTGAGATGAAATAATTAAAATAACATCTATTACACAGTAAACAGCATAATATAAATTACTTAGGTTTAACAAGAATAGTACATTATACATATATATATTTTCAAATCAGAAATGGCGATATTAGCATCAACATCTTTTGATGAGTCTCAATATTCTAGAACTGAAAAACATTTCCGTTTTGTAAACAATTATCATACTTTTTACTAATTGCTTAAATTTGGGTCAATTGTTAAAATTTAGGCATGAAAATATGCCACATTACCATACTTATTACGCTAAAGGATTTTCGGAAGATGATGATAAGATTCCTTCACTAAAAATGCATCTATTACAGATCTTTGTATTGCAATCATGATTACAGCTTCATCGGAGAGTGGTAAAAAATATTAATTCTTAATTGTGTGACATAACTGTCTAACATTCAAAATGAGGATGAGTTGTGTAATTCTTTGACTGTTTATTGGCTTTGATAAAAAAGATGGAAAACTTTTATTTATGAATCGACATACTCAAATCTTTTAATATCACTAAAATTTAGATACTAAATAATTTATTCACAAAATAAATGTTCAGAAAAGAAAATTATTTTTTATTAATTTAATTACTTGAAGTCAATTTCTAATGAATGAATTTAGTTTTTTTTTATTCTTATATAAAATACAAAAGCAGACCAGTATTTAAGTTGGGTTTTAGAAAACCATTTAGCTGAAATACCACATATTAAAAAAAAATTAGACTTTGAACTAAAATTCCAAAACTCATTTGAATTTTTAAAAAAAAAATTTAGAAAAAAATGGAACTTTTGAAATACGTTCGACTATTCAGCGATTTACTCTTACCCATTTATAAACCATTTTACAGCAAGTTCTTTGAATCAGTGGTTTTAGGAATTTTTGTATCTGCATGAAGTATTTTCTTTTCAAACCTAATCATTTCCCTATTTTAATACAAGTCAAGAAAAAATCCATCATCCATGATATATCGTTGAGGAACCGGACCCCAAGTTTACTGTGATCTACAATTTTTGGGCGAAAGGGACAGGCATCACAGATGGTTCATAAAATCTTTGTTCTTGTCTGCTTTTGGGAAAAGAGATGTTGAAGCATGCATGTCATTTGTGGAATGTATCAAGGTTAGAATGGAATGGTTTAACATCATGTGTCAAGACTAGAATGGACTGATGCCACAAGTCACTTATCATACTATGTGTGGTAGTCAGTTTTGAAATGTATTAATATAGTAAAAAAAGTTTGCTTGGTAATATAAAAACATTATGAAAAACTTAGCAACTTACAATTTAATAAATAATTTTCTTAAAAAACTAAATTTAGTTTGTCCTTTATAGACCACAACTTACATCATCATCTAAGGCTTCGTCATCTAGTTCTTCTAAACTGGATTGGTTATAACGGAACTGTAGTTTCCGAAATATTTCTTGCACTAATGCCAATAAAGCATCTTTGTATCTGCAAAATGAAATATTAATTAAAAAATAGATACAAGATAATTTTAATAAAGAAAACATTACTAGAGTTTAATAATTATGAATTTGATGGTATCTTTAATTTAAAATTTAATGTTACTCTTTAGTTTCTATTAACGTCTAGAATTAATATAAAAATGAAAAATATCTTTATATACATAATGCTAAAGTACTTTCAAATTTTTAAAAACTTTTTAATGGGCTAAATTTTATTAGAGTGAATTGTTAATTTGTCCTAAAAAATCTTTATTTGCAAGCCTTATACACCAAATTTTTTAATGGGCTGGATACAGGAGTTAGTTGCAAAGACATGTTGATGTGCAATATGGTAGATCAAATAATAAAATAACTATATAGGGAATTAACATAAGTGTGAATTGCTTCTATTTTTAGGGCCAGTTCTCTGAAAATTGAAACCAACTTTTTAAAAAGAATTAAAGGAAAATTAAGTATTAAAAAATATCTTAAAGCAATAAATAGTACATGAATTCTTCAAAAACAAAATGCAAAAATCAGGGGTGTTGCCCGGCTTCGTGCATTTTGGAGCAGTGTTCGGAGCAGGTAAAATTGAAATTTGGAGCAGCAAAAATGTATTTTGGAGCAGGTAAAATCGAAATTTGGAGCAGCAAAAAGGCGTTTTGGAGCAGTTGAAATTGAAATTTCGGAGCATCAAAAAAGGATTTTTGGAGCAAATGAAATTAAAAATTAATAAAGCTTTTGGATGTAGCTAAATTTCAAAACTCTCATGTACCCCATGAATTAAGATGTAACCTCAGAAAACTAAGGCCTCTAGATCATAGCCTAATGATAAAAACTTCAATGAACACTGAAGTTTTCATTGCACCTAACTAAAAGGAAAATGCACAATTTTGAAGTAAAAAACATGATGCATTCCTAATAGTAAATGCTTAATGTTACATTGAAATTAGAATAAATGTACCTCTAACAGTAAAAACGTAATATAGCTTGCAGGAAAGAAGAATACATCCATAAAAGAAAAAAACCATAGAACCCTACTATAAAATATTGTTAAAGAAAACGTTAACAAGAAAAAAACCGCTAAAAACTAAAGACATTTTTATTTTACGAACAAGCTGAAATTTTTTTAATATTTAATACTAAAAATTTTGATATGGTATTTGTAAATTGCCTCCAACTTAAAATTTTTCAATAAAAATAAAATAAATATTTACATAAATTCAACTTGTTAGTATTTTTTAAAAAAAACATTTTAGTCTTTTTCTTTAAGTTGGTTTTTTAAAAAAAAAAGATTTTCACCTGTTTAGTTTTTAATTACCAAGATGCTTCGTCCACTGCTATTATTCACCAGGAAGCTCAAGTTTTTGTTAATTTTTTTCTAAGGCTTAGTTATCCAGTTTGATAAATGAAATAATATTGTAGTTAGACAATCAATATCCAACAATGAAAATATTTTGAGATAGGAAAAAAAGTTATAGAGGCTTGATTAATCGATATTTTTGGATAAATAAAAGCCAGATAACAGTTTTTTGTTTTTTAAATTTTTGTTTGCTGAAGCAGATTTTTCTCAATCCAACAAAAAAATAATTTTTGAAATAGGACAAAAAAAAATTTCAAACGGTACATTTAATTGAGAATTCTTGATAGTTGAATGCCGGACAACCGGATATTTGTTCCCAAGTGATGCATCCTCTATCCGATAACTTTTTTATCTTCAAATTTCTGAATTAGAATAGAAGTCACTCGAATATACATACATGAGAAAAAAATATATAAGTGAAATTGATAACCTCCTCCTTGACGCGTTTGGTGGTATTGGTAGGTGCCCTTTAAATCGGCTAAAAAGCAATTGCACAATGTGTATCCTTTACAACAAATACCTGTTGAATTACAAAAAGCAAAAGTGTACTCCTTTAAGCAAATAAACTTGTAAAAGAAAATTTCCAGTTTGTCCCTAAAATAATGCCTAAACAACTCCAAAAAAAAAAGTCCAATGTACCTTTAAAAAAAATTCTATAATACACTTAAAATAAAACCAAAGGGTACACTTTAAGGTAAAAGGAAAATTCCATGAAAAAAAAGAAAAATTTCCGAAAAGAAAAATTCCAGTGTACTATTAAAAGAAAAGCCTAATGTACCACCAAAAGAAGAGCCCAGTGTACAAACCAAAAGAAAAGCCTAATCTACCCTTAAAATAAAACATCAGAGAATAAAATAAAGGCTTTATATGTATCAAATAGAAAAGCCCCATTGTATACTTAAAAGGGAAAAAAACAATGTACCCTTAAAAGTAGAGCCTAATCTATCTAAAAAAATAAAAGTCCGGTGTACCTTATACAAGAAAAAAAAACTTATCACTCAAAGAAAAATCCCAGTGTACCACTAAAAGAAAAGCCCAGTGTACCACCAAAAGAAAATCCCAGTGTACCATAAAAAAAACAGTGTACCACCAAAAGAAAAACTTAATCTACCATTAAAATATAACACCAGAGAACAATTAAAAGCTTAATGTATCCTAAATAGAAAAGCCCCAGTGTATACCTAAAAGGAAAAAAAATAATGTACCCTTAAAAGTAGAGCCTAATCTATCCTAAAGAAAGGCCTGTTGTACATTATACAAGACAAAAAATTTATTCCTATTTGAGAATTTTGGATACTTAAATATATATACCCTTTACCTTGATGCATTTGGCTGTATTGGTTAACACGTTTTAAGTCTGTTAATAAGCAAATGCACAAAGTGTATCCTTTACAACAAATACCAATTGTATTTCAAAAAGTGTACTCCTTTAAGCAAATGAACAACTAAAATAACATTTCCAATTTACCCCCCAAAATAATGTGCAAACATCTTCATAAGTAAAAGTGCAATGTACCTCTAAAAGAAAAACCCAAAATACACTTAAAATAAACCCAAAGGGTTTTCTTGAAGATAAAAAAAATATGTCCTGAAAAGAAAAATCCCAGTATACCTTAAAAGAAAAAGCCCTGTGTATCCCCATAAAGAAAGCCCAATGTACCACCAAAAGAAAAGCCCAATATACCACCAAAAGAAAAGCCCAATATACCACCAAAAGAAAAGCCCTGTGTACCACCAAAAGAAAATCCCAATATACCACCAAAAGAAAAGCCCTGTGTACCACCAAGAGAAACACCCAGGGTACCCTTAAAATAAAAAACTAAAGAACAATTAAAAACTTAATGCATCCTAAAAAGAAAAGCCCCAGAGCAGCCCTAAAAGGAAAAAAAAATGTACCCTTAAAAGTAGAAATTTAATATATCCAAAAAAGAAATGCACAATGTACCTACACAATAATAAAAAAAAATTATGTAAAGGAAAAACCCAATGTATTCTTCAAAGAAACAGCCCAACGTGAACATACCCTTAAAATAAAACTTAATGTGCCCTTAAAAATAAAAGCCGTTATGGAATATGCCCATTGTGTCAATAAAAAAGCCCTGTACCTCTTTAAGAAAAGTCTAATGTACGCCTCAAATTAAAATCCTAATTTATCCCAAAAAGAAAAAAATATAACAATGCACAAAAAAGAAATCAGTGTACCCATAAAACCTAAACCTATCTCTAAAAAAAATAGAAATATACTTTTTATGTACCTATACAAGTAAAAGCCCAATGGCCTCTAAAAGTTAAAGTCCAAAAGCATAAAAAAAATGTACCCCCCTTTTAAAAAATAGATCAAATCATAATTTAAAAGAAAAACTAATGTCAAATGTTAATGTACCCCCAATTTCTGTAACTTAAATATATTCCCAAGAAAAAAAAAACTAAATCTAAGTGTATTCCAAAATATATGAAGTTTTAACTAAGAAATAGTACCTTCCAAACGAAAACTATCATGCACCTTTTAATTTTTAAAGTACAAAGTCAATATGTCTTCATAAATGATAGATTAGAGTATATCCAAAAAAGTGTAACTTTGTAATGAAATCAATGTACTTTTTAAAGTCCATTGCACCATTACTATCAGAATATTTGAAAGTTTGCTATGTCCTCCCTCCTCTTTCATTTAAGTCTAAAGAAATCGTGAAATGGGCAAATTATGAATATATTTTAGTTAAAAGTTAAGTAGACGGCCATATTTACAGAAGAGAAATAATTGTATTCTCTACATAGGGTCAAAAAATTAAAATTAGCGGCAAAATTATGAATTTGGCGCATGTTTGGCTAAAAATCGGTGTTTTGGAGCAGCTTGGAGCAGAAATCGCGAATTGGCGCAACACCCCTGAAAAATTCATTGTTTAATATAAAAGTAAATTTATTTTCATACACAGTCCAGTGTACCTCTACGAAAAATGTGTAATGTATTATTCCAGTTTTTATATCAATTGTTGCTTATGATTTAATAAAAATTAAGACTACAATCAAGATCAAGATAACAGTTATTTCTCTCTCTATATATATATCTTATTGAGAAGTTTGGATTCAACTAAGGAGTAAGTCAGATGAGGCCAATAATCCTTGCCAGCAATTGATTGTCATATTTGTGCAATATAGTGACAAAAGTATTTTAAATGGTTTAAATTTTGATGTAGTAGTTAACATGGGGTTGTTATCCAAAGTATACTTCTATAGAATACTAAATACACCACCAAAAGACTGTTTTGAGTTAACATGAAGAGATGAAAGATAAATGGGCAATTTATTAAATTATATAAAATAACAATTTAGTTACAGGGTCATGAAAAAAAAAAGAAGACATATTTCTAAGAGCCAACTTTTATAATAATATCATGGGAAAACCCCACCTTGCCACTGAAGTAAAAATAAATGGTTGAAACAATGTTACAATTAAATAAGTGGCTGAGGCATCACGTAACAACACAAATACATAATGATAATTAGGAAATCTTACTTATTCAATGTTAATTCATAATTAGTATCCCCATTACTTAATTTATAAATGAGGTAGTCTAGAAATATGTTCCACACATCCAGACAGGAGTAAAATCCATCATGACTAGGCTAAAATAAAACAAAGTCTCTTTTTTATATGAAGTATAAGCAAAAAAAAAAAAAAAGCACAAAAAAACCAAAAATAATAATTCAACTTACCTGTTGAAAAGTATATTTGAAAAGCAATGCCAAAAACTCTAGTATTGGGAATTGTGGATTACTTTCAAACCTTTTTAGGTGGTATGTTACGAATAAGGTAAGAAAGTCCGTAAACTTTTCCACATAGCTGCAACAGAAAAGACATTTTAAGAAATTTAAATTAGTATACCTGTAAAATATATTTTAATTTGTTGTGTAGTTATTATAACTAACTTTTACAATTAAGTTACAAAAAACTATTTAGGAACGTTACTCAATGTAAGTTAAATTTGGTGGACTATCTACAGATATAAACTTTCAGTTCTTATCTTAGAAATGCAATACAATACATATTTTTAAATTTGCAGCTTATGTATTATTTTGCTTAATTTAGAAAATTTTATTAAAAATTATATACATATGCTAGTGTTCACTCTAGGCACTTTTTGAAGGAAAACTGGCCCTGCCTGCTTTTCTTTGGAAATTGCACCATACTGCCTTTTTATGGACGAATCACCATCTTTCTTGCCTTACCCTAATCCTACAATTCACACATTCATTTTATGAGATATCCGTTATTTTCGTCATAACTGCAGTAGAAAAAAATATTTGTTTCTCTTGAGAACGGAATCTGTGCTAATCAAAACCAGGATTTTCCACAGCGGTTTTTCGATTTTAGAGATGAAAATACTTTTTTCCTCTCTATTGTATTAACAATAGAGACTTCTTGTATTTACTTCTTATTTTATAGCTTTAATAGTATTTTTCAGAATAGATTACTGTCGTTAGATAATTAGTAATCAACATATAATAATGTAAAGCTTTCTTAAAAAAATCAATTTGACTGTGATTACTCTGACAATAAAATTTTTGTCCTCATTAAAGTGAACTTAGGGAAAAAAGTGTAATTGTTCTCAAATAGTGTCCTGCCTTTTTTCATTTCTAGAGTGATCACTGTATTTGCGATGGGGGTCACATTCAGAGTCAATAAATTAGCTCAAATTCCTAAAACGTGCCAGATGAACTTACATGGCTGACTACAGATTTTCATTCTGCCTCTAGACATGAAAAGGACCAGAAATCTTCTTAAAAAGGAATTGATGAATCAAGGTCAAAAATTGCTTTCAAATTTTTTACTGTAACTATTTTAAAATGCCCTTCAGAAAAAACGACAATTAGAGTGAGTGAACATGCTAATGAAAGAACAACATTACAAAAACCAAAAAAAATTCTATTATTGTTTATTTTGAATCACATGGAATAAAATAACAGAATATTTACATATTTTTAACCTTAGTGATAGAGTGCAAAGGACTAACAAAACATTTTTTATAATTGTCATTAACATATAAAAGATATTTCCCTCTAAAATAAAATTAACTTTACATAGAATTAAAAAAAATAGTCAAATCTTTATATATAATTCTCTTATGCGGTGATTGAAAAACGCTGTTTTTCTCTATGCGGAATGGCAACGGTTAGATTGTTTACAAAATTCTGTTGCGCTCGCATTTTCATTTTGCCATTATGTAAGGCAATTTTGACGATTACCCTTCAATTCATTGATAAATAATTATTTTGATGATGTCAGATTAAATTAGGAAGAATATAGGCATTATTAAATTAAAAAATAGAAGTTTTGAAAAACGCTTTTCAAAACTGAAAGCGGGAAATTGCGGTAGCGCCATCAGTTGACGATTTTGAAAACTAGATTTCTATGAGCTTCATTTTTATGACGTATTAACTCAGTAAATTACACTCTTTTGGATAACTCAGTAAATTACACTTTTTTTTTACACAAGATTATGGTAAGCTTAACGTCAATTATGGCCAAAACAAACTACCAATAATGTTAGAAATTCAACTAAAACTGAGGAAAGGCGTGAAAATAACATGGAAAATAATAAATAATGGTAGGCTTGCCAGTGGTACCATTGTTTTCATTTGTAGTTAAAAAGAAATTAGTTTAATTTTTTTATATATTGATTTGCATGTAAATGTATCGATGCCAAGATTAATATTAATTTAAAAGTACAATTTCAATTTTTAAAAGTTTTTAGTATGTGTAATTAAAAAAGTATTGTTACTAGGACACATTGTTATTGTGTCCTACCTTTTAGCGAGCGAAGCGAGAAGTGGTTTGCGAACCAAACCTACGAGGATCCTCCGGGGGTTGGCGGAGCCTCCTAGTACTTATTTATTTAAGGTACAAAAAAATTAACCTGACTAATATAAGACCAATCAATCAAGATATTTCTCTTTAACAATAAAATCCCTATACAAAAAAAATTAAACAAGCAAAATATAATTACACATCATCAATGTCAGCCAAAGTGTTTCGACTAGATCCATTTTTCAAGCTCTCCTTCGTTAGATTCTGCAGCAGGTGGAAGGTGTCCTGAAACACCTGAAGCAGGAATCCTTCATAGTCAGCTGGAATGCAGTGCTTGGACATGATCTCGTTGATGCAGCTCATGGCCTGGATCCCCAGATCAGTGTTCTTTCTCAGGGTTTGGGCATTCTGCATGCCAACATTCATCACCTGTGGCAAGTAAAGCACATTGGAATAAAACTACACAGGAATAAAGTGGTTTTGACTCCTTGGGTAATTTTGATATGGATTTTGCTAATACCATCTTAAACAATTTTATAGTAAATTTAAATAATTAAACTGTTCTAACTATTTTGAAAGAATCATAAGAAACGCAAATTTCAACCCCTTTATAGTGGTTGAATTAACGTCACCTTACAGTTCACCATAACCATAACTCACCATAACGTCACCAACAGTACAATAGGCGACAGTTTGGGATCAATCCTGAAGGAAAGTGAATTATACACAAAAGACGTTTTAAGTAATAAAATATTTTAGTTGTAATACCTAACAAAAATATTATATTGGAAATGATAATTAAATTAATATATTTAGTATAAAATAAACTTGGCAATTAAGTTTTATTATATTACTTATAACATCGAAATGTAAATTACTTAACCAACCTATTTAGCACGTAACAACATATTCACTTATACAAATGTATAAAAGGGTATATTAAGTAGCCTGTTTATAAAAAAAAGGTTCTTTTAAAAGTAGTTGACAGTCCTACTTTTAAAAAAGCATAAAATAGTCTCCTATTAATTTGCTGTTAAGGCTTTCTAAGTAAAGGCTTTAAATAAAAATATTGAAATTCTTCATTAAACTTTTTTTGAAAATTATTTTTTGTTGAAAAAATTAAGATTTTGGGAAAAGCAAGAAAGAAGAATTTCACCGAAAAGCAGAAGAATATCATCCATGTGAATAATCAAGAGGATATTGAACTTTAACTTATATAATATTTTTTCTTGAGAAATCTACAATGAAGACTTTACTTTACTAACACACGCACACACCCAACACACATTGATTTTTTTTGTTCAATTTTAACATAAAGCTATGTCAAAAGTTCATTTTATTCTGGGTTAATGACATTTTTATACATAATTTAAACAAATTGAAGTTCATATTTTATGTACAATAAAAAAATTGTATAAATAAAAAATGTGTTTTTCCAAGAAACATTGCAGTGTTTTGAATGGGAAAAAAACCTCTTAGAATATTTTTTAACTTAAAAAAAAACAAGCAAGCTAATTTGTTAACATGTCTGTATTTATGCATCTTTATGATATACAAACCCTTCAATTTGTAATTATCAATTGACTATTTTCTTGCATTTAACAAAAATATGTTATTATTAAATTATGCCTGACATTTTTAAATAGATACTGAGCAACAAAGTACTTTGTAAAGTACATAAAAGTTTTAAAGTTAATAACTTTATTTAAAAATAGAATATGTTATATAGTAGATGGAATTTAAATAAAAATTGTTGATATAATATTTACATTCTTGCTTGCTAATCTTGTCTTGTTTAATCTTGTCTATATTTTAAGTCGTTTCAAATCAAAATTTAGTTTAGCTAACCGACAAAAATATTCGGTCTGAGGAAAATCAACTATGAGTGGACTTCTTTTAAAATCCATGCACAGGCTTTCTTATGTAGGAAGCATTGGTAAAAGTCATTGTTTTAAATGAAGAATATAAATTATTATAATGAAATTGACAATTATTGCACTGAAAGTGATAAATTATTTGACAAGACACAAATAATTACAATAACCAAAATATGATCTTTTGCAAATTATGAACCCATACAAAATTATAAATAAAACTACATACCAGTTGCCATAAGAGAATCTTTTCACACAACCATCACACCCAAAAATTGAAAATTGTTATTTACGGTCGACAACTGCACTAACCAACCTCAGTTTAGGCAAATTATTGAATGAAGGGAATTCAAATTATGTTTATGAACAAATTTATAAAATATAAATCAGATTTTTTTTAAGATTATATTTTTTTCTTAAATATAGTAATAAATCAAAAGGATAATGAAAACCTTACTAAGTCAAAGTATATATATATATATATTTTTTTTATAAGATGGTGGTCATATTCGGGGACAACCTAAGTTGAACCTGAAGTGGAAGCTATGATATGCATAAAATATTCAATTGCTTTAGGCTCAACTTAGGTTGTCCCAGAGTACAGAACTATGTTTATATGTTGTGCTTTTGCAGAACATTTATAAGCAGTTAATTTAGCATCACACAACTATTACACATTACATCTTCTATAAGTATGTAAAACCTTCCACTGTTGTTATTCTCAAATAAATTTAACACAATTTAGTTTATATTTTAACTGTAAAATTCTTTTTAGAAACTTATATAAGTAGTTTATTTTAATTTAAAATATTACAGAATGAAAACCTGCAGATTTGAAACTTACAACTTTGAAAGTTCATCGGTGACTTTGCATGCAACTGCACATGCTCAGGGACCGCAGCCGAATTTTGAGAAAAAATAGTAGTAAAAATAGGAATACTAAACATAAAAAATAGGAATTTAAAAAAAAAATTAAAAACGGAAAAGCATTTATATCCATTCTATAAGTCTGTCATTCAAGCAAGAGCCTACATTTGAAAGACAATTTAAAGAATTTTACTATACTTAATTTTCATAACTTGATTTTTTAAGTTAAATGCAGTTTATTTTTTTTAATTAACCAACACATTGTAGAAATTTTGCATAAGTTGTACGTACATGAATTAAGGAGATTGAGGAGTCAATTAAGGAGGTTGCTAATGTCTAAGGGAAATTAAATTCTGTAATTTTTTCAAGGACAATTTAGATTTATTAAAGAGTAAAATGTTAATAGAATACCTACTTAAGCATGTTAATCTAAATCATTAAAATTTACAAAAACAGTTGTATAATTTTTTTTTAAACTTTCAAAAAGTAATTTTTTTTTAGGGGGAGATGCGAGAAGGGGGAGTTTTAAATTAAAAAAATATATATAAACATTTAAATAAAATATTAATGGGGAGACGAATTGCAAGCCACATAAAAAGAAACAAGCTTATTTCATATGTTTATAGCTATTACATAAAATAAGTTCCTAAACTTCAATTTCGTGAATAAATTACATTTTCTAAAATAAAATTTAATGCTATTTTGTTAGATAGTGCAAAGCAAATCATGATGAAATAGGAAGTAGTGAAAAATAAGCCTTTATTTATCAGATGCAAACGGATTGAAAACATTTTCAGGGACATCGCAGCAGATCGTGTTTAGTGATTATCTAAAATTTCAAAGTTTTCACAAGAGAAAATAATTCTTAAAACAGCGCCATTTTGAGATTACCTTCATCAGATGTAATGAAAGAGTTTTACCTATCAACTTTCGAGTGAATCATCCCCGCGTTTCGTGAAGATTGCAAATATTTCTGCATGTTAAAAATGTTATATTTTTGTGAAATTCGCCGTTTTTCAAGGTTGAGCAGCGATTTCGCACAAAATAAAAAAACGAAGTGACATTTTCCAATGATGAAATCTCCATGACTAAAAAAATCGGACAACATAAATAAATCCTTTTTTTCTGATGTGAAATCCTTCCATTCACACCTTTTTTTATCCTTGCCATATTGCTTACTTCAGACATGTTACAGACAAAATAAATTAAAAAAGGCTTAACTTCCAAACTCCAAAAAACCTAATGTTTTCCCAAACAGAAAATTTCTAAGTTCTCAAATTTTGTAGAGTCCATGTGGTGAAAAGTTTCAAATAAAAAAATAATAACTTTAAGGAAATATATAAACATTACAACAAATTAGAAAATTATTTGTCAGCCAAACAAAAAGTAACAAACTTTTTTCAAAAAATCAATTTTGATTAATTCAAATGACAAGTCCTAAACTTCAATTTCGTAAATTAGATGATATTTTTGAAAAATTTAATGCAATTTTGTTAAGTAGTGCAAATCATATCATGATGAAATAGGAAGTAGTGAAGTATAAGGATTTATTTATCAGATGCAAAAGAATTGTAAATTTATCAACGGAGATTGCAGCAGATCGCGTTAAGCGAATTTCTCCAATTTCAAAGTTTTTATGAACGAAAAATTCTCACAAGAGTGCATTTGGAAGTCTCATTTGCCAGATGCATCGAAATTTGAGTTTTAACCATCTTAACTTTCAAGTGATATCATCTCCGTTTGACGAAGATCTTTCTCCCTTTTTCTAGATTGAGTATCGATTCTTACCAAACGAACTGAGATTTTTCAGTGATGAAGTGTCTTATGATAACGAAATACCATTGACTAAAAAAAATGACAAAAAGTCCACTTTTTTCTGATGCGAAGTCCCTCCATTCGTCTTTCTCTTCTCCAGTCCTTGCCGATTTACACTTGCGTATAACGATCAAAACGGCGCCATACGTACCTTATATTTCTACAAATATTATTTAAAAACCAGAAATTCTGGGTTAGGATTTGGAAAATTAGCACTCCTGAAAGAAACATCTGAGCTTTCTCAGAACACTCATTACAAACAGGTTTTTCGAGGTGCATTCGAACACCACCTTTTTGCGCTTTCGGCTTTTCCTTTCTATGTGGATATAATTTCTTCCAAAAAATTCTCATGGCTCTCAGAGTCACGACCCATTGCAAAGACATACCGAAATTTTAAAGCAAATATGCATCAATTCCAGCGATGATAAAATTAAAGTCTGAAAAAACATAATTCCGCGGAATTATGTTTATATCCGTGTTTCCGTGGACTTGAAGCACAGTATTCAGCCCATCCGTGGACTGAAAAAACAGGATTCCACGCTTCCGTGGAATTGTACCACGTCTGATATTTACACAAGAGTGGAGCGATCAAAAGCGCGGCATCGTAGCATATGATTCTGTAAATATTTGAAATTTTAGAAAATGTGTTTAAAATTGCAATTTTGGCGAAATTGTTAGTTTAAAAAAATCTAGATTTCCGCATTCCAAAACTTTTAAAACACCGGGAATTTCAGGTACCGAAAATTTTAACAAAATTAGTATTCCGGGTTAAACCCAGAAAAGTACGACCCCTGACGCTCGAGAGATAAGAGACTGACTGTTCAGTGCCTGTGTGTGCGCATCAAGTTCAGCCTTGGTAATGGCGAAAAAGTTCGCAGTTGTTTCCTTTGTATACGTAGCATCATAAAAAAAAAAAAATTCCGTTCATCGGAAAAACCCAAATCTGCGCTCCACTTTATAACTTCGGTGAGAAATGTCTAAAAAATAGGAGAAATAAAGGAAAAATAGGAAAAAAAGGAGCAATTTAAAAAAAAATAAGAAAATAGGAGCTCTGCGGTCCCTGCATGCTGCCAAGAATGGGGCATGACAGGAAGTGCAAGACAGGTGAATCACACATAACTACGTTTTTTTCACAAAAAAGTGCAATATATTTTAGGAAAAGTTTTGTGGCACAAAATAGATGCTGGAAAAAGGACAGGGCGTATTTTTTACTTTTAAAAAAGGGCAGGGACCCATCGGTACTACAAAAAAGGCAGGGTGCTGATATATTTGAAAAACGTCTAACAGGAACACTATAGTTCACTTTAAATACATTTACAGTTAAAACCTTGGAATCCCGATTCTTTGAGGTCAGTCAGTGTCAGTGTCGACCGTGGCAGGGAAACCGGAAAGGGGTTAATGGGTAGGAGAAGAAGAAGAGTACAGCTCGTCCAGAGGTGCGTAAAACATACATCGATGCTTACAGGTTCTGGGTGGCATCCGAAACTAGCGAAATGGAAAACCGTGGTGAGCAGGGAAGAAGTGATGTAGGAGGAGAGGGGGATCCAGGTGAGCAGCTGGGCCAGGCACTTGAGGGAAAGCACGCTCAGGTGGTGAGAGTCATCGTCCAGCGGGGGAAGGCACTGGAACGGGTTCTTGCTCGTAGACTTGAACATGCCGCTCAGGAGATTACCTGGGGAGACAAAATAGTTTATTGACAATGCATAGGGATGGGACAAATATTTGGCCCATATATCGAATATTCGGTTAGGCTTTTAATATTCTGCCAATCATCAGTTTTTCATAGAAACAGGATTTGGGAAAATTGTTTTCTTGTAATTAGTAAAAAAATATAAACTTGAATTAAAATAAGTTTCTGTGTGAAATGTACTATTTTTAATCATTTTCAGAAATATGCATTTTTTTAAATTAATGATTAAAATATGTTTAAAGAATTACAAAATCTTTAAACAGTAATTTTATTTCATTTGACCATTAAAAAAAAGCAGGTGTTGATAATGATAGGATGCTGACAACTTTAAATGAAAACCACCTCTCAAATTTATGTTAAATAAATCATCTAAAATTATGGTATAAAAATAATAAAATTTCAGCATTTCAGGTAGAATTCTATTCAGCTCTTTTTCTATAAATATTTCCCGCTTCTAAAAGCAGGGGTTCACTGATACTGAATTTACAGGGCAGAAATATCATTATTATTTCCCTTAGTTATATCCTTTTGCCTGACCCTGATGAATTTTTAATTTCAGAAAAACAATTTGAGGATTTGAATTACATTATTTGAAACTGTTTCCAACGTTTTCATTCATTGTTTACATGTACAATGAATTTTAAAGGAAGTTGTTATTCAGCTGTAGAATATTCGACCTTAAAGACATCTGAATATTAGGTATCCAGTCAAATCAATATTCGTTACATCCATGATAGTGCATAGATGTGGTGACAACTAACTTTTTTTGTAAGAAAAGCCATTTTAAAGGATATAGTTTTATTATAAGGAATAGAAAGAAACAATTGTCAGGGATTTCTTGCCAATTAAAATAATTATTTTCCACCTACCTCAATCTATAATAATAAAAGGAAGTCTTTCTGTGGATTGCGAAATACCTACTTACTCTGTGTTTAAAAGGCTGAAAATTTATATAAACACTATTCATTGAGGCTTGGATTTGTAAAATTCCGTTTAGCTTTTTAAATAATTTTAACTTTAGAAATATTAAATAAAGATCTTAAATATACTAAAAATATTTTTTATATTGAGCTTTTGTAGCTTAGTCAGCAAGTGGGACTTTTGAACAATAGGTAGAGCCTCGACAGGAGCCACTCAATTTGTCAAAATATACATTCTTTAATGGGTTCTCCAGAGAAGATGGTCCAAACAACTAGTTAGGTACTACGAAGATTACGTTTTGGAGATTTAACAGAACTCTTAACCTCACAAAAAATGCACTTGGCATTTCTGTACACTAAGACTTCGATATTCATAACAATTACTAATTAATAAATAAAAATAATTTTATATTGAAAAATAGGATTGCAGCAAGTTTCTAGGAACTAAATGAACTACAATTAAAGGAAAGTGATACACCATAGAAATAAATAAGACTATGTTCTAATTAAATAAAAATAACAAAAAGTGTGTTTTAAGTTACAAAATCTGAGGATTTTGATGAAATATTCATGTCATAAAGCCACTATAGAACGCATGTACATTTCAAATTCATTAAACATTATTGGAAATGACCCAGGACTTTTAAGAGTAGTTGATTATTTTTTAAATTGTAAGGAACTTTTACACTGAGTACTTCTTTTTTGAAGTAGACATTTTAAACTTATATAAACTTTGAATTTTTTTTAATAAAAGTTTTGTAAATGGTTAAGAAGGATTACGATTCAATTTCGTTTAGTAAAGTGAATGATTTTGTTCATTGATTTTTTTTTTTTAGAGTTTAAAATGATTGAACTTTATTACTTGGGAGTGCTGGAATCGAAATATGCATAATCCAGAAATGAATAAGCAACATACTTTGGAAAAATTAAGTGAAAAACAAAGTCAATATATTGAGCAAGAATGTAACTTTAGCCATTGCAGTTATTTTTTAATACAACATCTGTATACTGTTTTTTAGTTAAAAAATTACTTGCAAACAATTTTTAATTAAAAATTTTTTGACTAAATAGATATTTCGTACAACTGTATTAGAAGAATCGCTTACTTGTGTGCAATGGAGAGGTGCTGAAGAGTGCCTGCTGGCTGTTGTTTTGGTAGTGCGTGGGGGAAGGGGGTGGCGTGGCAGTCACCAGGTGGCTGTGCTTTTCCAACACTGAATCCAACTGGCCTAAAACAGCAAGCTTAAATGTTCAACACTCTACACAAATTAAACTGCACACAGAAATTAAAAATGATAGAAGTGACTATTGTTTTAAAAATTGTTAGAACTGAATATATAAAATATACTTTTAAAAAAAATGCTTTCATTAGATTTCTAAAAATTAAAAAAAAAATACTTTGTTTTAAATTGATTAAGAATAAAATTATCCTTCATGCTATGAGTAATTAAAGCTGTTTACTTGAGTGACCCATACTTTTAATTTTATTAAATTTTTTTTAATTATCCACTTAATAAAATCAAGTTTTTAAAAAGGTGTTTCTTAATATTTTTAAACATTTTATCATAAATATTAGCAAACTGAAAATTACCTCTAAACAAACAACCTTTGTATTCCAATAGCCTAATTAATTAATGCCCTTTGCCAATGTCACTAGTTGTGATCTAGCCCGGGGAGTATTATTTATAATCTGAAGAAATTTCTATTCTGGGGGTAATTAGACCAAATTTTTATTTTTACATTTGGTAAAGAAGTAATCATAACTGACCCAGAGCCAGGATCGAGGTACGAGTCTGTGACATTAACACACGGTATATGCATGCGCTTAAAAGAGAGTCGATCAATAGTTATAAACAACGGAAAAGTCTAATAACCGCTTCTGGTGCATAACTTGATAATAAATTCTAAAACTCATTGCCACAAATTGAAAAATCATTTTGGCGACTTTTTCGTCGCCAAGAAGAAAAAAACAACACATGCTAAATGTCCAATAACACATCTGTTCAAAATAGAAAATGGCTTCAGATAAACTATCTGCTGTTTGCGCGAGTTCAAATATTACCAGAAAACAATTCTACTAATTATTATGACAACATATTGAATTGTCATCTGGATTATGTATCTATGCTAAGTATTAATATAATCAATATAAAATTTAGGGAGGGGGGGGGGGGAGGGGAAGAGAAGATTTACACCCACAAGAACATCAGACAGATTGAGTTTAATAAAAGTGTAATAGAAAGGAAAATTGATTGGAACCTGTTATTCTTATAGAATATTATATTTGAAGGTAAAACCAATTTATCATAAACATAATACTAGATGAATTTACATTACAGCTCTAATTACTAGAATAACACAAAAATTGACTGACCAGCCAGGATGTTGAGAACTAGCGGAACCTGTTCAAGCATCAACCGGTGCAGCTCTTCTTTTCTGGTGACTGCAAGATCTTCCCTGGGACTGGTGAACTCTTCGAAGGCAGTCTGGATCAGCATTAGCCCTAGGGGAGCAGTCTCACTAGCCTGTGCCAACTGAAACAGGGTTCATACTTATTTTCAGAACATTAACCTTCTAAGCGAATATCAAATAATTGAAAGAGTTTAATTCACATTTCAAATATTTATTTTATATATCTTTTACATATCAATTACTTTAATGAATATTGCTTACGAAATATACTACAATGCTTTAGATTTGAAAAAATGTGCCAACAAAGAGTATTTTTAAGAATTAAAAAAATATTTGTATTATTGGAGAAAGTTTGTTTGAAGTTTATTGGTGCAAGGACATAAAGATCAAGTTGCACCATGAGTATAGAAAGAATTTTTGCAAGTGTTTTCACTTCAAGAAGTTACTTTTTAATCCGAATATACTATTATAGAGATCGCTTTTTAGCTTGAGTTCAATGCAAAAAATTTAAAATTATCGATTTTAAGAATATATGTCAAATGTAATGTTTTAAACAAAGTTGCAACAAAAAAAAAATCAGTAAAAGATAATGTGCTTTTCAAACTTTAAAATTCATGTTCTATAGGCTCTTTAAGAGACAGATAAATAATATATTTAAAGACCCATTTACTACGATTTTGTAAGTATTTCCTAAAGGCTTGTTTGGACATCAAACAAAATGAACTAGTTCTTAAAAACTATACATACCATTCGTATTCAGAAACAGTAAATTGTTACAAATACATAATTTTTCTCAATCTCACTAGAACAAATGAAACGATAACGATGGACAAAAAAAAAGTCTTAATTTTTAGTTGATATCAAGTGTGAAGTTTACTTTTTAATATTGGACATCTGGTAAAAGTCATCTCAAAATATGTGCAGTAGTTTTTGTACTCTTGGAAAATATAAATAAGCACAAAACTTAAGAACCAGTTTTACTGCAAAACAATTCCATCAATCCTTGTGAGATAGCATTTATAAAGAAAATTATGCATACCGACATGAGATGGTTATGTTAATCTTCGAAAAAATACAAACCTGGTGTATATTCAAGAAGAAGTCTGGATAGAAATGTGGCCAATCTAGACGTCCGATATCCACAATCAGCTTCCCTAGTTTATTGCAGATGTAGTTTGGAACTTTTTGGTGATGGCTGATCATGAGACGGTGCAGCGTGGAACGCAGTTCTGCTTTATCAGGACCAGGCATACGAATCCACACTTTACTGATAACATGCTGAAATAGATGTACTCATTTCAAATACTTCTTTTGTAAATAGATGGATTAGGTTTTAATAATAGACAATTGAATGTGCAAATACGCAAGTAATATAGTAAGGTAATATGCATTAAAACAATATATTAATGCTATTATGTCAGTGTTTAAGTTGGATTTTATAAACCTTTTAGCAATTTAGCTAAAATGCCAAACCAAATTTTGGTGCTTTCAAAAACATTTTAGCATTTAGAAAAAGTTGATTTTTAACTAAACATATTTAAATTAATTTTTAGTAGATCAGGACATCAGTAATATAGTTAGGAAATATGCATTAAAACAATATGTGAATTATTAATTCTATTGATGCCAGTGTTTAAATTGGATTTTATAAAACCTTTTTAACAATTCAGTTAAAATACGCCAAATCAAATTTTGGTGCTTTTAAAAACGTTTAAGCATTTAGATAAATTTAATTTTAACTAAACGTATTTTTTTTTAATGTTTTTTAACTCTATATGTTTTTTCTGACCATATTTTTCTCTTTATTTAAAAAAAAGTAAGTCCTAGAGGAAATTTTCAATTCTTTTGTTTTTATTTAGATCTTTTCTCAAAAAGTAAAGATCCTAAAATTACGATATTAAGTTAGTTTGTTAAGAAACATTTGGGAAATAAGACGAATATAGAGCGTCAGCAGACCAGGGGGAAGAAACCCTAGATTTTTTTTTAAAAGCAGGAAAAAAATCAAAATCACTTCTTATGTGACTTTAATGTTGATGATTTCTAAATTATTCAGGGTTTTATTTTTTACTTTGCAATTGGTAAGGGGAGAAGAGAATACAATTGTAAAGATCTGAAGAATCTTATTTTTTTTATGAAGTTTTCTACATTTTCTAAAATTAATGTTCAAATTTTAGTGAAAGCCTATACTAATACTTTAACTGAATGATATTTCCTTTAGCATTTTGTTAAGAAAGCAATCGTAACTAAAATATTGATCAGGGCCTATTCTAACAAGCAGTCCTTTCATGACTGGGCAGTCCTAAATTCATTCAAAATACAAAAATTTGTTAAATAGTGGGCGACAACATTTTGGATAAAAAAAATTTATCTGTAACTTAATTTCTTTCATAACTATCAGTAGTACATACAAAGAATACAAAAATAGAAAGAAAATATTTTTTAGTGAAATTTACTTTTAAAAGTTGAAAGTTTTTTTTTATAGCTTTAATGAATTAAAATTGGTCCTTTAAGCATATTTTTTTTTCAATTTCTACTGATGTAAAATACGTCAAATTGCTGATTTTTTTACATAACAAATTATCTTGTTAAAAAACTTGGAAAACCCAATTAAAACTAAAAAAACCTCCTTTTAAAATGAGTAAAATGGTTTTAAATTTGTAATAAAACTTAAAATTTTCTCTTATAAAAAAACCCTTCATGTTAAATTGCTAATTTTCACTAAAATTGTCAACTTTGCTTAGCTGATAATAATTAAATACCTAACAAATTTAACACAATTAAAAAAAAACCTTACAAGCTAGAAATTATAAATTTGCAAAAAAAAAACAACATTCAATCTAATTGCCAATTTCTGAAAATCTTGGCATATCAAATACCTGACAAATATAATCAATATTAAAAAAAAAAATTACAAAATGTGCTGAAATCCGAAAGGATTTTTTTTTTCACTAATTCAGTCGGAAATTAATTTGAATATTGGTCCCTTCTCAAAGAAAATAGAGCAGATAGACATTGAAAAGTACTGCAGGTTATCAAAAGAGGATAGACTACCACAAACGTACACATCTGGACCTTTGTTCAAACATCTGCAACTAACAACAAATGTCAAGCTTTTCTGCTAGCCTGGGACTCTCTCCCCAACTTTCTTAAACTAGGAGAGGGGTATAATTAGCTAATAATCTACAGAATATATTTTTAAGTAGTGCAGCTATTGAAAAGTATAATAAATTTCTGCAAAAACCAGTGGCGGCTCGCCCACTACAGCAAGTACAGCTGGGCTGCACCTAATTTTATTATATTTTAAAACTAAAATTATATATTTTACTAATTTTCTTAAATGAAGATTAGAATAGGAAATGGAGATTAAATTTCAACTCTTAAGTAAAAAAAATCTCCGATAAATAGCAAGCGTGTTTCCGTAATGCACAAATTCAGAAGAAGAAAAAACAAAAACTCCATTCAATCAAAATTGCAGCTAAAAAGCGAAGTTCCAAATCGGCTGCATCGTTGCCATGGCAACCTTACGTAGTGTGACTTCCCCAGCATGCTAAAATGGAGGATGTGACGACACAAACGTAGCGCAAAAGGATTTTTTCAAATTAGCTGTACTAGGGATTTCGAATAAATGATTGGTTCATTGCTGAATCGGCGGGGTGGAGGAAAACGATAATTTCGAAGAATCTCTCCAAACGGAAATAGTTTTCGATAAGTTTGCACGTGTGTTGTTGTTTCTTTACTTAAATTAATATTAAAATTGACCGATTCGCAAGTTTGATAGGAGGATTGATTTTATTTTCAAAAAATAAGCAAGTGTTTTCTATTATTTTTACATGTTATCTTTCATAAAAGTTAAAAGGAAACTTTGGTTTGAGTAATAAATTTTAAAGAATGTCCGTTCGTGTATGGTTGTGAAAAAAAAAGGGGGGGGGGGAGTTACATGTTTTCGGCTGCACTAACATTTTTGACCACGGGACGCCACTGGCAAAAACTTTTCTGCAGAACTTAGAAAAAATCTTCGATTGATATTGCCTGTCATTTTTCCGTTACTAGCCTTAAATTGAATGTAGATAAATTCAAATTGGGTAGTAATATATTCAAAATGAGCAGTCCTGTAATTCAACGTTTTGGATGCGTGTTAAGATAATTGCTAAATAATAATACAATATGGTCAACATAGCTTCAAAGTGAGGGACTTGCTTCAAGAAAATCAAATAGGGCAGTCACAAATTTTGTTTAGAATAGACCCCCAAGTTAAATTGAATTATTAATGCATGTGTCAATAGTACATAACAATATTACCTCAATAACATTCAAACAGTACATCATAACAAACTCATTTGATGTATTTGAAAGGAAGTTGAGACTGTGTTTCCAGCATTCTGGTTGATTTTTGAAGCCATCCAATAATTCTTCTGAAATAAACAAGACAAGAATTGTCAGATACTTAATAAAAATAAAATTTAAATATAAATTAAAAAATATTTTTAAAAAAAATTCAAAATATACTAACCAATCTGCCTTTTCCTTTCATTGCTTGTATTGGGACTGTAAAATTCAGTCATAAGAGCCTCCAAGGCCGACAGTGATGTATCGTTGGATGCCTAAAAAAAATGTATCTCGTTTATACAAGATGTTTTAATCTTAACAATTTTAAAACATGTTGGTTTATTCCTAGTGTCCGGTGCTCTCACCAAATGGGATTTGGCGACAAATGATTGGGCGATAAAGATTGATGATGTGCTAAAATATCATGTTGTATGGCAACCCTTATTTTTGGCGCTTAACAGTGCTGTCGAAGTGCCCCAAACGACTGCCCGAAGCATTGCCTGTAAGCACCATGATCGACTGCCCAGAGGGACATTGTTATCTTCGAGATAGGCGCCGAACTGCCGCCAACAGCCCAATATAAACTTTAGTGCAATGTAAATTAACCAAAGCAAAGCTTTGGAATCAATTCTAAACCATCGCCATTAGCCCATTGTGGAGCTCAAGAGCGACCAACGCAATGTCTGCCATTTTGATTTGGCGACAAAAAAAAACCCGTCATTTTTGGACTTGGCGCCAACGGGGCACCGTACACTAGGAATTTACCAACATGTTTATTATCCAAATGTTCAAGGTGTCTATAGTTGTTTATAAATCTATTTTTCCAGATGTGCCCATAAATTTAAAATTTATACAAATACTCTATGTGGAAACATTTTTATAAAACCTGTATTAATGTGGTATTTTTTTTAAATACTACAATAGAAATTCCGAAATCAGGACATCAAAAATCTGCAATGACCTACTATCTGAATTTTTTTTGACTTTCTTAATTTAAAAAAAAATAATATTTTAAACTTGCTTTTTTTTCTTTTACAAACCAACAAATTGGACGGGAGAACGTGGCATGAGGTGGAAGTGAAGTGCACCACATGGTCAAGCGTAAATTTAAACCTTGAAACGTTATAGTTCGACTCTTGCTAAGTGGCGGGAACGCCAGACTAGTTGTAACGTGAAAACAGAGTGAATAGGGAAATGGTAAATCCGGTTTGAGATAGTGCTTCTATATTTGGTGCGACAGTATTGATTTCACAGGAAATAAGTTTTCCCATATGCCTTTTTTCATCTCCAAAGTAAAAGAAAAAATTGATGCTGAAAACCCTGTTTACTTTTTGCTACTGAAGTAAAAAGGATTATAATTTTTTTTATAAAATGGCCTGGTGAATCATGTTATTTTTTATAGGGTAAGTAGGGCGGTAATTCGAGCATTTCACCGAGCAGTAGCAAGTCACAATTTTAAAAGTAGAAAGGCACACACACTCTTAAAAAAAATGCTTAGACTTAACACTGTAATTTTCAAATAAATTTGAGAACTAGTTCAGTTGATGATTATATGTACGTGAAGTCAACTATCCATGAAAATTGAACGTCCATTTTGTGTTTAGATTGTGAACAAATTATTGATTAAATGTTAGTTCAGGTTAATCTGTCTTACTGGGTCAACCTCATTTTTTGATGAAACTGGCAACACAGCACCAAACACCTGTGCAAAATAGAGTTCTTTGATTGGCAATCAAAATGGTTTTAGTTGTCAAGAATTCCACTAGTGTTGCAAATATAGGATTTTCAGAAGTCGCCAAGGGGACGCAATAATCCAGATTAACCGTTAGTTCATGTTTTTAGAATGAACACTTTTAAAGTTATTAATTTCTCTATACTTTTTCAACTGTGTTTCCATACAAGCACATTGGATTTAGTGCAAGTGTACACAGGAAGAATATAAATATTGATGGAACTATATTAAAGAAATAAACAATAGTATTGCAGTGACAACACATTTTTTCGTTTCGTAGCCGATACATCATACAATTTTGAAAAGTTTTAAAGCATCAGATACAAACTTATTACATCCTGGGTTATATAACAAAATATATAAATTACCAATATTTACGAAAAATATAAACGAATTTGATATATTTATAAATCGGTGAAGCATATCTACAGATACAAATAAAACAATGACATGACAATTCCTTGGTAATATAAAGTAACAAAATTATTCCTTTTTCAAAAAATCTGGTGCTTCAAAAATGTACGATCAGTTAATATAGCTCACGTTAACAAACATAACATTTAAATCGTGAAACCATAATGACTTAACTAAGGAAAAGACGTAAAACTTACCATTTTAGCATAATTTGCTTTAGAAAATATAAATTTTTAGTATATTTAATTTATTGACAGGAAATTTTAAAGACGAATCTCACTCAAATGCGGATGACGGTTATGAAATGCTAGCCGCAAAAAATTAACTGTGTAATATAATCCGAAAACTATATAGGCTAGGAACGAAGACGTCAGTTTTTACTATAGCAGACTTGTTTTTTTTTAAATAAAGAAAATTAATTTTCAGAACTTATCGTTTTGAAATACTTTGTTATAGAATGAAGTTTAGAACTTGAAATTTCTTTAGTTTGATTCTATGTGAAATTTATCTTATTTTCATCTATACCGATATAGCCGTTTCTTATGCCTACCAGTATGTTAGAATTGGTCGAACTTTTACAATGAGGACACACGGTTCTAGTCGATATATAATAGTACCTTTTTAACAGATAAAGATCTGGCAACAAATTTCTCAAGGACTGCTCCAAGGGCGTAAAAGTTTTGTTTGTTTTGTTAGGATGTGAGGTTTTGGTTTTGCGGACATGTCAGCTGCTTGAAAATCCGTCATGTCTGTGAAAAAGATGAGAAGTGTGTACAAGGAGGTGGTCGGGACACTAACTCCAAAATATATCATCGAAAGCAACGTGAGTAATATTCCCACTTCGTCTTCCATCTTGTCATCTGATGTTCGTTTGTGTATCGATCGCCTTTGCTGAGCATCCGCATCTTCAATAACGCTCATCAAAATGACGCATCTTGGCATTTACAATTTTTAACGTCAATTTTCGATAAATATATTTTCTTTTATTTATATCCGTCAAGAGATTAAGCTTGTAGTGATATTCAAAGTAAAAAAACTTTATATGAAAAAAGTTATCATCTGTTTAAGTAAACGCTGCCGGTTGACTAGATGGATATTTCTTAACCTTATTAGAAAAGAGCCGATGTTTAAAAAAACAAAAAAAGATTAAATTTGTTCACCTTTTATTTATTTTTTTAATAAAAAACACAAAAAATCTTATCATAAGTTAGTTTTTTTTACTATAATTTTTGTAGATACTGGCACTACAAGTAATTTACATAACAGTAAATTATAATAAAATTTTCTAAAAGATGTAGGTTAACTATGCTCACAGTAATAAATTGGCCGAAAATTGTCTCTTTTATTGTTGTAATTTTTATTTTTTCAACTCAATTTTAACCCTTATCAAATCTCAAATTTGAAACTTTTTGTTGTGACAGATTTAACATACACCATCCTTCTTTATTTAACAGTGAGTCTTTGTTTTTTTACTTTGGTTCGAACTTGTGATCCTATAATCCTGATAAATTTAAGTATGATTCGAAATTGTGATCCTACAAAAACTTACATAATTCTAAATATATATATATGATTAAAATTGTATTCCCTAATTACTAATGAAATTTTTATTATTATTATAGACTGACCTTCCACCTCTGACACGTTACTCTGTCCTCATTGAAGTAAAAGCATGCTCGCTATCAGAAGTCGACATAAAAGTGAGTATGGAACTTATATGTATGAGTATGGAGCATGAGTATGGAGCATATATATATTTAAGCATACTTAAATAAGATACATCATTAATGAATTGCTTATCTAAGAATTCTTAGTTAAAAATATTGAAGATATTAATTTTTCTTACTTTTGAGAGTTTTTTTTTAAAAACATTGGTTTAGGTTATGTAGGACTTATTTTCACAATAATTTTCAAAATTAGTTAATTTACTTCTTAAAATGTATATTTTTATTGATTAATTGTAATTTATACGATTTCCAAGTCTGCTTGTTTCATTTCAGGTACTAAATTATATAAATTCTAATATATTTAATCAAAATATATATCTTCATTAAAAAAAACCTGCATGCAATAGATTATAAATAAAATTTTGTAATTTCTCATTACAACTGTCTCCTGACACAGCAAACTCTTCATTATAAGGAATGCCACTGAAAATTTCAGTCGGTTGATTAGTTTGTTGTATCAATATTTTTTAAAACTCGTTATAGGGACAAACTTGTACTGGTCCCCCTCTTATCAAGGGTTTACTGTAATAGCAAGATTGTGTTTACTCTAGACATTTTTTTAAAGTTAGTCGGCCGGCCTGTCCACCCTTTTCCTTTAAAAATTATGTCCTCCTGCCCTTTTATGCCTTTTCAGAAATCCCACTATTCAACTAACCTTTTAATAAAAATATTTGTTTTCATCCTTTTTACTTCACAAAAATAGCTTTCCTTACTTTGAGAATGAAATTTACTCTAATTAGTAACAGGATTTTTCCGGGGCAATTTTTCAACTTTGAAGATGAAAAAAAAAATTGTTTCCTTTCAGCTTTACTAATTTATTTTAGCTTTAATAGGATATTTTAACATTGATTATATTTGTTAGGTATTTGCTTATCAACAGAGAATCAGTGTTGTAAAGTTTTTCTATAAAATCATCTATTTGACACCACAATTACTCCAATTTCGATGACTGAAATGTTTTTTTTGTCTTTTTCCAGCGTTACATACTAACGTTTATTTATTATTAGGTTATTATTATATAACTTAGGGTTACCAGTTTTAGCAAAAATCAGCGTTTTAACAATTTTTTATTTAAAAGGTAGAATACTAGGGATTTTTTCAGTTTTAATTTGGTTGACTACATATTAAGAGCTAACAGTTATTTTGATGGAAATTTGAGCAAAAATCGACTATGCATCCTTATTAAAATGCCCTTAGAAAAAAGAAAGTTAATTTTTTCTCAAAATAGCTTTTTGCTCTTTTTTATTTCTGGGCATGATATCATAAAATTATTTTACCTCTAAACATATACTACTGCATATTTTGTATTTAAATCACTGAATTAACACATCTATATGCTTTAAAATATCTGAAAAATGAAATGGTATTATTTCCAGCTGATGCAGTTGGTGAGTCGCGACTCCTCTCCCTCCCACTACAGCGTTGGGAAGGACATTGCTGGCATCATACGAGAAGTTGGCAATGCAGTCACCACCCTCAAACCAGGCGACGAGGTAGTCGGTAAGTAACCTTTTATATATGTTGGGACCATACACAGGGGTGGTACTAGAAATTTTTGTAACACAAACCATATATTTTAGCACAAAACAACACTTTATAGTAAACAATTTAGTTATTTTTTTAATTTTCGAATTTTTTTTATTCTTCTAGCAAAATTTGTATATTTTTCATGGTTTAATTGTAGTATTTATAATTTTGGAGGAATCATCAGTTTGAGCTGAGAAATAAATTGTAAGCTGTATACATTCATAATGTAATATTATATCAATATAAGTACATAATGTAATAGTAATTGCGTAAAGAAGTAACACAGGAAGTTTAAGAATTATCTTTACAACTTCGACATGCAAAGAAGCCTAAAAGAAATAAGATAGCTAAGTGATGTTGCTTTTCATGTAATAGCAACACATTTTATTTGTATGCAGTTACAAAACAAAAAGCTTTATGTGGTGTTGTTGTTACTTGTACAAGCAACATCACATAACTTATCTACCTTATTTTATTTAAGTTTTATTACATGTCAACATTGTAAAGATAATTTTCATACACTCATCCTCAGGAGAAAACTAAATGGTGTATTGGTGCATTCAGAGCTTTGGCATGGATCGTTAATGGTTTTGGAAAAAAATACAAAGTGTATAATAATTCTCTATGTTACATAAAAGCAACATAACTTAGCTATTTTATTCCTTTTATGTTTTATTGTGTGTCAATGTTGTAAAGATAATTCTTAAACACCCTGTACATTTTAATGTTATATATAATTTAATTTTATAATTATAAAGTTAAAATTTTAAATGTGGAATTATAAATTTCCTCTCTAATTATTTCCATTAACCTTTTCGTCAATATCTTCCATGTTTAGTGCCCAAGCAACTGTTTGTGTCACTTGGGCCTGTTAGATGCATCTAATCTGAAGCATGTGTTGTTTTATAAAGAATGAATTCGATACCTTTGTAGTATTGAGAATGCAATTTAACCTGCATTCAAATCGAAATGATGTGATCTGCACAGGCGTACGTTAGGCATTTTTTTTTAAATCTCTAAATGTTAATTTGAACCAGGGTCCCCTCAAAGTGAATATTTCTATACCAATTGTGAAAAAAAATACAGTATTTCCAAAAATTTAGTGTATGATTTTATTTTAATGTAGCATAAGTTGAAAAATTGTATAGTGTACTTAATAGCTGAATGAATTTCTGTTGGTTTTGTAAGTAAGAAAATTAAAGAGCTGTGAAAGAAAGTAGAGTTAAATATTTGAAAAACAGTTGCCATTGTTTTATTTTTTTTTGTTTACAAGTTGTTCGAAAACACGTCCAATTGCTCAATATGTTATACAAAAGTATTTTATATTCTTAGAATAATAAATTACAAAAAATTCTTATAAATATTTACTTGTCTGTGTGAGAATTCTCGCATGAACAATTCCTTTCCTTGAAATAACATGCTTTTCAAGAGGTCACATTGCATAATATTTGAAATGACTGTTTATTAAACAACCAATTAAGTTAGTTTCTTTAATTATATGCTTACCTTTGCTGTTTCTTTGGCGTAATTTTTTAAAGTTTGAGGCTTTTTCTTTTTATTGGGACTTTTGCAAATCCTTTGACAAAATGTTTATTAAATAGGTTTTTAAACATATTACTTTTTTTGAGATATTGAATTAAATAACATCCAATTTTTAAGGTAATGTATTACGCTTAATTCATAGATAATGTTTAAAAATGCGAAATATATTAAGTTTAAAACTTTAAGTCAACAAAATACCCAAACTCAGCGCATATATGTGTTTAAACATCTATATACGTTTCGTCAACGTAATGAAATAAAATCTACATATCTATCATAAATCTGCTCCCTGGATCAAAATCAAGAAATATCAGCTGTATATTTAATTTCCAATTTTGGTGTTACAAAAGTCAATAATTAAAAAATTACATCAACCTTTTCATTAGTACAACTAAAACTATTGTTTCTTTTGTAAGAAAATTTCATCGCCAAGACGGTAACACTTCTTGACATCTGTAAAAATACCCTTTTAAAAAAGACCTTTATTCACAGTATTACTCAATGTGTGTGAAAAGTTCATGAACATTTTATAACATGCGGTATTACACAAATAAATTTCTACGCCAATAGAGAATGGTAAATTTGTAAAGATTAAAAGTGTTGCCAATCAAAGTTTTTTACCTGTGAAATGTTATTAAAATAATCTTTTTTGTTATATTTTGCAATGTTCTGAGGTTACAGCGTTCTGAAAATATGATTCGTTTGTGGTCCGGGAAGTTTTCTCTCTTTTGAATCTGACATGATATGATTTATCGCATTTAAAAGCCGTATAAGGGATCTACAGAAATTATATACATGGTGCGTTCCATAAGTAATGCGACCAAATTCATAAAAAATCATTTATTGGACATATTTGTACAATTAGTTAAAAATCTTCAAAATAGCACCTTCCTGCGTCGATACAGTTATGGAGGCGGTGTTTCCAGGCCAGAAAGGAGCATCCTGGTAGGCCTTCTCCAGGCGGTCCTTTAGAGCCGATGTAACATGAGCCCGGATGTTTTCAATCGTGTCCCAATGTTTCCCTTTCAGGGTTACTTTTAAGCGAGGAAACAAAAAAAAGTCTGAGGGAGCCAGGTCAGGACTGTAGGGAGGCTGAGGAACCAGTGGTGTATGGGTCCTGGCCAGGAAATCGTTGATAACGAAGGCGCTGTGGCTTGGCGCGTTCGTGATGAAGTTTCCATGTGTCCTTGAAGTCACTTCGCAGTGCGAGACCCTCCTTTTCAGCCTTTTGAGCACTCCCAAGTAAAACGCTGCGTTCACAGTGGTTCCGGTAGATACGAATTCGTGTTGGACAATCCCTTTGACATAAAAAAAGACAATGAGCATTGTTTTGATCTTGGACTTGATCATGCCTCCTTGAACGACTTGTGCCATCTGTGAACTTGTGATTTGGACAAGCTATCACTCCCAAAGGCCTGCTGAATTAATAGAAACGTTTCGGTGGCAGACTTTCCAAGTTTAACGCAAAATTTGATAGCGTAACTTTGCTCCATCCCATCGCGCCGTGTTACATTAAGCTCAAAGCGGGCTTCAGAGAACACATGCCCTGTCATTCCGTCAGCTTGGAGCCGACTGAGAATGGGTGCGTTATGAAGCTAATAACCCCCTCCCCCTAGCCCAGTAGATTAGAGTGCGCTGCAGTGTATAGTCGCGTCAGAAAAAAAATTGGTTGCATTACTTATGGAACGTACCATGTATGTGATGTTATTTTTTACCACAACTTTATTCCAAATATGCCAAAACATTTACCTAAAATAGTTTCGAATAATATATTGAATAGTTAAATATTTAACTCTATTTTCTTTTACAGGCCTATAATTTTGTTTAGTTATAAAACCAATGGTAAATCATTCATTATCTATTAAGTGCACGTGATGATATCTAAACTGCCCCCTTTTACAGATCACTACCAGAATTTTACAGAAAGTTTCGATTTTCACCACATTTAGTTTGTGATGGGGCTGATTTTCACCAATTTTAGTTTGTGAAGGGGCTGCAAACGTCCCCATATTTTGGCTGGATGAACCCTTTAATAGTGTTGTTCTAAATTTTCCTCTAGCTGTTATTAAGTTGATTTTAGATTATTCCAAATAAAAACTCTGTTTTTTAGAGTATCGTTTATTTTTACTAGATAATCAATTTAATATTTTTTGTAATATATTTTAAAGCATTTAGGTAGTACAAACTAATGTTCATTCTCTAATTATCTGCTTTAATTTTTAGGCATTATTCCACTTGATTACGGATTCTCTGGTTGTGCTGAGTATGTTGTTTTACATGAATTTGATGTCAGTAAGTACTCCAATTTCTTTTCTCAAAATTCAATTGAAAATTGGTTAAATCTAACCATAAATTGATTCTTAATTGAAGAGTTTAATACCAAAACTGTTCAGTAGTTTTTGCAATAATATAGAACCTTTTCTTAATTCCTCATGATTTTTTTTTCAGCCAAGAAGCCAGAGACAGTTAGCTTTGTGGACGCTGCAGCATGCATCGGGGATGCAGTGCGCTCTTACACCGCCCTCCACTATTTGGGGCGGCTGAGCCACGGTGACACAGTTCTAGTAATGGAAGGTGCCTCTGCTTTTGGGAGCCTCTGCATACAGCTGGCTCATCATTGGGGTGCCAAGGTATGTAACTATCCATTCTAGTCATGACACAATGGGAGTGAAAACATATGCAAGTCGGAGGGTTTTAAATACTTTTGCATATTCAAAAGTTTTATATTTTTAAATAGACATAGTTTAGTTTTATTGGCTTTTGATTTTTCGCCCTTCAACCTTTAGGAGGCAGATGTTAGGTTTTATGTAATGTATGAAAGAACAGGAAAAATGTTTAAAAGTTTTTTTTTACTAGTGATCCACATGACTTCTCCTAAATCCGTAATGGAAGGCGCGATTGTATTATTAGTCATAGGATGTTAGCTGTGTTATACTAATCCAGTTAGTCTGCTGCAACCATGCTTAGGTACAGTGTACCTCTGAATTTGCCAATGCGTCAGTATCCCATTTTTTAATCAAATTAAGTTGGTTCTCATTTGCCTACAAGTTTATTATAACTTAAACTACATATTTATGCTGATTTAGAAATGTTCTAAACGATACATTATAATTTGTTTGGCAACATTTATAAATATCATTGACTAAAGGAAGCCATAACTCACATTTGTAAAAAATTCAACCCAATTTACCTATTCATTCATGTATTTCTTAGCATTGTGGGTTATTAACATTTCAAAAGATATAGTTTTGTAATCAGATGCTTCTTTCTAAATTATCCTACGTTTCCAAAAATTTAATAATTTTATAGATATAGCTTTTTAATTATGCCTCAATGCATTAGACTGGAACATCCTTGTTGTGCATCAAGTGTGTAGTTGTTGTCAAATATTAAAGAATTTTTTTTAATATTATTGTTATTACCTAATTTAAAAATTATATGCATTGTTCGTAGAACTAAAAATATACAAACTAAAATACATTGCCCTGATTCACAAAAGTTTAAGGTATATTTATTTCAATCTTAAGTTTAAGATAATATTTTCTTAGGTTATCACCACAGTGAGCTCGGAGGACGAAAAACTGTATCTAGACGGACTCGAAGACCAGCTGAGCCTGGTGATCGACCAGAGGAGGCGGAGCAACCTCACTCCTTTCCACACCTCCAGCTTTAGAAACGGCAATGGAGGAAACGAATTGGTGTGGTCAGCCTGCATGGAAGAGACAGGGGGGCTGGGGGTGGATCTCATTGTGGACAATGGGGTGACGCTTTTCAACGAGGGCAGAGACTTCAGCAGGATACTAGCCAATGACAACTATTCTTATCCAGCTCCGCCCTCCAAGCATGAGATCATATCCGCATTGGCGGTTGGGGGGAGGTGGATCACTTCTAAAGAGAACCTACAGGTAAAGGGGGATGTTAAGGAATGTTGATATTTTGAGGGCAGGAAAATGTATCTTTTTAGTTTAAAATAACTATTTTGGATATAAAATAGCAATTATCCATATTTATGTAAAAAAAAATTTTTACTTCTATCTTTTTGGGTTTTTTTCGAAAAAAATAGCTTTGCATTTTTATTAATTTACAGAATTTCAGTAAAACTCCAGTTATCTGGATCGCTCTGAGAAAAAAAAAATGAGCAAAATCCGCATTTTAAGTTTCTTATCGGTGAATAATAACAAAAAATTGTGTGATAGTGTATCGATAGTGGATACACAAACAATGAGTGAATAACATAAAAGATTTCAGATATTAAAAAAAAACAGGACTTTTAATTTTTAACTTTGTTTGTGTCCTTTAGAGTGAAGATGGGGAGAAGAGGCACGATAATGGCAGAAAACAATGAGCTAGGGAGGCTGTATTCAATGTTCTAGCAATGATACATTTTAATACAGTATGCAAGTACAAAATGCAAACAAAATTGTTTTTATAATCACTAAATGATTTTACATACTACAGTAAAATTGTTTTTACTAAGAAATAATTTTTTTTTTAATTATCCAGATATTATTTATCCAATTGGAGTTCTACTGTAGTTTCTTTCTTCCTTTCTTTGATAAATATTAATGGCGGTACATAGAATACCATCTTTAAGTTTTTTTCTAGAATGTTAAAAATGGATTGGGTTGAATATAAAAAAAATCTAGTTATTCTGTTATCTTGAGATAAATTAGTGTTTCTAAAATGTAAGTTGTAATAAAGTAAGTTGTTGTAAGTAAGTAAAGTAAGTTGTTCATAATAAAGATTTCTTATTTGTTTCAAAGCTTGATCCGCCAAATTCTCGTCTCTTGTTTATGAAGTGTGCCAGCCTGGGATTTTTATTTGAACATGCTTGGACCTTGTCATCAACACAACAAGGACAGTATCTACGTATCCTTTTGTACTTTTGTTATTTTCTTTATCCCATGTGCTGTTTATTTATAATTGTTCTTGTAATTGAGTTTTATGTAATTTGTTTAACTCTTTGCGGTCAAGGGCTTATTAGCGAACTAGCAACTTGAAGATTTTCTGCATAATTGGGAAATTTCTTACAGTAGTGCCTGTCGAGTTGACGCATCAAACCAAGTGGTGCCTGAGGATCTCCTCTCAACTACAAAGGGGTATTATTTTTTAATATTATTTTGTGTGAGAATACTGTGAATATTAGAACATACTTTGATGAAGCGCCTTTAATAATTGTTTTGTCTATACCTAATAATTAGCTCATTATTAGGTATGACTAATGCTCATTGTTAGCTCGTTAATGCTTATAGTAAGCTATAGAAAGTAAATGTACACCTATGATATGTTTTAGTCAATTCCAGTTTTAATGGATGGATTTTTATTACTGTAAAGTTAACATATTTTAATTGTAGACAGGCACGTAGGTAATGGAGGGATTTAGGGGGTTCAAACCCCTCCCATTGTAAGTCAAATAAAAAAAAATAAAAACCGAACTATTGTAAAAATCATAAAAATAGAGATTTTTTTTTTTTGGGGGGAGGGGGGTGTTAAGGATTCCCCCTCTAAGAGGGGACCCCCCCCCAAAAAAAAAGGAATTCTTTAGGTACCTTATCCCCCTCCCCCCCCTCGGGAAGGGGGAGAAGATAAGTAAAGAAATCCGTTGCTCAGTCACTGAACCCCCCCATGAAAAATCTATACCTACGTGCCTGATTGTAGATGTAACATATTAATTCAGTTGAAGAGTTTGGTTATTTTATCCTTATCACAAAATAATACAGAACTTTTTTATAAAAGGATTTCAAAATATATAACCACCAAAACATTTTGCATAGGGCTCTTGATAGCCTGGTAGGCATGGCATTGTATTCTGGACTAAAGTGTTTAAATTTCGATTCCTTTGTAAGACCAAACAAAGACTCGCAGTGTAGAGATGGACGTTGTTTATTAAATCTGATGGTGCTTAAATTACTTCAGTTTGGTTATGGCTTGGAAATTTTGAGAGTGTGTGACATCAGTTCAAGCTCATGTTTTGTCCTTGTTATCTGGTTGTAGTTCAAAGTTATGAACCAATTTTACAGGTTTTTTTTTTTTCAGAATAAATTTTTAACTGAAATCAATAGCCCATTGTTTTTCTCTTGTTTAACATCAATTCAACCAAGAAACATTTTATGTAGCTGCATTTCATGCACAATGGTAATACTTAAAAATAATAATTACAAGGGTTTAGGAACTGTGTCAATACATTGACCCCAGAGAGTAAAAAATGTTTTTGTTCCTGCCATACCAGTTGAAAATTAACTGTGCACCATTGAATGTATCAACACCTTTGAAAGCATCCAAGATAAAAAAGGTTTGAAAACACCATAAAGAAATTTCAAGATCAACAGAGGGAAGAGGAGGAAGGCATCTGTATAAAAGCTCTTGGGATATGAATGTTTGTGTATTTTCCAGCATTTTATCTCGAAGGCTTCTATATTGGTGTCCTTCAAGCATCTAGACTCTTCTCTACCAGGGGTTTTGTTTTCTTTAAGTGGTAAGAAATGTTTTTTATTGAACTGTGTGTAAATGTAAAGTCTATTTATAATTTGTACGAATAGAGAATTTCAAAGAATTTTATTTCACTTAAGGTACACATTTTACACTAGTATTTACAATTTCAATAGTCTTTCTTTATAGATTTTTTATATAATTCGTTGTATTTCTCTTAACTAAAGCAGATATTTTAATGGATATAATGGAAAAAGTTGCTGATGGAGTCATAAGGTAAAATATCTTTTTTAAAAATATATCATGATATTAAAAAAAAAAAAACTGCATGTAGATTGATTTGTTGATCTACAAGTTAAAAAACCTGTATGTTATTATCTATTGTTTGTCTTATAAAATATGTTTAAGGTAGTTGTAATAGAATGAAATATGATTTTTAAAATGCTGTTGCTGTCCAAAAATCAGTAACTTGTTTATTCATATATTTGTAGAGATTAATTTGAAATAGTTTTTAATATATTTATTACAATTGTGTGTATTGCTGCACAATTTTTTTTTATTTAAAATTTTAGGTTTCAACTTTTATCATATCAAGAATATCTAAAGTAGAGCATAGTAGGATGTTATTAACAACTGTTAAGATTATATTTTTATATGTGTCTGTTTTGTCTTTTTATTAATGCAAATTTAACACCATTTGGAAAATTGTTCTATTTATAACAATTTTACTTTTTAATATAGTATTTTTTAAATAATATATTAATCTTTCAAAGGGCTATGAAATACTATTTTTATTATAACATTAATTCTAAATTTAAGTTCTTGCCATATTTGTTTTAACATGTCATGATCAAACTTATCAACTGCACAACATCATCAGCCTATATAATTTTTTCTTGCAATTCTGTTTTCTTTCTGTTTAGCCCTTTGTGCTTTTACCAAATACTATAAATGCAGCCATCTAACGAATTATATATCTAAAAACTTCAAGGTCAAGTAAATATTTAGATAGTGACATGAAGCTTTTGTTGTATTCAATAGTTTTTTAACTATACCCCTTCCAAATTGTTTCTTTTAATTATAAAGATGTAATATGACTATTGTATTGGGGGATGATTAGTCCTCATCATGAGTATGCAGTACAAATTTGGTCGCCTCACTTTAAAAAAATATATTGACTTCTTTGAGTGTGTTTAGCATAGGGCTTCGAAATTGGTTCATGTTACTCTGAATATGAATTATTTAGATAAGCTTAGAACTTTAAACATGTATATACTCGAGGAGAGGAGGACTAGAAGGGACCTTATTCAACTATTTAAATTTATCGGGTAATGTTGAAAGCATAACATTTAATTCAGTCAATGGGACTAGAGGTCAAGTTATAAAAATCACAACGTAATCAGGAAGGTAGAAAGCATTTCTTTATACTACTAGAGTAATATATAAATGGAATAGTTTGTTTAAAGAGGTGGTTTATTCGTCAGATCCACCAATGCAGTGGTTGGAAAGCATTTTGTTTCAATAGGGCAATAGACAAAAGTATTAGTTTGCCTGATTATGTTGTTAATTCTTCAGCAGTGGGTAGTTATAAAAAGCAATTTGGAAATGCATCAGGAATCGTGAGAAGGTATTAGATAGACAGGACCAACCTTCCCTTTGACTAGAGCTTGTAGTTGGTCGACAAAACTGGTATGTATGTAATTAAAATACAATGTAACAAAATATATTTTGTTTTCAGGCCTAATGTGTATCACACTGTGTCGTTTGATTCTGTGCCAGAGACAATGAAGAAACTGCCAAGTGTTCGCGTCGGGAAGATTGTCATGAAAATGGACTGAATGCATTCCTGTTCTTGATTCCAGTGTTTAGAAAGCAAGGTGTAGTACTGAAGTATAATTAAGTATCGACATTTTCTTAGTGTAGCCAGTTTTAAAAATGCTCTTGCATTACTACACAGAAGATATAAATCTACATACTGAAAACTATATTTGCAATAGAAAGAGAGGTGCCATGAAAATGTGTTTTGTCATTTTCCTTATGAATTGCATGCAAAAGCTCTCTTCATTTAAAGCACTCTAAAAATGATTTATTTATGGGTGTCCAAGCTACGAAATTTTAAATTTCTTTTAGAAACACAATTTTTAGTTTTGTGTGTTGTTTTTATATGCGGGTAAAAATGCTTAGTGTTTTTATTTATTACAAAATTTTAACCAACTCTTAAATTTACTTCAAAGAGCATGAAATTCAATAAATGCATACTTAATATCGAAGTTTTTTTTAATTCAAATAAATTTATTTTTGGTATAAAAGATTAAAAAAATGCAAATACATTAACATCAATAGAAGTGAATATTCACTATAGTTTATTCAATAGAAGTAAATATCCACTTTAGTATATTTCTCATTTTAAACCCTATTAGGTATTATTCCCAAACAGCTGATAAGTTTAGTATATATTTTTTTTCTATTACTTAATTTTTAATAATTAAAATTTTGAAAATAAAAAGGTTTAATATGGCTTGTTATTAAAATTAAGTTATCTTTTAAATTTTTGGTATCCTGGACATACCCATAAATAAAGACTGCATGCCTTTTTAAATATTATTTATTCAATGTACTTTGTGTCAGTACTTTAAATTTTACTGCTAATTTCTATAAAATATAGTGGAGTATATGATAACAAACAGAATATATTCTCAAAATAAATTTTTGTTTAAAGGAAATTAGATTGTAGACTATTATTTTTACATGCTGTATAGATGGGCATTCAGTATTTGTTTTACATTGTGAGCAATTGGTGTATTAGATGTATAACTCTAGAAACAAGAACGAACTAGTCAAATACTTGGAACCAGTCGTATTACAAAAAAACATGGTGCAAGAAAAATGTCATTTATTTGAATTTTTTTAAATGAAATGTATTGGAAAAGTTCACTATAAGGACATTAATCTGTATTCTTTTTGATAATTTCAAACTAGTCTTTCAAGATTTTTTTCGTAGGCAATTTCATTTGCCCTTTTCATTTGAAATTTTGTCCAAATTCATCTTTGGATTTTATTATAGGCATGGGCTATCTGTTAAAAGAATAAAAATTAGCTAATTTTTAGCTAATAATAGTTGAAAATTTTGTCAGTGAATTGTAAATTTAGCTTGTGTAGAACCTTAAAATCCTTTTCTCTTTCTTGTTTTGAACTCTATTTGCTAAAATAGGTTAATTTTAGTGAATTCATAAATTATCTTAGATACATCTTCTTTAGCTTTCTCTGAAAGTTTACCTATTACAGGTGTGTTGTTAAAAATCGATGGAATGCAACGAGATTGTGAAAATGTTCTTGTTTCTTCTTTTAATGATTAATTAAATGTGTAATAAAAAAAAACAGTATTATTTTATAAAATTTAAATCATAATGGACGTACTTGCCAACAATTGTTAAGCCCATTTTTTGTATCAAAATCTCATTTGAAATTTCTTGTGTATATTCCTTAATTGGTTATTTATTTTTCTCTTTCTCATGATACTGATAATGATTTTGTATATATAAAAAAAGTATAAAACATAATCTCAGTCTGATTATTTGAATGATTTGAGGTTGTTTTATATCAATCTACAATATTTTTTTTAAAAAAATGCTTAAATTCCATGAAACTTTTTCCTATTCAAAAATAAACTATATATTCATTTGGCTATATCAAAATATACTTGTTCAGATCATTTCTACATGTGTGTTTTAAAAAAATTGTATTTTATTCATATTTATATGAATGTTTATATTTCTAAAAGCTTTAACTTTTCTATAATTTTTATTTAGTTTTGAAACTTTCAATGATTGTAACATTTAGATTTTTTTACTGAATTTTATCATTTGAAAACATTTATACAATGATTTCGATAATCATTTATATTTCGGGTTTCTACAGTATCACACAATTTCCAAGTTGTTTTACTAGCAATTAAACTGTTTTAAGTATTCCTTTTTTAAAATTTTGCAAATAATTTATTTTAGGTAATGATTTTTGTGTGTATATACTGTTTTTTTTGTTTAATTTATTACTATTTCATGTTACATGTTATGCAGTCTGTTAAATGGTAATTATATTGCACAGTTGTTAATGTTAAATACAATTATGCATGTTGTATTTTTAAATATATATATATGCTCGTTTACTTGTTGCAATTTTATGTATGAAAACGTTACACCAAAGAATAGTGTGCTTAAAAATGCTTGATGTTTACTACTTAGATTTTCCGTATAAAATCTTTATTGACAATTTTTTAAATAAATATAAATTTTGTCTATTCAGAAAACTTTGAATTTTTTTTATTTTTCATTAACATATACCTTTTTGTAATATTTATTGATAAAAATACAATGTGAAAAAGAATTGATTGCATTCAGTTAGGTTTGGCTTTATTTACCCTTTATAGTGCACACATATTAGTAAGTTTCAGTAATAAACGTAAAAACAAAGTGGTTTCCATGTTTGCACAGTAGACTGCTCTTGTTGTTTTTACACATGACAAAGCTGGTCCTTTGTCATATAAATACTGCTACTTTTAAATTATTGCTGCTTATTTTGTGTTTCAATTTGTGCCATACCTGTCTGATGACGATTATCAGAGAGTCCAAACTGTTAACGGAAGCATGCTTCTATATTTGAATGTGATCTTGTGAAAGCAATGGAGACAATGATTCTAATTAAAGTAATTTTGCCTATTTTGTGGGATTGTCTTATTTTACTTGTAGTATAGTTTTCCTTTTAGTCTGTGAGCCTCTATATGTGGTTCATGGAATTTAATTTTACAATCAAAGGTGGTAGAAAAAATATATGTAAAAATTTTCAGGATTATTTTTAGCTATACAGTATTTTAATATTTAACCGCTTATTGGGAGGTTAGCTGAAAATTGGTGTATGTCCAAAAACAAAGTTCGGAAATAAGAGCATTTAAAGTTTGTGAATTGCTTTGTTTATTCTCATAAGTGGAATGACATTCAGTTCATTAGTGGGCTAGGAAACATCACTTTGCACAAATGATATATACAAGCTACCTAGTAATGGAAAATGGCATTAATTTCTTTTCAGATTTTTGGGAATTTCACTACTTGGCAGACATCCTGTTCAATTATGAATATTAATATTCAGTGGCACAACCCCTAGTGTGCAGTAGTCACTCAATAAAATCTTCAAGAAAAAGGCAAAACGTTTTTTAAAAAATAGTTTGAGGAAAAAAGCAGTTAGGAAATAGAAATGAATTACTTATTTTTTTAATGCAAAATAACTTTTATAACATCATATATATAATTTCTATAGCATATATCCTTTTTACGCCTCTTACACGTGATCTTAACAAGTGAGGTGTCAAAAGAAAGAGATTTCCCGGAGCACTGACGTATTGTACGTTCATCTCATAAATATTAACGGTTCGTTTAAAAATGCGTTTAAAAGAATTGTTTAAATAAACATCTTTAAAAATATTTCCAAGATCTGGCTAGAACGTGCCTTTGTAGCACAGTCGATAACGCGGAAATCGGAATAATAGGTCGCGGGTTCGAGACCCGACTAGGACCATTAAAATTTCTATCCCCGAGTTCCCCAGCAACGAGAGGCCATACATCTAATTCGTTCTATTTTCATTATTTTTTTCAACGATATAGTTTTTACTTATAGTATCATAATTACCATAATTGTTTTCAAAAATATATTTAACTTAAAAAATTCAATTACTTCAACATACTCTGTAAAAAATTGCAGCTCATGTGTATTGACAATAATAGCGAGATGGCTACTTCATATAAAAAGAAACGTCCTGGAAAATCTTTTTCTATAAAAAAAAATATACACGATGGGATTTTATAGGTATACCCTGTATTATATTTAAAAAACTAACTTATGAACACAATAAAGAGTTATATTCAGAGCAAACATAAAATTTTTTACTAAATTAAAAAAAAAAAGATTTGATATTTACGTTGTTTTTATGGAACAGTAGCATTTTTTTTATCCGTTCTTCAAAGAACGGATAAAAAAAATAACACATCGTTATTTTGATGACGTTAAGGGTTAATAAAATATGTTGATACCCAAATAATATTCTACTTTAAAAAGTAAGATAAAGAAAAAGCTAACAAAAGAAAAAAGTGTTTTTTATATTCAAGAACATGCAGTTCTCGTTCAATTTGAAAAACAGGAAACAAAAGACAGTGCCGTTATTTTGGTGACTAGAGTCGCCACTCGAGTCTAAGGGTTTAACTTGGATGTTTTTCATGACTTTTAGTGTGGTACGGAGGTAAAATTTGCTATGATTTAATAAAATGTTGATTACATATGAGAAAGGTCATTTTCCACGACTGCCCATTTTAAATTTACAACTGCCCAATTATGGCACGACTGCCGGTTAGAATATGCCCTGTAACGACTGTGAGTAAATAGTACCAACATTTTTGGCCATATGTCACTCTTTATAGAAATTTGATCTTTATATCTCAGCGATAGAGATACGTATTTTATCTCAACACATTTTTCTATAACACATTGTTTATTCTGTTTCCCTTTATCTTTACCGGCTTACGTGCCAATCTGCACATCCCTTGTCTCGTCGATTCCAATAAAACAATATTAAAAAATAAATTAAAACTTTTACTGTCATTCACATGTTTCATGTTCGACAACTATTATCAATGAGCATCAGCTGACGCAGTTTTCCTGATTAATACTTTATATATAGTTAGTCCATTATACACACTAAATACCCGAGATCCATATCGGGAACATAAGTGGTTATCTTTTATAGATAGCTTTAACGTACGTGATACAATGCGAGTATAATCAATGTCATATAGATGCTGCTAAAACTTTTCGATTCCTTGGGGAATGCATGGTATATTTTAATTCAAGGGGGTAAATTTTTAAGGAATTTTTCAATTTGGGAATTTAAAAGAAAACTCTAATTTAAACAAGAAAACTTAGAAATTTAATTAAAACATTTGTGTGTCTACAAATTGTCTTGCCATTTTCTCTTTTCTTACTTTATTTCGAATACATTTTACGTCGCAATTTACAATGTCTAACTACATCAAATATACTATAAAGAAAATAAAGCTTGTAACTACAAATTTTAATGAAGGTTGCATAAATTAAAAAAAAAATATCAAATTATTACATTTTCAACTTTGTTGGCGAAAAGAACTTTAACTGTTGGTCTCTCTAAATGAGTCTATATTAGTTTTCCGTTTAGTTGAAATAACTGTTTCTTAGCAAAGTGTATATGGTAAAGGAAAAGACGGTTTTACAGGGAAATGTGGCCGCATGAGGGCCGTATTCTTTTGTTCTATAATTCTACGGTTTAATTTAAATCAGTTAAATGAATATGAAACAACTTTACTTGGAATAGAATTCAATTAAAGTACGGTTACCTGCCATACAATTATCCATAGGACAAACATCGAAATATTTCAAAACTCAATGTGCTCAAACTTATGACACCATAAAAATTGTCAATAGTATTGTTTGCGGGGTAAAAGTGAGGTGTAGAAAAGATGTTTTCTAAAATTTTATGTGCTCGTAAAATGTCTTGCATAAATGTGAAAACTGAAGCTTTGGTAATAACAACTGAAAGTAAATCTAAAATATTGCGTATTATTCATTAAAAATTTCGAAACAATGGGGATTATCACGCCGAGAAGAAGAAGAAGCCCATAGTTAAGTCCGATTTATGAAAACATTCCGACAGGACAAAGAAGTTCCGTAGTATTGGCATAGAACTCCAGCATCTAATTTTAAGTTTTTGGCCTTTGCGAAAATCGTCGAAACTTCTAAATGTCTACTTCATACAATGGGATAGAGTGTACACGTCGTGTTTGAAACGTAAACAAACTTGTCTTTTAATTAGATGACCTATTTTTCTCATGAAATATATAAAATTGCTGTCCTACAATTTCAGCATACGAATAAAAAGTCAATCGGAAATTTACTAATATAAAGTTTTTTTCTTAAACTGCATTGTTGATTAAAATAACAAAAGATGAAAATAGCTATTGCGCAGTTGAACAAGTATAAAAGCCAGTGAAGAGTTGTTGTGTGCTATAACGAAGAATCGAAACTATCATTTAGTAAACCTAGTTGTGACGTCACGTAGGGATTATACGCACAGAGAGAAGTCAACGAAGCTAAAAAATAATATTATGTGCTTTTGAATATCGTTAATAAAATAGTCACTCTATTATAAACTGTTTTCTTACTGCTGTTGTAAGTGCGCAGGTTGGCTGCCAAGTATGAGTCCAAAAACAGAGTTTCGAGTGAAAAGCGTTTAAAGCTTTCAATTCGTCTTGGCTATAATGTTAAGTGGAATGACATTCAACTTCTTATTGGGAAACCTATTGAATTGGGACCCCCAAACCACTTCGGTAAATAATAGATCTAGTTGTCTAGTAATTGAAAATGGTGTTAGCTAATTTATTAATTAACCACTTGACCGACAACCCGCCTTAACTCCTTCAAATCATCTCAGTTTAGAATTTACGAAACTAACTGCAACGCATTTAGAAAAATGTATGGAGTCATCTGTCTCTTTCCTTAATAAATTATTCAAATTTCCCTGACACATCAGTTATTCTCAAATTAATAAAACGCTGTTCAAACAAAAAAGGCACCGAAAGCATGACAGGTGAATTTTTCTCATCTCAAAAGCACGTGTACGGTTTCCTTATTCCAAAAAACGTTTTTCACGCGATGGTATGTTTTCATTGTTTTCCTTGTATTCATGTGTGGAAAGTAACGTGCGACATGTGCCATTAGCCATGCAGTGACGGTCGACAATTAACTGCGGTGACATAGCTTTTCGTAATCGGATAAAAACAAAGGAATTTAATTTTTAAATTTTAGATTAAGTCGGTACTAGTTTGTTTAATTTGACATTTCGGGGAAGCGGGGTAAGGCGGGAACGGGGTATTTTTTTCCCTATCGGGTTATTTTCGGAACTTCATATGTAGACTCGTAGTGTTCCCTCTACCAACCTTTGACATCGTTCCTATGCGTTGTTGTACGTTTAACTAAAGGTAGGTGCATTTTTTACACTGTTTTACAATACTTCAAGTTAATGTTTGGTGTTTTAATTGTATGCATGATTGTTATCAGGCACGTAGGTATAGATTTTTCATGGGGGTGGTTCAGAGACTGAGTAACTTTTCCTCCCCCCGTTTTTTGAAAACTTATATGAATTTTTATTCAAGTAAACAGGAATACGTTGGCATATAAGTATCGAAACAGCAACAGTTATCATTTATTTTCCACGAAATCATTACCAATATATAAGTCATTGACTATTTTTAAAAATTAGTAAATATTACTCCCTAATTATGAAATAAATTTAGAGAACACATTTTAAATTTTAAGATTCCTTGTTTAAAATAATATGTAGATCCCGTTTGACGATCTTTTCCCTCTGTCGCAGAAATTCAAATGCTAGATAAGGCAACACGATGACGTCATGTTTAGTTTGAGATAAATAAAAATGACCTCAAAACATGTTTTTTAAGCCTTTTGGGAAACTATTTTCCTGGGTAAGACCCATGGAAAATGCCAGATTTTCACTCATGCAACTCAACAAGAAGTATTATGCTAGAAATTGAAAATTTTCTAGTTTTTTTAAAGTATTTTTATGATTTTTACATTAATTCGATTTTTCTTCTTGACTTTCAATGGGAGGGGTTTGAACCCCCTAAACCACCCCCTTACCTACGTGCCTGATTGTTATTCAGCACTCTCGTTTATACTGTCTTTTGTTGTACGCATTTTTGAGCTCAAAATACACTATATATATATATATATATTTTTTTTTTGTTATCAATACCAAAAACTTAAGTCTAACCCCGAAACTTAAGAACGTGGCTTTGGGGACAAGACGGGGTGTCTAGTGACCAGGCCCGTCACACCGAGGGGGCGGGGGGATTTTTTATATTATTAACAAATAAAAGCTAGGGAAGATTAGAAATCGCCCAACTTGTAAGATTACATTTAAATTAGACTTCAGAACGGACACTGCATTGTATACGGGAGCAACAATTCAATGCTTGTGAGAGAACTGTTTTATATTACCTAAAATATATATAAAAAAATATGACAAATGTCGATAAGTTGGAACTTGGAATTTTCAGCACTGTTGAGTTGGGAATTTCGAATAGTTGAGTTGAGAATTTCGAATCGTTAAGTTGGGAAATTTCTTTCCCCCCCCCCCCTCCTCCAAAAAAAAATTTGTAATGGCACTGCTAGTGACAATAAAAATCCACCGACAGTGAAGAGCTTGAAGAAGATGACCAGTGACTCTATGGTCGTGATTATTCAGAGGAGGGGTGGACTGGACGATGCACTCATAATTCTTGAATGAATTATTCTGAGACTGAAGGTGAAGACGCTAATCATGTGTGTGTTTTGTGTGAAAAGTATTGTCTCTCTCTCTCTCTTTCTTATACAAATTAAATCAATTGTTAATAGTGAGTAATTGTTATTAGATTCTTAATTTTTTGCTTCTAGGATTTAGAGCAAAAAGTTAGAACACCTCATTTTGCCATATATGCGAGGCAAGACTTGTTTACTTGTTCTATTTACTACGGAGTTATAGTGTAGGAATGGATCACCTTACAGCGCAACATGACGTTTCTATTCTGTTATTTCATGTGGTTGGTTATAAAGACGTTTAATTCCAAAATGCTTTGATTAAGTACTGAAAAGTAAAAAAGTAAAAATATTGTTATTGACTAAAAATAAATAAAAAAAAGGATTGAACAATTGAGGACCAAACATTCAAAGTTTGTTTTGCCCAAAATTTTTGAGCATTACATTTTTACGTCGCCTATTTTGCTTTCGAATTTTCTATCAAACTAAATTATTTTACTCGTCCAAAACGCATTTTGTCTCATTGAAAATAACTTTCAAAGATTGCAGTCTGTTTATGAGTTAACGCAATTAAGAAAAGTTATTTGCGTTCTTCCCCAAATCAAATCACCTGAATATGACAAAACATGCTCTGAATGTTTCGTCCTAACATAAACGGTGTTGCACAAATAATGGATAATAAAATCTCAGAGTATGACTATGTAAGGTTTTTATTTTGAGCTACTGCATTAAAAAAAGTAAAATAATAATGACAGCGTCTTTTTTGACAAAATATTTTTACTTGAATGAACTCTTCCTTCGCACCACCGAAGATGTTACTACCTTTCAAACGATCACCTGACACGCTTCAGAAGAGTCTACAGAAAAGATGTCACGGTCTATTTCCCGCGCGAAAAAAAAAACAGCATTTGAAAAGGGATTACCTATTTTCATATACACAACTGAAACGTACTTGACTCTAATGATAGTGCATAAAATATTTCTCTTCGTGAAGTCCATTGTATTTGATCAGGCACTACTTGCGATATGGTTTTTGAACTTTTACATAGAAGCTTTTAATGGCAAAAAAAAAGCTTATCAAATAGCGCAAAGTTGTTTTTTTGACAGCTTGCGTTCTTCAGTATGGCCGTTTGTTTCTGTTTCAACTAAGAAACAGCAATTATGTTAGCACGGACTGTATTTACGCCATCATGTCAGCAGGACTTCCTGTTGCATAGGATAATGAAGAGACACGTGTTTGTGTAAATATTCTGAAGAAGCCGCATATTTTAATATTGATGAGGATGCCGGCTCAACGATGCAAAATCGATGATACCCTTGGTGATGAATCGCAGAAGTGAGTGGTTCCTATCATTTACCCTTTAGATATTATATAAAAACTAAGAGGGTTGTGACTATCAAGGCGGTTGCAGGATTTAAGGTGTGCAATACGTCAGACACAAGTGGGTTCAGGTGCAAATTTAATTTCATGATATAATTAAAGTTTTAATCTATCTAGATGAACTACAGTATCTTACCTTGGCAGTGCAATTTATTTTACTCCGGTATTACATTTTTATGAACTTGTTGTAACTTTTATAAAATAGAATAAATAACAATCATTAATTCTTAAAAATTCGAGAATCCATGTTGAAGAACTTACTTACCAGTCCAGAACTTACGGAAATCATACCCCAGATTCCAATAATCAATCAAATTAATCACTACGCATTTTTTCAACTTTTCGTGCACTATCTTATACTACTCTTTTTTCTACTTTTACCAAACAGATCTAAAAAATAATTCTGATATGTAAAATCTTCGTATTTGAGCAATTCATAATTACCCTACCGAACAAAAGTAACCCAATATTTTCTAATGTTCGAGCTTGATACAAATCATGCCGTTATTGGGACCAATAAGAGCTGGTCGTTATAAACTTATAACAAAAGGTCGCTGTAATTAACACGCACGAATTATCAGAATTTACAAATTTTTCTGCCTATTAGTTCTTACATAAATTGAGGTCTAATGGGAAAAGGCTTTATCATATGCATAAATGAGCCTTTATGTTGATTAAAAAAATGATTCAGCTGCAATGTTTAATTCGTTTTGTGTCAAATTATTTTTAGCGTTAGATTATAATAACTGTTCCAGTTTAAAAAAGGAAAATATTTTTTAAATAGTAAATTTTTATATTTCAATATTAAAATAAAAATTTCGTATAAAATAGAACATATCCAATTGATTAATTAAACTATTCGAATTATCCAGCATTTCTATTATCCACCTTCTATTACTCCACCACTCCATAGTTTGCCCGGAATGAGCAAAAGAAGTTTGCCGTGAAGCAAAAAAAGTCATGCCGCGACGTGTATAGAAGCCTCCCGCCACATTTATGCTCGGCGACCGGATAATTTTTTTTCGGTAAAATGGGCAAAATGGTACACAAATTTTTCGAATTCCTTAAAACAATAAATACGTATATAATGAATTTTAATTGTTTACAAAATGGCTATTTTTTAATTTTTTTTTTTAAATATTAAAAAAAAAAAATTGCACCTAATTATCATAAAAAATTATCTTGCAGATTTCATTTTTGGACCTAAAAAAAAAAGTTTATTTGAAAGTCGAATTTTTTTTTTATATTCCGGGACTTTGGAATCCGAAAAAAATAAATTCTTTTGCCCTTAGCGACCTTGTGAAGTCGGTTCTACATTCGGTAAAAGGGTAAATAAAGACCGTAAAAAAATCACAATGAAAAAATTGTAGCACCCAGATGTAGTACGAATTCAGACCTTTCAGCGACCTTTTAAACCTCGGTTCCACAAATGGTAAAACGGTTTATAAACACTTAAAAAAAATAACAATGAAAAAATTCAAGTACCCAGATATAGTGCTAAATGAGTCATTTCCAACGGTGCAAGCCCCGAACCCGTACTCCGAATAGTTTTGTCGCGAAGCAAAAAATGTTTTTTTTTAAAGAAACTTTTTTATATCTGCCTACCTATCGACGGGAATGGTCCGAAACTTTAGATAAAATGTTATGTAAACGTCTTATGGTGATTCTCAAAGTTTCAATGCCGTGCGGCGAGAATTTCGGATTTCTTAAACTCTTTCTAAAAAAAAAATTGTACTCAAAAAAAGTTTAAAAATCCTTTTTTATATTTCATTTTTTAATCCGAAAAAAAGATATTTTGCCTGCAGCGACCTTGTGAAATCGGTTCCACATTCGTTAAAAGGGTTAATAAAGTCCGTAAAAAAAAATCACAATGAAAAAATTGTATAGCACCCAGGTAGTAGGAATTTGGACCTTTCAGCGGTGCAAGTCCTGAACCCGTACTCCGAATACTTCGGTCGGAATAAACGAAAAACCTTTGCCGTGAAGCAAAATTAAAAAAAAAAAAAATCTTTATAACTGCCGAACTATTGACAGGAATGGTCCGAAACTTTAGTGTTTAGTTAACGACTTATGTTAATTTCCAAAGTTTAAAGGCCGTGCGCCGTGAATTATGGATTTTTTTAACATCTTCTGGAAAACAAATTTTATTTTACAATTTAAAAATAATTTTTTTTTGTCTCTGCTGTTAATTCTTCAATTCTTAATATTATCAGAAGTTAATAAGTCGTTAACTAAACAAGACTTCTTTTGCTTATTCCGTGCGAACTATTCGGAGTACACCTTCGGATTTGGTACCGTTGGAAATGTATCGATTAGTACTACATCTGGGTACTTCAATATTTTCCTTGAGATTTTTGTAAAGGTGTTTATAAACCCTTTTACAGTTTGTGGGATAAAGGTTCAAAAGGTCGTTTAGAGGCAAAATATTTTTTTCCCGGTTTCAATACAGAAATATGAAATAGGATTTTTAAAATAATTTTTAAACGAAATTTTTTTAAAAAAAATCCCAATATATATACAGTCAAACCTCGGTATAACGAACCCGGGATATAACGATCCCTCGGTTGTAACGAACTTTTCGATTGGTCCCAACCGAACTCCTATGTCACTAATGTATTTTCAAATGCTTATAACGATCTTCAAAAGTAAGGAATTCGGTTGTAGCGAACTAAAATTCACACTTTTCCAGTTTAGTTTCAGGTTTTTCCCAAAAATTTTACTCGCCCCGACCACATTCCTTACCCTTTGTTCCTTTGACAGAAGCCAGGTTCTTCAAAGGTGACAATAGACTCCTCTGCTCAGCTCCTCCCCTTCCTCCGTTCAACTGGTTTAGCATACATTCTTTGCCTATTCCTTTCATTCTATTGCTGAAGATTATCGTTTAACTTGTGGACTTCGCGTAGGTTTAAAATCGCTCCTGTTTGCTAATGCCTTTTCCATTGAGGATAAAGCGAAAATTATTAAGAGAATAGAAAACGGTGATTATCGTTTATCTACAGATATTGCATACGAAGGGGATGTTAGTTCAGGTCCTTCAATTTCTGATGCTAAGGGTAAGGCAGCTGTGAACATTTTGCATAATTTCTTTGCAACAGAAACTGTGGATAAGAATGTAATGGACTCTTTTGATGCTTTCAACAAAAAACCAAAACTACTTTTCATACTTTAGATAAATAAATTTAAGTAGTAAAATTAATTTAATTGTTTTTTAAGAACAAATATTTCTTTTACTTTATTATTGCCCATTACTAATTGCAATTCAGTGTTCAGTGAAAGTAATTTGTTTCGCACAAAACGTGTTTAAGGACTTTAGGAAGTTTTTATTTCGTCAATATTTGAAAATTCGGATATAGTGAACCCTCGGCTATAGCGAACTTCTGAACAAGTCCGTTGAGGGTTCGTTATAACGGGGTTTGACTGTATATATATATTTTTTGAAGATGTTAATAAAATCCGTAATTCTCGCCGCACGGCTTTGAAACTTTGAGAATCCCCATAAGTCGTTTATTTAACATTATATGAACTATTCGGAGTACGGGTTTGGGACTTGTGATCGGAGGGTTGCTAGCTTCACTACAAAAATACTAGAAAGGCGTCTAGAACATCCAATAAATTTTACTGGTGTGTATACGAGACTGGTGGACGATAAATGTGATCGGAGGCTAATGTCCAAGTTACTCTCCCCCCCCCCCCCTCGTATTACAGTACCCAACAGTTTTATTCCGATAAACAATTTCGACCTAGCTTACAGTCCAATTGCGATGAAAAGGTGTGAGGCCTTCGGCAGTGCCGTCACACAAAATCTTTTTTGTAGGGGCTGAGACAATAAATTTCCCAAATTAACGATTCAAAATTCTTAACTTAACGCAGCGATTCTCAACCTGCGGGGCGCGCCACCTCCCTAGCGGGGCGCGCCACCTCCCTAGCGGGGCGCGCCACCTCCCTAGCGGGGCGCGCCACCTCCCTAGCGGGGTACGCCACCTCCCTAGGGGGGCGCCAGCACACTAGAGGGGAGGCGCGAGAATATCCAAGAGAAAATATTATTTTAAAAATTTGATTAACTGACTGAAAGGAAAAGCACATTCACGATAGATTCGATAGCGATAGAAGGATCGACTTGAATGAGACTGGCTGGAATTGAAACTTGTGTTATCGAACATTTTCCTTCTTCCTATGAGAAAACATTTGCCCCGAGCATGCTCGAGATGACATCGGTCGTGTGGATTCCTTTCCACAAACATTACTTATTTTTTTTTCTCTTTTGTTTAGTCATGCTTCTGTTTTATTCCTTTTATTATTCAAAAAAATATATTCCCAGTTTCTAAATTTAGCTCACTCCGTCTAGATTAACTTTCATTAACGAATTTTTCTACTTTCATATTCTTTTAACGTTATCTCCTTGTTTGGCTTTCATTTCAAATATAATATTTAAATTTTCCCCGCTATCATTCGCTTCATCTGTTCACCTCCCGCTTGGCAAAATGCCAGATGTGGTTTCCCGCCAACGTTGGCTTGTTTTACTCTTGTTTTGGCAGTTAGTTAAAAAAAAAATTAAAAACAGAATCCAAAATACTCAATATACATTATTGTAAGCGGGGCGCGCGATGAAAATTATGATTGAAAACTGGGCCACGAATACTGAAAGCTTGAGAAACGCTGACTTAACGAATACAAAGTCCCAACTTAACGGCGTCGGGTTGTTGCTCAGGTGTTGTCCTCATCTGACCATGGTTCAAATATACGAGGTAGCGTTCCCGAGTCTTTCCTTCGAGATATGCCCCGAACCGTCGCCAATAGCCCACCGTGAAGATCTAGTGTGATGTTAATTAACCAAACCTAATCGTATTTTTGAACCACGTTTGAGATGATGACTTGAACTAGCACTCGATGAACATCAAGAGAGTTTAGGACATTGGACTACAATCAAATTTAACATGCTTCAGTGGATATACACGATGGATATTTACATGGTTGTAAACAGAACGAATTTGTATTGAACACTGGATGTCGAACCCTTCACACATGGGATGCTTGTCTGAGCCCCTAACCATTTGGTCACCACAGATTCCAACCCAATTTACATTGTTGAATGAAATTCCTTAATGTGACGTACCATGCATAAAGCTTATCCACTTTTATGTGGATCATTTAAAAAAAAAAAAAAAGGGAATTTTTGTAAATGATAAAAAAAAACTGAAATGAGGAAATTGCGTCATCTGTCATCAAAACCTCATGACATTGACAGAATGTCTACAAGAGAAACAATAACATGATACTTTCTTTTACAAAAATTATCTCTCTACGTGTGGTACCTTCCTAACAGGTGTCGTGTTCATCTCCTTTAAATAATAGCCAGTTTTGTTCCACTCTGTGGACTCTTGTTTATTTACTTCTGAAACTGTGCTCCGTATGTGACGTGAGTATTTTAATAAACACTTTACTATTTCTAAACTTTTTATTTATTACTTCACAAAATTATAATTTTTGTGCCTTTTAAATATAAACATATCAATAGCTATTTTAGAATATAAAAATCTTTCGTTGATTGCATGCTTTTGGGGCAGTATCTAGGTGTTTTGTTCAAAACTTGTTTATATTTAATTGAATTTAATGCTAGTTAATTTATGTTCGATTTTACTTTTTTTAATTTCCAGCTTTTATGATGTCTTTATAGAGAATAAGTTTTATTATCATTTGGGGTGCGGTGGTCACTTCATATACCCGATACAACTGCTGGGGCTTGTGTAAGTTCCTGGGTTAAAATCCTGGTAGTCAGGACTTTGCTTCCTTGGCGACCTCGGACGACAAACACAACGTATCTTTCTGATTGCCTCATTGCGTCCCCTCCATCCAACCACCACAACTTTACTTGCGACTCATTGCAAGCATCATTTGTATGTCCGTTGGGTTAATCTGTCTTTCACGGTCGCTCTGATTTTTCGCCAAATCTGCCAAACGCGTTGCAGTGAGAAAATGGAGGAATTCTTTGATTGGCAACCAAACCGGTTTTTGTCGCCAAGCAATGTTTTGTTGTTGTGAATATAGGATTTTCAGAAAATTCGCCAAGGGCGACCGTATAAGACAGATTAACCGTCTATTGGACTCCCTGAGATAGGACGTACTGTGGTGGTTACTTAAGATTTTCGATGCAGCTAGTCAGGCTTGAGTATTACTTTAACCCGGCCGCTAGAATATTGGACGTATCATGCAAAAAGTCCTGGGTTTAAATCCTGGTAGACCGAACTTCACTACAGGGGTAGAACTTAAGAATAAGGGGCACTCTGCCAAAATGTTTGATCACCACCTTTGTTGACAAAATATCTTGGTCAACAACAAAATAACATAGGTAAACACGCGTTTAATCTGTCTTATTATGTCCCTCTTGGCAACTTTTCTGAAAATCCTATATTCGCAATGTTGCTTTTGTCGCCTTGATAGATCAATTAGCTATTTTATTTTAGAATTTTTATATTTACTTTGCTTAAAACATCTGGGAAATATTCATAGAAACACAATTACATGCATCTAAGCTAAAGTGAATGATGAATTTGTGGTGTCATGCAAATTTTTGTGAGCATCAATGAAGTTAGGGTATCACAATTTTACCTGTGTGTGATCCTTAACTATCTAACGGATACACACGTGTATATCCGTTCGAGTACCTCCAGTTTCTCCAGTAGCACACATATAAAATATCATTTGTAAATCGTGTAATGGGTTTTCTTTTTTTCCTTAAAATCCTCCCTATTTCCCTAAAATGCTTCATGCTTAGGAAAATGGCCTTAAGGCTTTTAAAAATTGAATATTCTTTGGTGATTCGAAAGGAACCACTAGTTTTGGTTCGTGTTTTATCTGACTCCAAAGAATTGTACTCGAGACATGTCGTATTTTTAATGAAAACAGCTTCTTTAATCAAATTTAACTTAAAACATAAAACTTTAACCGAAAACTAAGATTTAAATAATACAGTGATGCATCCAGCACAGCGGTGCCTCGTCCGGCACAATACTCGTAGTCTGCTGGGGAAAAGCCTAAAAACGAAAGCCGGCGCAGTTCAGAGGAGCAGTGGGGGAGAGGCTACCTTCTTTTTGGTACACCCAAGACCGCGCTCACGCAGGTCGCAGTCCGCGCCACCTGCCGTGAGCCGGCTGGCGCCAGAGCTCCTGGGTTAGGAGGCTTGGGGTCCGAGTGGCTAGGTCGCCACAATTCCTTTAGCAACTCCTTAGTTTTCATTTCTTACACGAGCCTTTTAAAGCTCAAGTGAAACAAGTAGTGTCTTCTGGTCCAAACTTTTTAAATAGGGGGAAGCAGGAGAAAACGGGCATTGTGGTAAAATGGGTACTGTATTTTAAAATCAAATATTCAATTACACATTGTTAAACTTTTTTTTTTTATATAGTTTTTTTTAACATTTACTATGCTGAAGAGAGTACATTTCTGCAAAAAAAAAAAAAATCTGAGTGATTTAATTCACGTCCAATAGTTGATTATTGGGAGTATACAAAAACTTTTGATAGTTTAATGCATGACAACTTCTATATATCAGCTATTAACTAGAAAAATCGAATTTTTTTATCAGTATACCTGAGATTTGAGTAGAAAATAAACCTTTCAATACAGTCCAATGAAAATTAAAAAAAAAATTATTTAGCTTTCTTTGAATGATTTACAAAGTGGAGTAAAATGGGCTTATGAATTTCGAAAATGCTAAATATGACAGGAATTAACTACAATATATTCAATGCTGTTTATATGTTAATTAAGTTATATACAGTTTATTTTTTAAAACGAACTATCAACCAAAACACTTTTTGATAAAATGAACACCATTTGTTCAGGTCCGAAGAATAGTGAAAAAATAATCTGAATCTAAAAACGAAAGTGCTGTGTTTAAGTAAGTTAACTTAGTATCAGTGTTCACTCTAGGCGTTTTTTGAAGGGCGGTCCACCCTGCCCGCCCTTTTTTCATCTCGATTGCGCCTTCATGACATTTTTTTAAAAAATGCCACCCTCTTTTGAAAAAATTCTGCCCCTCTTGCCCTTTTCAGTCGGGCGCAAGCGTCCCTGCTTCCCTAGCTGTCTTTAAAAAAAGAATCAATTAAAAAAAATTGTGTAAATTGGAATTAAGTGAATTATGACAGTAGAAAAACAAACTATTTTTTTTAACTACGCGTGTTGTGCAATCACGATGAATCCGCGGTAATTTCAAACGTGGGGCATTCCACGAATCATCCTATTGGTTGCCTGTGCTTGCATATGAAATGCTAAGTTTTTTTGTGTTTTTTTTTTTAAGAGAAGATGGTTTGGGACGAGGTTATACTATTAGGCATTTTATTACCAAATTTCGGATTTAAGTTGACTTTTTTATCAGTTTTGTTAGGGTCTGATTAGGGCTACTTACAGATTTGGTTTTAAGGGAAAACATTAATTTTTAAATGTCAAATTTTGGATTTTAAGTAGTATCTTTATAAAGGGACCAATTTTGTATGGGTCTTTCCTTCGACATAGGCTCCAAACCGTCATCAGTAGCCCAATATGCAGCTCTAGCGCAATGTCAACCAACAAATCGGAACTTATTTTTGTTTTGTGACATGTCCGATGTGTCAACGGTAGGCCACGCCACCCTAAACTTTTTTTTTTAGAGTGCCCTTTTACTGCCAACAACGCCCTGTCCCTTTTTATTTCTAGAGTAAACACTGTAGTATAATGAAAACAGCTCAAAAAATATAACGGTTTTTTAAAAATTATTTGGAGTGTCATTACCAATTTTTTATCCTATCTCCAAATTCTCATAGAAATTCCTTGTTATTGAATCATTGTCTTGCATACTAAAAATTAAAAGTATAAATTATCAATCTTTATAACTGCATAAAATAAATTTTGCTTAGTTATTAAAATATATAATTTAAATGCTATTTTGCTTGGTAAATCATATACTGATCATTCCCCTCTAGTTGCAATATATAAGTAGTGTCACAATTGATACATCATAAACCGTTTTTTACTCCTCTAATTAGGAGCTGTTGGCATTGTGATAGATCAATAGATCAAAGAGGGTGAACCAGCCCTATGGTCCTGCCATTTGCTTGAATCTATTGCAAGATAATGTTTTAAAGGGAATGAAAAATCATCTGTGCAAACAAATTAAAAAAAAAAAAAAGGCAAATACAGCATAAATTCCTGAATTAAAATAAACCATAAATTTTACTAGCTGGTGTTCTTTTTCAAAGATAATAAATAATAAAAAAAGTTGATTTTTCAAAATTGTTGATTAGAACTTGATTTTAGAAAGACTGTTAATAAAACAGTCCCTTAATAATCAAATATACTGTGCTTTTAAGAGTTGATGGTTGTTATTAATTGGTTGTATTCAAGTTACTAATTTGACTTACTAATGCTACTAATTTGTTTTAATAATGCTTTTTTACCTGACAAATTCAATGATTTTTTTTGATTATCTATTTTACCCCATCCATTCCTAAAAGAAACAATTAAAAATACTTATAAACCTCAGAATTAAATAACATAAAATATTGTGTTCCCAATGAAAATTATGTGTATATTTTTTTATAAAACAATTGCAATTTTACAATTTTGTTCGCAAAGTTTTAATTTTCCTCCCACTTTACCCACTTTTTGTATTCTGCATTTGACATTAATCTTCTTTTATTATTTTATGAACAAATCTAATTACATTATAACTTGAATTTAAATAAATTATTTACAGGGATATTTATTATTGTATTATATTTTATGGACATTATACTTAGCTTTTAATTTTGTCTAAATATAACCGGACTTTTTATAGTTAACCTGCGATTCTTCTAAAATTTTGGTATTTGTTACTATAAATAGAGATTATCTTTAAATTTTGGAATTTGGTTTACAAAAGTTGAATTTTTTTTTTCAACTTGGTTAAATTGGAATATTAAAAACATTCATTAGGTATTCAAATTGTTTACAAAAAGAGTTGCTTTTGAGGAAATGTCTTGTATCTTAAAAATTCCATGTGCAGATCTTGATTTTCTAATGTGTGTGAAGCATGCGAAAGCCATTCTTGAAATAGTCTGTATAATCTTTCGTTGTTAGTCATGAATAGCAAAAGGTACATAAGCATATCAGTAGTTTAATATAAGAGAATCTATTACAATACTGATAAGGATATGATTAAGAAGTTTATTTCTGATTGCTAGATAATTGCTTTGTAAAGAGATACTGTACTATCAGTGAAGTAAGGCTGAGTCCATTAGAGGTGCATTCCTATTTCTAAGGTAAAATGTTTAAAAGAAATTGGCTTATTTAAAGAGAATAATTAAAAGGTTTTGATGTTGATCATTTAAGTAAGTTTCTTGTATTTTCCATGAGTAATTAAAAAAAAATATTTTTCATATTTGAGGCCAGTTATACTGTATTTTTTATACATAATACTTATGCAAGTTGTATGTAGTGGAAGTAGTTTTTAGTTATTGTGGGGAAAAAAATGTGTGGATTAGATTTTTGAAATGTTGTCATGTAATTTCATTTAAAATAAAATTGAATTGTAAAAATGTTTTAATTTTCACGGTTTAATTATTTTCTACCTAAATTTATTCTTGCATCTTATTCAATTTGGTATATAAAGCAACATATTTTTTTTAGAATTTGCTAAATAAAACTAGCAAGAAGAAATTTTATTTCATTCACATATACAGTAAATAAATTGTAATCAACATATTTTTTTTTTCAGTACACCTCTTCTCAGTATGGATGACCCTGAATCTTCGCCCACAAAAAGAGGTGGGGGTGAGCGTATTTTGAAATTAATTTTTTATTGTAGCTTAAATTAGTTTAACTTTCTGTTAATAAAATTTCCAATTATCATTTTCTTAAAGTATATATTTTAACTATTTTGAAAATTGAGTATTTAAAATATCTTCGAAGTATTTAATTTTAGGTCATTAATCTCTTTAATGCACATTGCAATCTTGTTGCAATTAAATTTAATTAAAAAGTAAGATACAATTATTTTTTTAAAAAATCTATTAGAAATGTGGACCAGTTTATGAATTCTTCACAAAATTCAATGTATGGAAAAGAGACAATTAAAAAAAAAATTACAAATTATTTGAAATAAGAGAACTATTTAGAGAAGGTTTTAGGAATATTCATTTTGACTAAATTCTAAACAACATAATTTTAAGTGGCAAAATGTAACTATATGATAATCCTTGTAACTGCATTCAGTAGCATCACCAATAAGGTTACTATCTATAATTTGTGAATCACTGTTCTGGAGCAGTGGTTTTCAACCTTTAGAAGTTCATAAACTACTGAGTCAAAAATATAATAAGGTGCAGATCACCACCTTCTAAGAACACTACATAAAATGTAGAAGTGACTGGCAAATTTTTTAACACAAAAACAACAACAATTCAAATGAAAAAGATTTCATTTACATACTTTTTTAAACAAACATTTTTAATCCGTTATACTATTATAGATCATTTTTGAGTATTAAATGAGCTAATAAATGTTATTTTATACTTAGGTTTTTTTATAAAAAAATTTAATATAAAATAATAAAACGGTTATTTGAAACTCAAATAACCGTTATTAAAAAAAAGATAAATATTTATGATTGAACAAGAGCTTTCTCCTTCATTCTGGACACTCTCGCAAATCAGCAGTGATTCATGTACCTTGGATTGAAAACATTGCTGTAGAGCAGTGTTTCTTAACCTGTGGTCCATGGACCCCTTGGGGGTCCATGGGTCATATTTTGGGGGTCCGCCGACTGATCCTAATTTTTAAAATGTTTGCATCAATATTTAGCCAGCAGTGGTAACCCGGACCTACTTCATCCTTAGCGCGCTCTGTATGGCAACCCTGTTTCTTTTTCCGCTCCTCCGGAGAAGAGAATTTGAGACGCTTTTTCGCGCATGCTCATTTATTTCTCTTTTGTTTTAGCCTTTTCATTGGTCGATAATTTGTTTGAGTTTGAAATAGCGGTATAATTTTAAACTTGATTCACGATTTTATTTCCGTTGGATCTGCCCTGGGGGTAAGACGTACATTTATTTTTGTCTTTCATCTGTTTGTGAGTAGCATATTTTTTTGGTGTTTTCTTAGCTTATATTATTGCTAAATGCTTGATTTCACTATGGAATTAGCTCTTGCTGAAGTTTTGAATGCGAAAAATAAATATTCAGTTGGCTATTTTAGTGTTTTACCGGTCATGGGTAAGAAAGCGTTGTTAGAATAATGTATGAAAGAGGGAATGATTTCATCGATGTATAAATGTCCAAAATGTGGATCACAAATGAGTTTGAAGCCGAGACATAAGGGTATATCCTCCATCGATACAAGATTCCTTGCCGCTTTTTCCAAGTGTTTTTTTTGTGTCTTAATGTTTGTTCTTAATGTTTCATTTGATTATTTGAAATAAAACTATTACTATTACTATTGAAATAAAAATATTAAAATAATTAAATAATAAAACAGAATATATTTTGTAATAAATGATGTTTAAGCAATTTTTTTTTCACAGAGGGGTCCGTGACATATTTAAAATTTTTAAAGTGGTCCATTTAAACACTGCTCTAGAGAAACTTTAATAAAAAAAAACTATTAAACTTAATAAAATTTTCTATTGATGATTGTTTAAAGGCTGTGTGTGATTGTATGAAAAGTCTTTTTTGCAATATTTTCAAATGTATGAAATATTTTTTACCTTTTTAGCTTCTCATTATGAAGGTGATGAGATTGTTCAAAATATTGTAAACGAGACAACTACGCTAAAAGAAAATGAGTTGGATACCTACTTTCAGGAGAGAGTAGCCATTCCAGAAACAGATAATGTGAGTATAGATTGTAGTCTTAACAGATTCACAAACTTTTTCGTTGCTTTCTTGAACATAAGTTCTTGTAAGTAAGTGCTTTCATTTACAGTATTTTTTTTGTAAAAGTTATAATGAAAGCTCATTATTGAGGCATAAAACAAAAAAACAATATGATAAATACCTTAATAATTCATTTATTTGAACTAAGTAAATTGTTTTGTACAATATAAATAATTGGTGTACATTATTTTAATAGTAAAAATTCTGCAAGGTATATTTCCATTTCAGTTATTGTTTTAAACAAAAATTATTTTAGTAAAGATGCTTTTTAAAATGCCACCTAAATGCATTATTATAATAGTAAACATTTATGGTTAAACACATAGATATGTTAGTAGCTATTCTTCAAAGGGATAATAATATTTTGAATACAAGAATTAAGAAGTAGAATGAAATAGTTATTCAGTTGAACTTTTGAAAAGCATCCTTACTAATTTTTGCAGAGTTAGATGCTACATAAATCTTGTTATTTATTTAAATTTTTTGAAATTATATATCTCCCAATTAAAATTTACCGAAATATAAATTTCCATTAATAATAAGGATTTTATAATATTTAAAAAATTCTGTGCACTTTTCATTGACAAACACTGTTGTATATGTTCTTCTTTTTGAATCAACGGCAAGGGGAAGCACTGCAGACAAACTCCAAAATATGTCCACAAATTAAAAAAAAAATTTGGGTTTTGTGCCATCTATTAATTTTTTTTTATCTTTAACATACATCTGCAAAAATTGCGAGATATATGTTAGATGATAATTGAAAATTTGGGTATATTGATAATTTGTTTTGTTAACCTTTGAAAGATGGGAGTTTGATTTTAACAAGGGGTCCTGTTTGAAATATTAACAGGCCGTCATAAAGATTAACCCTTAGTGGTCGAGAGGTGCCTCTCGGTCACTAAAATAACCTGTTCTATGTTCCCGGCTCTTCAAATTGAGCGAGAACTGCATGTTTTTTAACATAAAATACTCTTTTGTTTGCTTATTCTATATCTATCTCCAGTATAAATATGACTATAAAAGCAGGAATATCTACATTTTATTAATACTTTGAGCTTGAGTGTCACTTTCAAGTCACCAAAATGACGGCAAGTTATATTTTTTTCCTCAGTTCTTCAAAATGAAATAGATCATATTCTTGAGTTTAAAATGTTATTCTCTCACAAACTTTAATCGAAATCATTTTTGTCATCTAGAAGCACCAAGTAGGTTGGTGATCTAAAACTTTTTTCAAATTGAAATTCCTCACAATTAAAACAAAAATTAACATTTGACAAATGTCTTAAACCAATAAATATATTGTTTGGTATACTGCGATTAATAGGGGGTAACTTTTTAATTTCTATAAATATCCACCCTAAACGTAAAAAGAACACACTAAAGAATGCTTCTTTAAAAAGAACAGGAGTGGGATGCAACTGTTCCATAAAAAGAAAGTAAATATCAAACATGTTCCTCAACCACAAAGGGTTAATAAAGCTTGTCCCAAATATTTTTCAGTACAATTTCAGCTTCCGCAAACTATGGGCCTTCACTGGACCTGGCTTCCTAATGAGCATCGCCTACCTGGACCCAGGCAACATCGAGTCCGACCTCCAATCAGGTGCGGCTGCCAACTACCAGCTGCTCTGGGTGCTGATGTGGGCCACGGTGCTGGGTCTGCTCATGCAGCGGCTGTCTGCACGCCTGGGGGTGGTGACTGGTCTGCACCTGGCGGAGGTGTGTCAGCGTAGGTTCCCACCCGTTCCGAGGTACCTGCTGTGGATCATGGTGGAGATTGCTATCGTTGGGTCTGACATGCAGGAAGTGATCGGAACAGCCATTGCGTTCTATCTACTCTCATTCAAAAGGTTGGTCCCGTGTTTCCTTTGGGCCTTATACACAGATGTATTGGTATAATAAACTATTATTTTAATGAGTTTACATTTTTGGCAAGTTGCTTAGCTTTAGTCTCAACAACAAACAAGTTAAAGTATTGCAAAAAGAATTGTTTATTGTGCATAGTTATACAACCAAACAATGACCATGGCTGACTCAATTTGTATCCACCATGTAAATTATTTTTTATTGCTGCAATTAATTTTATTTAAAATGTTTAAAATTTATCTTTTGGTAATGTGCCCTACTTACATTTAATATACAATTGATTAAAAAAACTTTTAAGTAAAGGTTAAATAAAAATAAAAACTGTTAATTGTGTACTTTATCGCAACTAATATGGTTAAAAGGTTGTGTCCCAAAATAATATAAAAACAGAATGTTTTTATCCTTTTCGATACACTATGCAATAATTCCAAATATTTTTTTAAAATTAAGTCCAAGTGAAATTTTGTGGTGGAAACTCGCGTAAAAATTGAATTTTGTAAAATCTCTTAGCTTTTTATTTTGTAAAAATTTAATTATAATTTCACAATATGTTGTTTAACAATAGAACAATGAATAATGATTGCTTTGCTTTTTTTTTGTTCTGCTATAGAATAATTTATTCTTTAATTTAATTTACATGAAATTATGTTTAAATTGATCACAATATTTTTTTTCAGCATTTTAAATTGCAAAATGCTAAAAAATATTTTAAAATAAACTTATTTTAAATTTTTTCAGGATACCACTTTATGTTGGAGTGTTGATTACTATTGTTGACACTTTCACTTTTCTACTTCTGGATAAATATGGTTTAAGGAAGTTAGAAGCATTTTTTGCTTTTTTAATAACTGTTATGGCCATAACTTTTGGTTACGAGGTAACTTGCTTTTTTATTTTTGATTAAAATCTTTAATAATAATGCCAACAAGCACAATCATTATAAGTCCATTTTTTTTCCTTAAATGAGATATTGGTATCAATTTAAAGTAATTTTTTTTTTCACCTGCACAAAAATTCTATGTAAATTTGAATTGTGCAGGTTTTTTAAAAAAAATTAATAGTTTTTATATTTACTATAGTTTTCTGCCAAGTTCCAAATCTTTTTGGTTTTCCCCGAAAGTTTACAAAAGTGAACATACATTGATTGTGCTTTTTGCCATTGATAAGCAATTAAAAGGTTTAGATGTATACATATTAATTATTATTGTTAAATGTATGGATATTTTTAATCATTAATAAGATTTTAAAAAAAATCATAAGGTAAACACTAAATGTCAATTAGAATGCAAGCAGGTATCCTCAATCCTCATTGTTTTAATTTGCAAACCAAATCTCGCATTGATCATGTTACTTTTATGCCTTTCTTGCATTTTAACGGAATTCAGATCATTCAGAAATATCATAATTTGACTGTCATTTTACTGCTGTTCAAATTTTGAGATGTAGATGGCACTTCTATGATAACTTTTTGTTTTGTTTAGCGTTTTTGTTTGCAAAGCATTAAATACCAATTATATAATTGTTTAATATTTTATAGTTTTAGCACATATACAATTTTTTTCATTTCAAATGACACCTTGATCATAAAAATTGATTATATAATTCAGGAGGAGTGATTATATATATTCATTATGCAAAATATGATCTTGCCTATTATATGGATAATGCATAGATTATATTTATTTAAAATATATAGATATATTTATTTTTGTGTGATTGAATGGATAAAAGAATAAGGATTTACAATTTTTTATCAATTAGTTAATTTTTATAGAATTTCAAATACAGTTTTAGTTTTCTTCTATAATAGTACTTGTTAAAACTTTTCGATCAAATAATGCTACTTTATTTATAAACGTTAAAAGAAAATCATTTGATTAATTCCTTTATCCAAAAAATGTATACTAGTATGAAAACTTGATTTTCTATATCTCTTTAGGCTAGCCGCTCACTAGCAACAATTGCACTGTAACTTTTAGTCCATTAAGCAACTAAGAATCACACTGCAACTGCCTTTGATTATTTAATTATCAACTATTGGCTGCCAGGTCTTAAATTTCACAATCGCCAAAGTGAAAGCGAAGAATTGCTAAATTCTTGTAACAGCAATTCATGCAAAATTGCTAAATGGTCGATTATTTGCCAATGCATTTTTTTGCTCTTTTAGCATGGTAACTAGTGAAAGGAAGTTTTTTCTGACTAAAAAGTTGCTGAGTGTGCTGATATACAATTTGAGTTTTTCAATTGTGTGGAACTAAATAGTTTAGTTGCATGTCTGATAGTTGTCAGCGAGCAGTAGCCTTAAAGTTTACATCCTTATGCATTTGTTGTATTTAATTTGGAGAGAGTATATTTCAAAATGTTATATTTATCCTAACTTTTAAAATTAAGAATCCTTACAAGTTTTTTAAATTTCAACTTATTAAATTTCTTACTTAAATATTTTTAATTGCTTCTATTCCTTTACATATTATGAAAAAAGTTGTTGTGTAATCTTAATAAATCGAGTTAATTGTTTTATTCACTTAGTATGTGAAAACGGCTCCAGACCAGGTGCAGGTGCTAGAAGGATTAGCAGTGCCCTGGTGCTCCAACTGTGATTCTAAGGTGCTTCTGCAAGCTATTGGGATTGTAGGTGCAGTGATTATGCCACACAACTTGTATCTGCACTCTGCACTTGTCAAGGTAGGAAGTTTTAAAGGATCTCTCTTCTTTTCTTTGAATCACTTTTACCTTCAGCTCATCTCGGTTTCTAATATCTAGTGGACAGCCAAATGGTGAGGGCGTCAAACTTGACACCGAAAGGGTGATTCACAGTATATGTGCATAACGGTCTGGCAATCAGATATACGAAAAGGATGGGACTGCAACATTAAATCCATTAAGGTCTAATGTCCTCACTTCTATATAGGTTTCGTGGGGTGCCAGCTCGGGTGTTGTCTTCATTATCTGACCGTAGTTCAAAACTATGAGGCAGTATGTCCAGGTCTTTTGTTTGCAATAGACACCAAACCACTGTGCAGCTGTAGTGCAACATTTATTCAACCAATCAGTTTTACAATTTATTTTAAAATATGGAAATCAGCAAAATCTAATAATTAAACCTTACTTTTAATAACACTATTCTTTAAGTGTGAATGTGTTAAATAATAAATTTTAGATAAACCCGCAAATTCTTCCGGAACTGTTCATGGATAAAACTATATTAGTAACAGTTATGAAGTGTCATTTCAGTGTAAACAACTAGCTAATATTATTGTACAGCTGTACAATAATATGTAACTAAAGTTGTATAGTCAAAATCCATTAAATTTTAACCTCCTTTCAAATGCCATATTGATTTGAACTTGGCATAAGTAATTTTTTTATTGTAAAGTGCAATTAATTTAATTTATAATTATATGAGTATTTGAAACAGACTCGTTGTGTTCTTTTTCAATCTTTTTGTATGATATCTTACTAATATGTATTCTACAAATATTTTAAATAATCAATCTTAGTTTTTACATTTCTTTTAAGAAGGGCAGGGTGGAGTTTTCAAAAAAGGGCACTGTCAGTTGATTGAAAAGGCACTTTTCTGAACTCTCACTAGATTTGTCCATACATCATGTGTTCTAGAACAGTAACTTAATTTGGAAGAAATTATATAAAATACAAACCATATGGTTTGTACCACACAGTTGTCACTGAGGTTTCTGCAAAATGCAACGCCGGCAGGGTTGTAGTGATTTAAATCAATTAACTGATATTTAAAAAAAAAATTACTGATTTAAATAAATTTACTTCGTATATGAAATATTATGTGTTTTAATTGAATAAAAATGTTTATGCAGCTTTATAAAAGTTATTTAATTTTTTAAATATATATATTTCATTGAATTGATACAACTAGTATATTTCATATCTTTATTTTTGAGAATAAATACATTGAAAGCAAATTAGATTTTCGATAAATCTCCTGAGAATCCCAGTAAATGCAGAAACCACTCTTCTTTCTTATACTATAAACAAAAATACTTTGTAATTTACAGTGTACAACAGTTTTTGTTCTTGAATATAATTGTTTTTTCTTCTCTCTATTATCTTCAGTCCAGAGACGTGGATCGCAGGAACAAGAAGAAGGTGAGGGAGGCCAACATGTACTACTTCATTGAGTCCGGGATTGCTCTCTTCATATCCCTCATCATCAACATTTTCGTGGTGGCTGTCTTTGCAAAGGGCCTTTTTGGAAAAACAAATGCTGATGTGGTAAGTGTTTTAATCAAACCAACTACAATTATGGTCTATACAATTCTATGATTCTTCCAAAATTGGGAGAAACATAATGGTTATTTCCAAATAGAATAATTAAAGTAATCTCTTTTATTTAAATGTATCTAAATTTATACCTGCCAACTTGTACAAATTGCCCATATATTCTGCGTGTATGTATGTATAATTTGCTTTATAACATTATATGTTTGAAAATAATGTTTAAATCTGAAGTTCAAATGTGTATGTTTAAAAGAGTTTTCTCTCTCGTACTTGAAACTGGAGTGTATTTTGAGAGTGATACTTAACATATTAGATGGATTTACCTAATTTATATTTAAACTTAATTATATGCAAACTAGATATAATAAATGTTACCTTATTTTTATTCTGTTTTACAGTATAATCTGTGTATGTCAAAGAACAGCTCTTACTCAGATGTGTTTCCTGTAAGTTTATATTTGTATTTTATCATATTTATTTTGGAACATAATGACGAATCCTAAAAGGTATAATCTTGTTAATGATTTGATATCCTAAAATCTTTTTTTGGTTTGGTTTTATTATAATTTATTATTTACTAATTTCCTTCAGCTGCTGGTTAATGCTCGATATAACCAAACCTCTTCTGGCTTTGGTTAGCTTGTTCTAAATCACAGTTGCAATGTTTGTTACCTCATGAAATTTATTTTGTCCAAGGAAATCAAAAGCAAGGTTAAGTTTAACTAACCGACGCTCAAGCCAGTATATATTTTCCTCTGATAACATGTTTTTCCAGCAATACCACTTATTTTTAAATTAACAAAAATACTCAATTTGACAATATTTATAAAATATAATAGTTTGAGCTTAAAGCTATTTTTTTAACGTTATATATATTTTTAAATGTATAAACAAAACTCTTATAAAAAATATATAAACTTTAAAATTATATATATATATATTTACAATTTCAAAAAGTTCGCTCATTGATAAGTTAAGAAAAATAATTTTATTCTAGTTATTTATTAGGATTTTCAAAGAAAGCTTTTTTTAATACTACTACTTGCTCAATGTTGAACTTTGTTAACACTTTCAAGTTATTTTCTTCAAAACCAACCATAAACATCCCTTTCTTGCCATCTATGGGAAGCCACTTTAATGTCCACATGTAGGTTTAATTATTAATTCAAATGTTGGAAACAAACATTTGTCAACACTTTTTGTTAATCTCGGTGTAATAACATAATCAGTAGAAGTGAAAATGTATGCCAGCTTAGCAAATAATAAAATCATCTTATGACATATTTCTTCGTTTATCTTAAAATATAAATTAATTTTATTGCTTTACTATACTAGATATATAGATCCGGCAATGCATCTTTTTCAATAATTTGATGCTGTGAGTGAGGAAACAAATTTATTTTAATTAAATATACAATGCTGCATTTAATGATTTTAATAAGTTGAAATATTTTTTTAAAATGTCCTCAATATATTAAATTTGCCTTTTTAGGATGACAACACTACACTTGAGGTGGATATCTACAGAGCTGTAAGTGAATGTTATACAATCTGTAAATATTTATTTTCCATGATTCTTTATAAAGATTCCAACATTGAGTATAGATTGCTTTTAAAACACTTTACTCTCTCATCAAACTACTGTTAATTTCTATAATTTTTCGTTCAATATTTTCAAACATTTGTTTTACCAATTAGCAAAACATAACATTTCACAACCTTTTTGCAGAATACTGGAAGTATTTAGCCAAAAGTATCAACAGATTAAATAGTTACCAGGGATTTTCTAATTATGTTTAGCCCACCGATTCTTGCAGATATGATGTAATGACAAAGTTGTTTCCAGTATTATCCTCAAATGGACTCGATACATTAAAACACATTTGTTAGAAATATAATTTATGTCCTCATGCTGTGAAAAGAACTTTAGAATATTGAATTTCACTTGTGTGTCTTGATGTTAAATTATACAAATGTTGAAAAAACTTTAAAAACATTTTGATATATCTCATTTCAAAGAGACACACTTAATCATACGCAATGGAATATTTTTTTTTTTTTTTTTAAATAAAATGAAACATTTATGAATAAAGTGATTAAATTTCTTTTCCCATTAATTTTTATATTTAGTCCTTATTTTTTCTTTTGTATATGTAGGGTGTTTTTCTTGGTTGCCAATATGGAAACATTCCATTATACATATGGGCCATAGGTATTCTTGCTGCCGGCCAGAGTTCCACAATGACTGGAACTTATTCTGGGCAGTTTGTGATGGAGGTAAGTGTATTATTATTTAAATTGAGAAGTTAAATCCAACAGATTCAAGTCAGGATTAAAAAAAATCTTGCTTGGCATAATATAAATATTGTGTAATATAAATGTCATACATTATTATAACTTTTATCTGTTATTAGAAATAAGTTTTATAGTTGTTGTTTTAGAAACAAGTTGTAACTATAGGAACACTTTATGATATATAATAATTCACAATTTATACTAGCAGGCAAGTTTTTCAAACATAATGAAAAAAGCTTTTTTTAAACTTATTTAAAAAAAAGACCTACGAAACAGACCTTAAAATATATTTGTTTTTTAGTGTTGATGATTGTTATTTAATTTTAAAACTTTTTTCCTGTAGTTTAAATTTATAAAATTTATATTAAATTATTTTTTATTTGTACATTTAGCATATCAATTTACTTGTACAATGAATTGTGAGAATTAAAGACCCAGTTATAAAATATAATATTATTTCAACACATAAAATAGTTGTGTAATTTTTTTATCCATGCTACATAATGTAGCAAGGCCACCATATAATTTTGTCCATTATAGAATTTATATTTAAAGTTTTGAAAGTAATAGTGGTGTAACTTTTTTTAAATATTCATTTAATGTCAGATCTGAATTCTCCACATTCAAATCCATAAAGAGGAGAAATGGTCTCGCTACTCTTACTTTACTCACATAAAATAAGAGCACTTTGTTTGAATGTCAAGGAAAACCTCTAGTAAAAACTATTTAAAAAAAAGTGATTTACAACAAATTGATCAGAGAACCAGATGTAATACACCGTAGCTTGATAACTTTGCTTGCAATTTTTTGTTGAGCTTTCTATGAATTATTGCATTTATTCATTTCAGGGTAGAAATGCCTTCTAAAATACCATTTGAGTCTCCATATGGCTAAACTGATGCAAATATAAACAAGAATTTTTAATTTTCTTGATAGTGTGTTATTGTGAAATATGTTATTACAGTATTGTAAGAATTAAAAAGATTTTCATTTTTATCAGAGAACCAAACTATTCTATATATATATATATACTAGCTGAAATACCCGTTCTATGCACGGGAAGAAAATAAATTACAAAATTGATACAAATACAATATTTATAGCGAAATAAACAATATTCTTAATTTGTCACCCATGAGGGGAAACCACAGTATTAAAAGTACTAATTTTAAACGAAATTTTATTGGCAAGGTCCTGTAAGAACTGGAAAGATTGCTAATATGAAGTTGTCTACACAATAACGTGGATATATATGCATTACTCCCGTTGATCACCATCTATATTTTAATCTTTAGTAACATCCCAAAGATTTAAACGGGAAGAACTCTTATAAATATTAATAAAAATTATCTGAAAAAGTTTTATTAGACACCTATGTCAACATTTGTCGTTAAGTTTCACAAATTGGTGAAAATATAAAAAGAAAAAAAAAACGAAAAAGAATTTTAAAAGGTCCATTTGCCAAATTCAAGATTTTCATATTTTTTCTTTTGTACGGTAAACCTTATCAATATGCGAGGAGGGATGGTTCCTCAGTACTTTTTTTAGATTTTGTCCCCGCACTTTTTAAATATTTAACTTTTTTAAATAAAAAATAAATCATATTTTTTTACTTCATTGAACTTCAAATCAATTTTTAAAAAAAAAATCGTATCAATCCCCTACCCATTACTACAGAAGATTTACGCAAACCCAATCCCCCTCTGACACTTGTACCACGTGGGGGCAGAGTCTACAACAACAGTTTTCGATTCCGCCACATAACTACTCGTATACGCATACCTTCATATAAAGAAAGGTAGGCCGAATCAATCAAGCCAATTATTAACCCATTCCGCCGCTGACCTTGAAGGGAATGTCGCCCTTAACTGCAGGCTATTTCGTTCTCATTACTCCCAGGGGAATCGTGTTATGGGCTATAAATGACCTACCATGGTATAGGAAAGTGAGTCGCGTCGATCAGGTCGTTTGTTAACCCATTTTACCCTCTGATCTTTATACCGCATGAAGGAAAATGTCACCCTTGGTGACAGGCAGTATACACTTCCACTCCAATAATTCTATGGACAATCAGCCTTCGTGGATAAATGACATAACATGGAGTAGAGGAAGGTAGGCCGCGTCAATCAGATTGACCATTTATAATCTCTCCCTCTAACCTTCCTACCACGTGGGGTCCAAAGTATTCATGAACCAATTATTACGGTACAGAGTGGCTTCTACCTACCAGATAGATTATTTTTCTATAGTAAGTAACAACTCTGTCAAAATTCATCTTCCTGGGTTTATAGAAAGTTAGAAAATTAGTGATGAGTCAGTGGATAAGTGGCAAGGATTTTTACTTTTGGCAGTTAGAGTTTGAATTTTTGAAAATGAACATCCTTTCTTAGTGAGCAATTTTGTCTTAAAATGCCATGCTCCATGCCAAATTTAATTTTCATAGTTGTTGTAGTACAGAATATTCCTTTATCCAATCATATTTTCACCATTTTGACATATATTTTATAATTTTTTGACACTAATTTCGCCATTTTTTACAAATATGATCATATTTTAGTTCATTTGGCAATATTTGATTCATTTGGCGAATATTTTTATTCATTCGGTGAAATTTTAATTTATTTGGCGATGTTTTTATTAACTTGGCGTAGGTTTATTTATTTGGCGATATTTAGTCATCAGCCAATCAAAATGCTCCTGATTACATAATTTTAAAATTTTCCATTGTTTAAATTTTATATTTTACATTGTTACATGTTCTCCATGTTAATCCTATGGGAAGGTTTCTAAAAAATCGTTATTTTGGCATTTCGAGTTTGAATTTTTAAAAATCCTTTCGTAGTGCATCTCTACGGCCCAAGATGAATCTGTGCTCCAAATTTCAGCACACTAGGTCTTCTAGATCTGTAGATATCCAAACTAACGTCTCTACAAACATCGAAAAAGGGGTTTTACAACCCCTTAAATACGTTCGATCGGGGCAAAAATAGCTTACTTTTCCTATTTAAGGTATAAGTAACAAATTTGCGAAATTTCATTTTCATAGGTATACGGGAAGTTGGAGAATTAGTGATGAGTGAATGAGTGGGGATTTCGCATTTATATATATATATATATATATATATACATGCAATTTTCAGCTTTAATTAATTTTTTTTCTTTTCAAATGTTTAATAGAATATATTTAAGAGAAAAGAGAAAATCTACTTACAAAACACAGAACTGTTATTTATTGCTTTTCCATTTAAAAAGATACATTAACTTTCCATATTTTGATTTTTTTTTACCAATCTTTCAAACAACTTAGGCGTGTTTTGGCAATTTACATTATCTACTTATCAACAAAGGATCACAATACAATGTTTAACCCTAATTTTAACGCACCCATTATTAATGTATTAGGCAATAATGAATTGTTCTTTGCAGGGTTTCCTGAACCTTAAGTGGGCTCGCTGGATGAGAGTGCTGCTGACCAGGTGCATTGCCATAGCGCCCACCCTCATCATTGCCCTGTACAGTGACATCCAGCAGCTATCAAAAATGAACGACTACCTGAATGCCCTTATGTCGTTACAGCTGCCCTTTGCCCTCTTTCCCACCCTCATCTTTACATCCTCTAAGAACGTCATGGGGGAGTTCCAGAACGGAATGTGAGAATCATTTATTACTCTTTATTTAATGTAGGCACAACTTCTTCTTTATAACAACCACCACCTGAATGTCGAGATCGGTGAATTGTAGGCTATATATTTTAACCTTGTTACAATGATCTTTATATAAGACTCTTAAACAAAGGGTTGCGGTTCGAATCTCGACTTAGAGAGCAGTGAAGTAATTGGTCAGAGGTTTGCCAGTTTTGTTTTTCATTATCTGAAAAATATACAGTGTAGAGGGGACTAGTCTATGTAAAATCTGTCGTGGATAAAATATAAAACATCCTCTTTCCTGGATTAGGTGCTTGGAGTGTCAGCCCATGTATGGTCCTTGTTGTCTGATCTTGGTTCAATGTTATGGGGCAGTTTTCCCTGATTTTTATTTCGTGATAGCACAGGAGCAAAATATGTCCAAATGAGGTTCAGGAGCAATTTAGTCCACCCTGAGAAATTTTTATTAAGGACAAAAAATAAAAATTACAATAAAGATATATATTTTTTTTCATGTCTTTTAAAATTATCAATTAGAATGATATTTTCATATTTAAAAAAACATTCTTATTACGTTATTTTATTAATTCTAAACAACGCAACATTCGTTTTTCTGGCTAAGCGATGACTCGCATATGGATGGATTAAGTCATGACAGACTGGGTCGGTGATGTCCAGATGGCAATTACATTTTTTCTATGCAACTGGCCCCTATTTTCCTTAAAAATTCGTTAAAAAAAGTCTCAAATCCTTTTTTTTTGTGACCAAGATATCTTTTTTCCTTATTCAGTTTTTTTTTGTACAAATCCCTATATTTTTCTTGCATTTCGGATTGAAATAATTTTTGTTTTGGGGACTGGGAAGAAGTACACAAGGTGTAAAAATTATTGTAAAAAGTGATTAAATTAAATTAAAGTGTGGGAAGGAAGGAGAAGATTTTGGAAAATGATCCGGTGATGAGAGACTTTTCAAAGGTCTGTAGACACACTTTTGCATAAGTCCTTTCGTGCTTTTCTATACCTGCACTAATCAACAGATTTTGCAGAGATTATCGCTAGTTAAATATATTTATGAAGGTGTCCATAGACATTTCTGTGTTGTAATCAGTCTCCTTTGGTTAGCTTGAAAGTTCCTTTCAAAGTTTGCTATATTTTCTTTCATAAGATGCATTACTAGGAAATCTGCAGATCATCCTTTCAGAAGGTAATTTGCACTAACCTGAAACAAAAAATTTTGCACTTTCCACAGCTAATTTGTTTAAGGTATAGTTAATCGATTTCATTTCTTGTGAACTCAATTTTTTTTTGCAATATTTCACTTTGAAAAAAAATGGCAAACATTTTTCTATAAAGTAGTTTCCATTGAAATTAGACGTGGCTTAAAAACTTTTATGATCTTAAAAGTTTCTTTTTGAAGATCCCTATTTTTCCTAGGGACATAGTTGATATCTGTTGCAAGCTCTGTATGGTAAAACTCATGTTTTACCATATAGGGCTTGTAACAACATTAATGCTTAGGATATTGTTTGGAAAAATGTGTTCGGAGGAAATTTCATGTGTCTTAACATTTTCTACTCACTTGCGGGATAGATCACAAACTTTTGCCAATAGCCCATTGTGCAACTCTAGAGTGATTTTGATTAGACGAACTAATAAGTATTCCATGGGGTTTGAATGTAGTAAACCCTTCTTGTATTATGACTCCTCTATTAATAATATTTTATTGTTTCTTTTTATTTTTAAAATGTTTTTTCGAAATTATATTTTTTGTGTGTGAGAGATTGAGTTTGCATCTGACGAAGGAGGTACGAGTAGTATGCTGACCATTTTTTATAAGCTTCTTCTAGTGAAAATTTAAGAAAAAATAAACAATATGAAAAAAAATTCCATATTCTGAGGTACATATATTCCAATGACTATCAATTCATGCCTGGCCATAAACTAATAAATTTTTTATCCAAGTATTATGAAACTTGAAATTGATTATGTATTGCGAAAGTTAAGTAAAACTATTTTTGTTTCCTTTAGAGTCAATAAAGTGATCATCACATTATTGGGCATTGTGGTTATCGGAATCAACTTGTACTTTGTGGAATTGTTTGCCAGGGAGAACTTTCCTGCACATTGGGCTGTTTATTTGGCCTTAGCCTTATATATCCTATTTTATATGTGTTTTATACTTTACTTGGTAAGTCAAGCATGCCACTATATTTATGTTTTTGAAAATATGAATTTACTATTTATATAAGGAAAATAAAATATGATTACAATTAATAGTATTAAGTTTGTAGATGAGGAGGGTATACTTCATGTAAATAAAATATTTGACTTTTTTTAATTTAACCCCGACCAACAGATCTAAGGTGTGTGGCTAACTGTTTAAGTCCCAAACATATTTTGGTGTTGATTCTTTTCACTGCCTGCCTTTTACAACAATCATTGGCTTTTTTTCGGGGGGTCGTAAACTTATGCACATACCAATTTTACTTTCTAAATATGAGTCATTCATCTATCTATTTATATAAGAGATAACAGAAATGTCTCATAGCTGACCCTTCCAATTTCTATAGCATTTATATATGTCTGTGCAACGAAGCAAGCTTACTGAGCATTCAGTGTTAAATACTTTGTACTATATTGAATTCAACAAAATTTCTCTTTATTATTTATAGTATCACTTGTATTTATCAATTTTGGTAAAATAAATTAGTTAATGATCAGTTTGCTTTTCACATCAAATTTCGACCTCTTTCTCTAGAATATTATATTTTATAATTTGCTAAATTCATTTTTTTTTATAATTGTAGGGTTATCTGTTAAAAGTAACTTAATATAAATTATATTCAAATTGATTATGTAGACTTTTTATTTTTAAATAGTGATTTATAAATTTGTCAATTTTTATTATATAAGATTTTAAGTTTCACTACTCAAGTTCTCACTAATGCTTCAGCTTAAAGGAAAATGTTGAACTTAACAGATAACTTAATAATACATTAATTAGTTTGTAAAAATGTCAACTTTCACAGGGAAATAATTTATATTTGTTTCCCAAGTCATTCATGTTATGATTTTTTTTTTACAAATGTCTTCATAACATTATGGTAATTCATTTGTTTAAAAATGATTAGTTGATTAATATTCATTTATAAAGAATTAAATAATATCTAATTTCTGCCCATTAAGTCAGTTAATATTTTTATTAATGAAAATGTATGATAAGATAGATTTTAGTATTGCTTAAATATGTTTAATATTAAGATAACCCCTTTATTTTTTAGGCCTTATGCTTGATGTATGTCCTGGGTATTCATCAAGTTTCCAGTATTCCAGTAAGTTTGGAAATTGTCATATTACTGCAGCTTATTTGATAAAATATTACTTAATATTTTTTATTGGGATAAGATGATGCGTGATTGAAATATGACTATGCGTTTTTGTAACTTTTGTTTGCATAAAAGTATATATAAATTTCATGAACCACCTTAAAAATATAAAGCATTATTAAGTTTTAAAATATCTAGTCCCTACCGTAACAAAATGTATTTTTTTACTTAACAAGTTTAAACTATACAATATTATGCTCACAACTTTTTCCATATAAATTTAAAGTTTTTAGGAATTTTTTTCAACTTATGCTATAAAAAAATATATTTTATAGATGCCCTTGTGCAAAAAAAGTCTACATATTTTTTTTGTAACGTCTATTTATTGATATGGCTTTAATTAATGCTATATAGTAAAGAAGCAAAACTATTTTTTACTTTGATTAATAAACTCAAGAAAAAAAAAGTACCACAGCAGCAAAACCAGTTATAATATTTGGCTTTTTATTTAACTTGTTCAAAGCAGTTGAAAGTAGATACAGTGCATTTTGCATGTGGGCTACTTGACTATAAATGGGTACTTAATTCTCTGTTCAAATTCTACTTAATTTCAATGCAACAAAGGTTTGAATGTGATATTTGTATTAATAAATTAATTTCATTTAACCTATTTCTTTTCTCCTTACACAGTACTTTGGGTCATATGTGGTGGAGCCCTACAGCCTAAATACCTTGACATCTGAATCTACGACTCAAATGTATAAGTCAACAGAAAGTTTTGATATAGCTACTATGCCTGTCCACTACAAAAACTCTCTGATACAGTGATATTTTTTAGCTAGTCCAGCTTTTGTGCTTGACCTTCCAATTTTAAAAACGGACTTCTTGCATTGTGCATTGCATGTTTGTTTTTATGTGCTATATGTGTAAATATTGCATGTAGAAAGCTTGCTACTTTATGTTTGTTTGCGTTAGAAAGGTTTTAGATCCACCATACCCACTTCTAGCCCTTTGTGTAATTGACGGTATACTTTAATTTGTTTTTAAGTAATTGATTTGCTACAGCTGAATTTTAAATGAAATTTCAATTTTTATTATCTGAAAAATTTGAAATTAAAAAAATAATCTTTTATTAGCTTATTTAAATGTTTTAAGAAATAACTAAAAAAAAGTGCACAATTCTAGCACTTTTAAATTTCTGGCCTGAAGCAAATATAACTCATTAAAATATTAACTCATCTGATTATAATTTTAATGATAAATAATACCTGTAATGTTTATAATTGTAATTGAAAGGAATTTTTTTAAATTTAAATATAATTATTTGTTGAATATCTAAGTATTCTGTATTAAATCCGAGTTTTACACCTTAGCAAAACTAACTTAATTTTTAACCCAGCTGTATTAGGCTATCAGTCTGCAATATGTATTAGACTATAAATCAGTCTGCATATTGTCAGTATACAATTTTTTTAATGCATTAAAAACTTTCAGTGTTAATACTTTTTTAAAACTAAGGTGTTTAGTTAACTTTTATAAGTCTATAAAAATAATTAATGTTTGTATTAAAAAAATAATTATACAAATTAAATTCTCGTACATTGAAAACTACTTCAATATTTTGTTTGCCCATCAATGTGTTAATATATGTGATGAATAGGTAATGTAAATGAGTTTAGTTGACATTTAAAAAATACTGATGATCAAAGCTGTGTGTACATTAACATTGTTGTAAAATTTATGTGTTTGTTGTATTTTCTGTTCCATTTACTTGTTGATAAAAAATCAATATTTCAAATTTAAAAAATAATTTAAAACCATTTTTAAATGGTTTCAGAACTTTAAACGGAAAATGTGATATATTTTAATTATAATATTTTTATAAGTTTAAAAGAGAGTAATCTAAAATGAATTTAATTTACATTGTTATTTACAATTGTTATATTGTAGTTTTAATTTATTACTTATACGCATTTACATAACATTAAGAATGACCGTGTTTTAAATGATTGTTTATATACATTTTTATTAATACAATGGTTTATCACCAAACTTTCCAAAATAACTGAACACTTTCAGTTCAACCTTTAAGTCTACTATTTTTGTATATAATAACTCTAAATCAAATTTAATAAGAAACAAATTGGATATTTTACTTATTTATTCATTAATATGTGCAATATTGTATTAAGTGATCCCACCTTTGACGAACAATGACGATTTTTACTTAGGATACTTTTATAGCTTACGTTTTTTATATAGCTATTGTAAATTCTTTTATCCTGGGTTAAAGTGTAAATATGCACTCCTATTTGAGTGGGTTGTCTGCCAATTGATGTAACTCCAAAAGTAACTTCCTTCAGAAGAGCAAATTTAAAATTTTCTTTTAGCGGAAAGTTTGTTTAGGATTAACATTAAAACTTTTCTGCAGCCTATTGTTTTAAGACCTATACCACTTGACAAAATATGATAGATCTAGCTGCATATTTATGGAAAATGGTGGTCTATTTTCTGGTTTTTGGGACTTGCATCGCTTGGCAGCCAACCTGCGCTTACATATAGTATATATGCCAGAGTTCCATACAAGTTAAGATTAGTTTGTAAATTTTAGGATTTATTTAGAAATACTGTTTTATATGAATTTAAATATGTCTTTCATAAGTGACCGATTTTACACATTTTGACATTTAAATGTAACCTGTTGAATGAAATTAAAAGTTTATTTTATCGAGTTTCCTGTGACGTGTGATTCACCATCACGAATCGTAAATAATTTCTTAAAGGATCATGGCAATCCAGTACATGGAGACATTGGAAGATGGAATTGGATGAAGAAGGGAAAGTCTTATAAAAGTGTTTAGTTAAACACTAGATGCATGGCTCCATGTGCAAAGTTCGTTATATACCAATATACTCTGCTTGGAAGAGATCTGAAAAAAAATGCCGTTAGTATGGGGTTGAATCTTTTTTTGAAGTTTGCAAGATCATATTTTGTAGCCGATTGATGTAAAAAAGAGGAACAAATCTAAACCCTACGATTATTAGCTTTCTAAACCACTGAGCTCAAATAAACACTGGTTTGATTAACGTCGCTGCTGAATAGTGAGCTTTTGGTGACGGTTCGGAGCTTATCTCTAAGGAAAGCCCCGAGAACGATGCCTCGTATTTTTGAATCATGGTTAGAGCTGGCACCCGACGCAACTTCAATAGGCGTCAGGATATTGGACCCCAATCAAATTTATCGGGCACCCGTTCAATATACACGCCGGTATAATTCGTTGGATGTTCTGGACTACTTTCTAGTATTTTTGTAGCGAAGCTGGCAACACTCCGAACGCAAGATCACTACATTTTTACTTTTCTTTACAAAGTACTCGCAATCCTCTGATTACTAGCTGAACGCCTTTATCCACGGGGCAACTGGAGGCCGCCCCAAAAAAAGTTGAGTGACGACTTCCATTAGGGGAAAATGTGCTTTACCGTGGAGCGCAGACTAATACTGTTCAGAAGACAAGGTTCATAAAACATTCTACCTTGGCGTTTGCACCTTTGGTCGTGTTGCGTCGGTCTTGAGTATTTGATAATTTAATATTTTTCCCGTTTTCTTGTAACTAAGAAAGCAAGTATGGCAAAACATTAAATGTGTAACATTAATGTACTTTTAAAACTAGGATATCTACACTTCATCCTATGCAAAACACACTGCGATAAAACTATACATTTCTATCTTTTTCTTTTTCCTTCAGTGATTATTTTAGCTCTGTGCGCTACACTGCACAAGACGATATTTAAACTCACAACCCATCGGTTATGGGCCGAATACTTTACTACTAGGCCACCGTTGGCCCGATTTTTAATATTGAATCTTTGGTATTAGAATTGAGAGCTACCAGTCGGTATTTAATAGTTGGGGGGATTACGAAACTCGTTAAGTTTTAGGTATTTAAACAAATTATGCAGCTCTTAAATTAAAAAAAAAATATGGTTGAATTAACGTCACACTAAAGCTGCACAATGGGCTATTGGCGACAGTTCTGGGTCTATCAGAAAAAAATTAATAAGCGACAAATTATTAAAAATAATCAAAATACATACAATTTTATTTCTCTAATAACATTTACAATTTATTTACAATAGTCACAAATATATGTACAATATAGGTTGGTAGGTTGAATAATCGTCGCCCTAGAGCTGCACAGTGGGCTATTGTCGATTGTTCGTGGAATGAACGGGTCTTTCTCGAAAGAAAGACACGGGACCAATGCTCATATTTTTGACCCATGGTCAGATGACGGGGTCAACACCTCAGATGGCACCCGACACATCCTCAACAGAAGAGTCTTTGTACAATAAACATACATTACAAGTGGTTCAAATTCGAAATAAAACTCAAAGTAATTGTGATACAATTTTTTTTAATCAACCCTTTTTTATATCAATTTTCAGTGATATTTTCTGTAACAGCTTCTATTTGCACAACATTTTTAGTATATTTTTCTGCTACAATGTGCAAAATTATTCAGTCAAAATGATATTTATTGGCCTAGCTTTGCCGAAACTTTTACTGAAAGGGTGTGGCCGAAAAGAAACATGTTATAAGCAAATAGTAAAACATGAAACAAAAGTACAAATATTACATTAAAATACAACTATACAAATACAGATGTTGACGACTAACAGCTGGCTCTAGGCCAAACGAGGTGTGTTCATAAAAACAAAAGCTAAAAAACAACAACCACGCGGAGAAAGGTACTTAAAAACATGAGGAAAATTATACAGGAATACTTATTGAAAAATTTCATGAAATTACATAAGACTACCATTGGATTCATTTATAAATTTTATATTTCTTGACAAGAGTAGCAACTCATTTTAAACTCTACATTATAAACTTAGATGTAGATGTGAATATACATGTGTAACCGATGTCCCCACCTATTTAATTAAAATAAAAATCAACATTCTGCACGTACAAGATTTTATTTTTGTTAATTCAGTAACAGCTTTTTTTTTAACTTGGCTACGGTCGTGACGACCGTATATTACGCCCATTATTCTGCATCGTTCATTTTATTACAAGTATTTATTATTAGACATAATAGAGATATTACTCACAAATTGAGATGCCATATTACTACAAGATTTACTGTTATGCCCAATGTCTCTTGCGTACATGTTACATTACAATGATATCGGTTCGTTAGCGAAGTGTTGTGTTATAAAAAAAAAGAAGGAATCGTATATTTGGAATAATAAATAAAGAATCATAATTGACATGATTTACCTAATATTTAATAAAAATTAAAAATCACTATCAAAAGTATAACAATTTAAAAAAACCAAAAAATTAACATTAACAATCCGTAATTCCAATGTACTGTTTCCAATAAATTTCAAGTTTTGTTACTGTATTTTAAACAAATGTCACTGATTTTGTTTTGCTGTGTATCATTTCAAGTCCAGCCATTATTTCATTTTCTGATCAGCATTGTAAACTTTATGCATAATTTGTTTTATTTGTAATAACTTTATTCCTATTTCTTCCCCTTCAAATTTTCAATTATTCTTTGGAATTTAAAAGTTTATCAGATTCGTTAAACTCATATTTTTCTTCAAGGTAAACTCCAATTATCTGAAAATAAAAAATAAACTCATTAAGTCGTATTTATTATAGAAAAAAAAATATACATATTAAATATTTTAAAAGTTTGAATTACTCATTGTTTTCCGATGTCAATCGAATTACATTTATTGGATATATATATTTTTTATTTTCTTAGTAAAGGTGTATAAAGCCTTCTTTTATCCGCAACTACTTACAGTGTGTAGTTGTATCTACTTCAGTATAAAGCACATGTATTAGCCTGATAATTACAAGAAAAATTTAATATACGTCTAATGGGTCGTTATGTCGTTTATGCTATGTTACATTATGTTGAGTGTTTTTTACTTTACGTCATGCATGTTTTTTTTATATTATGCTTTGTTAATTGTATGATCTGCCTAACTCAAAATATTGAAGAATTTCTTTTCAGAATTCAGTTAGTTGGAGCAAAAGGGAAGGACATATTTATAAAGGGAAATTTAATTTTCTCTTTTATACTGCTTTGTGTTGAGCTTATCGATTTTATGTAAATCAACACAGAGAAAGTGGGATAGAATAGCAAAGTCACTTCAAAAAGTTGTAGGCGTTTGAAGTGAACAGTGTTTTGCGAAGCCTTCTAGTTAAAATTAATTACTTACAGGTAATCTGACGAGTTGGTGACAACCCAGTACAACCAGCAAGCAGAGAGTCTGTAATGTGGAAAAAGAAAATTATAATAATGTATTACAGATAAAGATAGGAAATGAAATAATTTCAAATAGGCTGTCGGTACATATTTAGCCGATCAAAAAAAATGCCTATGTTAGGTTTTCAAGCGTTTACTGCTTTGATGTTTGCATATTTGTTTTAGAAGTAGAGACCTTTTTTTATTTATAAATGAAGGTCTTGAAGCTATACTTGTGTTTTGTGTACTTACTCAGCTCATATTTGAATTATTTTTTACTCATTCATTTCATATTTGCAGAGATTTTTATTGCCTTGCTTAAAAATAATTACTGTTGTAGACGGAATCTGATTTGTTGATAATATAAATAGATTAGCTGTGGCACATAATCTAATATCCAAAATTCCTATTTATCGTTAAACCTAAATTTTTAATTTTAGACAACATAAAATTATTAAAGTATGGTTTCGTACTATAATATTTATAATGTTAATTTTTTTCTAGTATTTTAAATATTTAGCTTTATAACACGAAATTAGTGATACTGATACAGTTATGTAATAATAATAAAAAGTAACAAAACTAAAGAACTTGTAAAGGACAAATTATATAAAAATGAATATGCCATTTTTTTATATTAATGATAAAAAAATCTACTTAATAATACATATTAAATTGGAAAATTTAATCGCTATTATATTTAACTGAGTTTATTTTTACAGAATTATAATTACATTATGAATAAAATCTGCCACATGAGTAATAGGGATTTATTTACTTATTTTAGGTAGAAAATTATCTACCAAAATTAAATCGGATTAATTATAAGACTACAGGATAAATATTTTTAGGTATACATTTGTTTCCAACAAATAAAATTGTGTAAAATCATTAAATAATTTTTAATTTATATAAATTAATATATTTGTTTTACATTACTCTGATAGTGGCACAAGTGTCGATTGTAATTTGGTTGCCATAAATTTAAATATGCTTCCAAACTTAGCGAAACCTTTTACGTAACGAATTATTTTTTTAAACTAAAGAGCTTATTATAATGATATGGAATTAACATGTCTTTTGACTAAATAAAGTCTGTTTAAGTTTTCTTCTATCATATAATTTATGTATAATTACAAGTTTCGATATAACATACTGTTTTAAATGAAGGGAAAGTTTATATAGTTAATCAAATCATGCCAAAATTTCTATCGATTATAATAGTTTCAATTAAGATTAGAGCAACCGTTTGCCATTCAATTTGCCCCTGTAGAACTGTCTTTTCCTTTGATGTCCTGACTGTGCTAAGAAGCGATCGCATGTTTACTGTAGAAGTCGTATTTTTAACGTTGTTTAAAAAGAATGTCGACTTGCGTTTTTCAAAAACTTTATTGTGATAATATAACTGGAATGATTTGTAACTTAACTCTTTGCACTCGAAGAACATGTATGGTATTCACGTTTTTTTTTTTATGGAACAGTACTTTCCTTAATGTGTTCTTTTTACATTTAGGGTGGATAATTATAAAAATAAAAAAGTGATGCATGAAGGTGAATATTCATCTCAGTATATATAACATATATTTAGTGGTTTATAACACTGTCAAATGTTTTTTAAAAAAATGGGTTGCGAGGAATTTTAATTTGAAGGAAGTTTTGGATCACCACTATACTTGGTGCTTCTAGATGACAAAAATACTTACTAGTAAAGTTTGTGAAAGAATACCTTTTTAAACTCAAGAACATGTTTTTCTCTTTCATTTTGAAGAACAGAGTAAAAATAACGCGTCGTTATTTTTTGCGACTTAAAGGCGATTCTCGAGTGCAAAGGTTTATTATTTTAAAACAATTTAATAAAAATATTTAATTTGTTGAAGTTTACCCACCCCTCTTGTGTAACTTATTAAGTAATTTTTCCAATCGTATATATTATTTCTGTAGTAAAGATCCCTTTTACACCCCTGAGACGCAACAGATCTTAACATGCGAGACATAAAAATAAAGAGAATTTCATGGATCAGTGACGAATTGTACGTTCATTTAAAAATATTGACGTTTTTTTTTAATAATTCATTTTAACTCATTTTTTTAAACAAGCCGGGGATAAATCTGCTATCTATGAGAAGACTGTTAAACTTTGTTTTTTCGGCGGTATGATAGTTTAATATTATAAATTTACTATTTTTTAAATATAATATACATTTTCTTTTCAGAACTAGTTTCTCATTTGTTGACGAAGAAGAGGGTCACTGAAAATTATTTTTACGAAAAAGGTAAGTAATTTATTTGCAATGTGTTTATTTTATTGGAATATAATTATTTTTTCGGTCTTTTTTTTGTTGTATTTGTAATGAGTAGTTTAGTATAATTAAAAATGTCTTTTAGGTCTGTTCAAAAATAATTAAAATAAAAAATATATTTATAATTAAAATTTTTTTAATTTTTTTTGTGTGTATATTTACAGTTTTATTTTCACAACAAGAGTTTGCAATTTGATTTTTTGTGTTTTTAAAAAACTTAGCTGAATTGTACCGAGTAGAATAACGCATACTGTACAGTGTGTGTTGCCGAGATACAAATCGCATTATATCAAAAAATTCAAAAACTGATATTTTAGTAATATTAGCTCATTTATCACTTTGGATTCAATTTTTATCATATAATGAATAAAAAAAGCATTGTTTATTAGTTAAAAACTTCCATTTGTCAATAACCCTATTAAAAAAAATAATGCTTTCTCACATCCCGATTAAGCTGTGACTTGTATAATTTGAATCCATGACCTCTAGTCACATTGGCAATATTAAATTCCAATCCCGTCACATCACCCAATTTGATAAATTTGAATAACTGAATAAGATCCCCTCTAATCCTTCTCTCCTCGAGTATATACATATTTAGAGTTCTAAGCTTTTCTTCATAATTCATTCCTGAAGTATCCCTGAATCATTTTTGTAGCTCTATGTTGAACCCGTTCTAATAAATCAATATCCTTTTTGAGATAAGGTGACCAGAATTGTACTGCATACTCTAGGGGGGCCTAGCCAAACTCCTATATAGTGGTAAAATTACGTACTTAGATTTAGATGATACATTTCTTTTAATAAATCCCAGCATTCTATTCGCCTTTTTACTCGCTGTCCCACAATGGTGTCCCCATTTAAAATCCCTACTTACTGAAACGCCAAGATCACTAACAATGTCACTGGCACTAATTTCAGAACTTTGCAGATAATAAGAATCCTTTCCATTTTTAAGCCCCATGTGCAAGACCTGACATTTTTTAATATTAAATGACATACCACAACAAACAGCCCATTAACATAAGATATATGGGATGTTTTCCTACCAGGAAAAGCAGGATGGACAAATAGAAGAACAGGAAAATCCCGAAGAGCACGTACACCCACCAGACTGGGGTGAAGTTCAGCTGGACGAAGTTGCTGATGAAGTACAGGTTGAGGGCGACCATCGCGGAAGTCATCACTCCCATGAACACGTTGTTTTTCCTGAAATCAAACAGTCACTGCAATCTTCCTTTTTTTTTGTTGCTATTTTATTTATTGGATGCCATTACCAGAAGTCTTAAGGCCGGTATACACAGGGGAGTTATTGAGTAGAGAAATCATGCGAAGAAGCACGTCGAACGTCTACAGTAGATGGGAGTTTGTTACCGTGCAGCATTATATGATTTTCGTTTGTTTTTTTAATATCACGGCAATCGGCAATTTTCACTTACAATAAATGACAGAGAGTGATAAACTTGCCCTTGTGTACGATCCTTAAAGTATTAGATTTGCAATCACATAATTCCCGATGGGCTTTAATGGGATGGAAAATAGGTCGGTCTTTTATATTAGGGAAGACATATTTTTATTTTAATATAGTTCGAATTTTTTGGAGGAGTTGATTTAGGCTAGTCGTCCACTGGCAACTTTCGGACATGCAATTGAATTATTTAGTTGCATTGAAAAACTCAAATTATATCAGGACAAAGATAACAATTATCGGACAAAGTATCCTTTCGTTCGATACCGCGTTAACAACTAACCGACAATTAGGCGATTTTGTACGGATTGTCATAATACGAGTTTGCCGATTTTTCATCTTTACGTAGGCGATTTCGAAATCTGAAACGTGGCAATCTTGAGTCGAATGAATGTAATTAAAATAATCGCGGAGTAGTTGCTAATAAACTTTTCTGCACTTTCAGTGGCGGAAACAAAATTAATCGTTTGAGATGGTTTTAAAGCTGCGTTATTGAACAATGGCCGATATGACAATTTGAATGTTCTTAAAGCCCATTTAAATAAAAGTAAAGAAAGAACAGTATTTTACATATAGTTTATGCATATTTTTTTTATATAAATAAAATTATATAAAAGTCAATCACAGCGCTCTCTAGCGGCAGGGTTAATGTTTTAGTTTCATCTTGTTGGTTTTAGAAATCACTTCTCCAGTTTAGTTCAACAATGGCATAAATAACTTAAATTGTAGAATTTCTTTGAAAATCAGAGTTTCTTAATTTAGTTTGGCTATTTCAAAATATTTTAGTTGGGGATTTTTTTTTATAATGAGCAGGATAAAAATAACTGCTAGTCAGCATAACTATCACGTGATTGTCAATCTAACACTTAGGGTCTTCTAGAACGTCCATCTTGGATTTGACGGCAAATGCAAAGTATTTTTGAAAAAATTAAATGTGCAATATTAAAGTTCAAAGAATATTTTAATGTGTGTTAAATAAAACTTATAAGCTTAATCAAAATTATCTAGATTTTAAAGTATATTAATCTAACTTCCGCGAAAAACGAATTACTATATTTAAATAAGTGTTTTTTTTATCAATGCAAGTTTAAATTCCTTCATAGACATAGTATTAGAGTTTAAAATCAAGATGGAAGCATGAAGTAAGAACTTTATAGAATTCATGTGTGATATTTTATATATTTATAATTTTCAAGTTGAAACCACAGCCGAAATATCATTCGTCATAAAAATTATTAATTGCTATTTAACTCTAAAAACTGGTATTAATTTTAGGAAAAATTATGTTTTAGTTTCTAATTATATTTTCATAGAACTTTGACTAATTAAAACAAGTATCTTATTTCTAAAGCTTCGCGTATCTTCATTGAAAACATACTTTTCAAACTTAGAAAATTTAAAATTCCCAATATATAAAATTGATTATTAACGCATTTAATTAAAGAAATGTAGAGGAAATTATTAAATAAATTGGTTTCTCATCACAATGTATTGATGTTTACACTACTTGTTTTGACAATTGCAAATCCACCGTTTCAAAAACAATAATGGCCATAGAATTCTTCACAAACAAATGAAAACATACACGACAAAGGGTTTTGGTTTCAACTTGGGGAGTTTTGATTTTATGCAATAACGATCTGTGATTTAGTGCAATTGTTCTGGGTGCTCATTTTGAAGCATAATTTATTAATAAATAAATGTTATTTTTGTACATTTGAATTTGTCATTCAATTTTATTGTGAAGTTACTCTAACAGCTTTATTTATGTTATGCCGATACTATGTTACACAGTTTGATACGATTCTTAAAAATATCAAAAGTCATACAATATTGAGGCAAAATTTTATATTTGTTCGCATTTTGATATTAAAATTAAATACTATAAAAAAATGTTTAATTATACGTATTAGCTATTTAAATTATAAACAACGTGCAGAATGCTTTAGAAATCAGCCCTTATTTACCAAGCGTTAGCGGGGCCCTTATTTTAATTCGACATTTCTGAATTTCGTCTGTAAATTTGTTTGTTATGCATTTATAACTAAATTTGTTGTTTGATTTTCTTCAAATTGGACATGAATGTTGCTTGAAGTAATAAAAATCGACGTAATTTTTTTTTTGTTGCGAGATCTACTTTTCCCAAAACCACTGGTTTATTCTGGTTTGCAAATTACGAAACTTTTGAAATGTTACCTATGATAGTTCATTGCCGAGTTCTATATGGTGAAAATTGTGGTATGGCGCAGTTATACAATGTATTAAACAATATTATAGTAAATTTAAGAATCTGTACACTCCACATTATTAATTTTTATAATTCTCTGAATAAAAGCTGAACTCTGTAAAAACTCTGTATGGGTGCGCGGTGGCTTGGTCAGAAAAGTACCTATCTCAAAATGAAAGCAACGGGGATTCGATCGTCACCTTGAGAGAGAACTGATCTTGTAGTAGGAAGGTTGGGTGTTAAGTTGGGAGGGGTCGGAATATCCGTGGTACCATCGTCGGCTAGCAACCCTCTGGTTACGAGTTCGAATACGGCTGATACAAGAGACTTGACAAAAATGTTAAAATGTAGTGAACTTGTGATTGGAGGATTGCCAGATTCTTTGCCAAGTAACAATACGTCATCCAAACTTGCCTTCAATTTCTACGACGTGAAAGAGCAGGGTCAAATGTCCTGGCGCCTGTTGAGGTTGCGTCGGGTGCCAGCTCAGGTGTTGTCTTCGTCATCTGACCATGGTTCAAAAATACGAGGCATTATTCCCGGGTCTTTCCTTTAAGAATAACCTTGAACCATCGCCAATAGTCCGGTCGGTTCGTCGAATTAACGTCACACTAGATCTACACGCTGGGCTATTGGCGACGATTCAGGATTTATCCTAAAGGAAAGAAACGGAGAAGTGCCTCGTAATTTTGAACTATGGTTAGATGATCAGGCAGGAGACAGCACCTGAGCCAGGGTCAGATGAAAAAAACGCACCTGATTCAAACGTCCTGACGCAGTCATGAGGACATTTGGATCATAACAGATTTAACATACACCAGCCCCTTAAAATTGTCAGGTCAAATATCGGTTAAAACTTTTTTTAAATTAAAATTACCAACTTTTTTAAAAAGTCAGGTAATTTATCAGTTTTTCCCGCTTGAATGATAAAAATTAGTTTGGGATGGGAAATTAAGGTGATCCAACTAGAAATAAAATGTATTACATTTTTGCAATGCTTTTCACAATGATTAAAACTTTTACAATGGCTCACCTAGGCTCATTACACCATTCAGGGATACAAAAGTCCATTCATTGATGATAGCTCATCGCTATTACATTCAATGTTTAAAACTACATTCTATGAATGATCTGTTCTCTTAAGATGAGGTTATTGATCTGATTTTATTTTCACTAAATTAGGACACTTGGCCGTGACGATCATAGAGTAGTGGACGCTCTCTGTGATTTACTCCCCAACGTTTTTCATACCTACGCGGGGGCCATAACAATGTTGGAAAATTCCTGTAGACTTGGCAAAATCACAAACCTAGTTGGCAAACTTGTGAAATATTTAGCTTTTTTTAAAGTTAAATTTATTAAAGTTTTTGCCAAGTCTACAGAAATTTACCAACATTAGAGGGGAGCCTCAGCCCCCCCTAGCGAGGGCCTTGGTTGACATATGCAAGAAGAAGGATTGGTTACCTGTCGTTGGCGAACTCTCCCATGAGTACCTTGGACGCTGTGAAGATGTAGGTTACGAGCAGTGCGTACGGTAGCTGCAGGGACATGAGGGCGTTGAGGAAATCGTTCATGCCGCTCACGTGGTTCACATCTTGAAACAATGCCACGGCAATTGTGGGCATTATAGCGAGTGTGCGCGTCACCAGCACTCGCTTCCAGCGGCACCACTTCATTTTCAGGAAACCCTGGACACAGAAACGTTAGGGAATTAGGCCGCTTTTACATTTAACGACACGACACCGATAAATCGTATACGATTTCAGTGGCACGATATCGGGGTACGCAAAATACACATACGAAGCCGGGTGCTTTTTCACTAGCCGATACGACAACGATATTGTCGTTGCCGATCAGACGATACAATTTATCGGAACGTTTTATCGTGGACACGCGCCTTCCCTACTTCATCGTGACGACATTTTCAGTTTGTTTCCGAAAAACTTGTTGCCGTCTGCTATAGTCTACTGGTTTTTTTTCTTATTTATATTATCAATATGGCTTTTAAGTTCGATATTGTGAACTTGTGAGAATTAGTGAAAGTAAAGACCTGTATTTGGGATAAGCGAGATAAATTTTACAAGAACAAGATTGTTCGAGAAAAGGCATGGGGGCAACATTTAGTCAAACAGTCGCCAATAGCCCACTGTGCAGCTCTAGTGGTTAGCTCTAGCTCTAGCTTTTTGTAGACGTTCAAATAAAACATAAAAATCTCCTTCAGCATGTCCTGCTTTGATGATATCATGAACTCAGAAGCGTTTTGTTATTGATCTCTTCTTTCTCTATAAATACAGCAAATACAACAATCGCAGTTTGTTATAATGTAATTTGTTGCGATGCGCCATATCGAGAATAGACGTGCTCTCGGCAACAGACGAACACGCACTGAATGTAAAAATTGTCGTTTTCGGCGAACGATATCGGTGCAATGAAAAACTGACCACCAGGCGATACGATAAAACGTTGTGTCGTCCCATCGCGATCGTTCACGATTTATCGGTGTCGTGTCGTTAAATGTAAAAGCGGCCTTAGGCCGCTTTTACATTTAACGACACGACACCGATAAATCGTATACGATTTCAATGGCACGATATCGGGGTACGCAAAATACACATATGAAGCCGGGCGCTTTTTCACTAGCCGATACGATCACGATATTGTCGTTGCCGATCAGACGATACAATTTATCGGAACGTTTTATCGTGGGCACGCGCCTTCCCTACTTCATCGTGACGACATTTTGAGTTTGTTTCCGAAAAACTTGTTGCCGTCTGTTATAGTCTACTGTGTTTTTTTTTATTTATATTATCAATATGGCTTTTAAGTTCGATATTGTGAACTTGTGTGAATTAGTGGAAGTAAAGACCTGTAGTTTGGATAAGCGAGATGAATTTTACAAGAACAAGATTGTTCGAGCATGGGAGGCAATATTTAGTCAACCCGTCGCCAATAGCCCGCTGTGCAGCTCTAGTGGTTAGCTCTAGCTTTTTGTAGGCGTTCAAATAAAACATAAAAATCTCCTTCAACATGTCTTGCTTTGATGATATCAGGCACCTAGAAGCGTTTTGTTATTGATCTCTTCTTTCTCCTTAAATATAGTAAATACAACAATCGCAGTTTGTCATAGTGTAATTTGTTGCGATCAGCCATGTCGAGAATAGATGTGCTCTCGGCAACAGACGAACACGCACTGAATGTAAAAATTGTCGTTTTCGGCGAACGATATCGGTGCAATGAAAAACTGACCATCAGACGATACGATAAAACGTTGTGTCGTCCCTTCGCGATCGTTCACGATTTATCGGTGTCGTGTCGTTAAATGTAAAAGCGGCCTTACGTTCAACGCCAATATAATATTAAGCAAATCGTCGGTTTAGAATGGAAAGCTCGTATCTTCAATCCACATCTTTAGGCCGCTTTTACATTTAACGACACGACACCGATAAATCGTGAACGATCGCGAAGGGGCGACACAACGTTTTATCGTATCGTCTGATGGTCAGTTTTTCATTGCACCGATATCGTTCGCCGAAAACGACAATTTTTACATTCAGTTCGTGTTCGTCTGTTGCCGAGAGCACATCTATTCTCGATATGGCGCATCGCAACAAATTACATTATAACAAACTGCGATTGTTGTATTTGCTGTATTTATCAAAGCAAGACATGTTGAAGGAGATTTTTATGTTTTATTTGAACGTCTACAAAAAGCTAGAGCTAGAGCTAACCACTAGAGCTGCACAGTGGGCTATTGGCGCCGGTTTGTCTAAATATTGCCTCCCATGCCTTTTCTCGAACAATCTTGTTCTTGTAAAATTCATCTCGCTTATCCCAAATATAGGTATTTACTTCCACTAATTCACAGAAATTCACAATATCGAACTTAAAAGCCATATTGATAATATAAATAAAAAAAAACACAGTAGACTATAGCAGACGGCAACAAGTTTTTCCGAAACAAACTCAAAATGTCGTAACGATGAAGTAGGGAAGGCGCGTGCCTACGATAAAACGTTCCGATAAATTGTATCGTCTGATCGGCAACGACAATATCTTTATCGTATCGGCTAGTGAAAAAGCGCCCGGCTTCGTATGTGTATTTTGCGTACCCCGATATCGTGCCACTGAAATCGTATACGATTTATCGGTGTCGTGCCGTTAAATGTAAAAGCGGCCTTATCAGCCTCATAGAAAGCTGCTTGACGACGAAATTTAACCTATTTATTTCTAAATGTGGAATTTGTAAACAAGAAGTGATCGGAATTCTTGAGTTTGGATTTCGTCGCAAAGCAGATTCTGCTAAATCTGTGATTTAAAAATACGAGGTTTCCATTCTATGCCGGCGATATGCTTCAGTGGCGAAGGCTTAAGTCTTCGCTAGATGCGCCAATGGTCACGGGAAATAAATAATATAAAAGGTTTTCATTGAATTTGCGTGTATTTTAAAAAAATGCAAAATAATATAAGTATAAAATTTTCATATTTTTCTATCTTAAGACTTTGTTGTGTAGACGTCTGATAAATAACAGCTATATGAATGCGGAAATAGCTTTCTTTTACATCGGATTTATTTTTTTAATGTTTTATTTGTTGAATGGAAATGACGCCACGAAGTAGACGAGAATTGTTGCGTGCGTAATCACGTTCGGGTAATCAGCTGTAGTTATAAGCGTCAGGCTGGGGTTGAACTCGGGACCTTTCGCTATATCAGACCAAAACGTGTACTCTTATCGGTTATTTATAGTGACCATCATATATGAAATTAAGTTATTGTCTGTCATTCACAGAAAATGCATTAAAGAGAAAATATTGAGCTTAAAAAATACATTAAATTCTCAGAATAAGTAAATGTAAATCTTTTTAAAAAGAATATTCTTCTTACTTCCATCACAAACTGTCCTGTGTACGTGCCTGTCATGGTAGAACTTTGCCCTGCTGCCAATAGACCGACAGCCCATATGTACATGTACGCCTGTCCGAACTGACATCCGAGGAAAATACCCTGCAAGGAAGAAACAATAGTTTAAAATATTTCCAAAACAATTCATGTCAAATGTGATTTTGTTACCTAGACCTTTTCCACAATTTTTACAAGGATTGAACTGATATCAATCTTTAGATCCCCTAAAGACAGTCACGACAATTTTATTTGAGATACTTGGAGCCATTTTCATTTTTTTTTTAAAAGCCAAAATCGAATAATACAGCCTACGTATACGAATGTCCGATAGTGACGTTTTGTGTTCCACTGACACGTCATAACGCCTTTTCAGGTGAGGTTCCAGCTTTTAGATCTTGACTTTGCTGACAATGGTTTCATATTACGAGATGTGTATTGGCCGTGTTAAGACTCTAAAGTGAAGTCAGGCATAGACCTTCAGAAGTGTGTTACACCAATCCATAGGCACCGAAATTTTTACACTTCGAATTCAGGGTTCATATTATGTTTCGTTTTTAGATATCTTATTCGCAAACGCATACATATCAATACAAATCTCTTTTTGGACCCAAGGGATCTCAAAACGTACGTCGAAGAACCGAAATTTGACATCTACATTTTTATCTCAAAACAATTAAAAAAAAATATATAAAGTAAAGACACGTATATAGTTTGTCTCAGGCTAATTGGCGATGGGTAGCTCCCATCAATACTGGTTTTAGGGAATCAACAAACGAGTTTTATTCAACGGCTCTGCTTGTGATTGCAGATGTGTCCCTAAAAAATTGTTCATCAGAAAATTGTGCACATATAAGGTTGCGCTTTGTTTAGTAATATTAATTACATAACACATTATAAAATGACTAACTTTTATTAAACTACTTACCCCTTTGTACATGTCTCCCGAAACTAAGTTGTCATTTTCCTATAAAAGAATATAGATTTCAGACATCAAACATTTGATAATATTAAATAATATTGCCACATTTGCTTTTGACACTTACATTGAATACGTCAGTAACGTTGATTCCCATTTCAGTGCATAGAGTGAGCTAATAATGGAAAATAAAGAAAATTAGTTCCTTAATTTTGTAAAGAGATAACAATTTACTAAGATATGGTGGTTTTGGAAAAGTGCCAAATTTTCATTCAAAGTCATTAAAAAAAGTTATTAATTTGCGAATGTTTTGGTGTATTTATGCAATGAATTTCTGGACGACATCTGAATATGATTCATAATAATTTTTAAATACTTAAAATTTAAGTTTTCTTTTAATACCTACCTTCTCCGCAGGTGGGTAAAACGGGTAATTAGTGGGAATAGTAGAATTTTTCGTATAAAAGGCATTATTTAAGCACATTGTTCAGTCAATTTAGTAACTGGAATAAAATATAATAAATAACAATAACCAACTCTTAAAACCTCAGTATATATGATTATTAAAGGAGTATTATTGTAACAGTTTTTCTAAAAGCAAGTTATAATACGCCATTTTGAAATGTCGACTTTTTCTTATTTATTATCATCAAAAAAAAAAGAACATGTTATCGGATATTTAAAGTGACCACAACAGATTTTTAGCCACAAATGTTTGTATTGTTTGAAATATTGTAATCTGACATCCTGGACGAGGGTAATTTTATTTATTACGCTTGAGATTACTCGTGATCTCCTTAAGCATAATAGTAAGCAATTATATTTCAGCAACTCTCAACTGTAATACGCAAATTCAATTAGCCCTTAGATAATGCAATTATTTTCTACACGCATTCAATATACATCCCTATAGTATGTTTCAAATACTGACCTCTCCCGAAGGATATGCAGGTCCCGTAGGGACTTTGCTGTCACGACAGCACCCCCACCCCGCACTTAAGGAACAGCATTTTCTTTATTCAAGAGCATTTCAAGTATACATCAATGTACAAAAGTTTTTTGTAGGGATACATGTCATAATATTCTCATTTTGTATAATGTAACTTCTTAAATGTTTTAACAAATTTCAACTTGTGAAGCAACACGCTTCTAGTTTTGACAACCTGTTATTTTGTTTAAACTACAATAACAAAATTTTTTGAACAGTATGGGGTATATCCCCTGTCAGATGTGTTATCTTAAAACAAAGACATGTGTAAAGCAAATAAAATGTAAAACAAACAAATTCCAGCACAAAATAATGTTATATCTATCTAACCATTATAATGACATCTCAGTAATAAACCATTTCCATTATTTTACCTTATAAGCATCCCTTTGTTAACAACCAGTCGCAATAGAAAATTGACTTGTTAGTATAATGACAATGCGTCCCGTCTATCTTGTATGCCAATGTCTGTCATATTAAGAGATAATAAGTTTACTTCGCAATGCACGTGCAATGTCTTCATACGTTTTGCTATTGGGATTATGTAAACCAGTACGATGACTAGAGAAAATAATTAAATTAATACAAATAAATACGTGCGCATTCCGTTCTTTACTTATGTGCTACATTTACATGTAGTCAAAATATTCATGTACAAATTCAAAATAATTGTTCGGCGTGATCAGGGACACTAGCTTCACCTTCCTCGGAATGACTTTCTGTTGGAATATTCTCCCCCGGACGTGACGCTTCTAAGATGAAATATCCAAGAAACTTTCACATGACACCTGGTTCCAAAACAGCGAAACCACTCTCACCGAGATGGAGCTAGCACCCCAGAGACTTGGAACTACTTTTGATGCGAGAGGTCTTTAGAATCAGCTACATGAGGTATCAGGATATAAAAACCATTCTATGCTTTTTGAATAATAAATTTCAAAACTATAACTCTGTATTCCCAGCTTGATTTACATAAATGATATTTTCCCCATTAAGAAATTAGGCTCCGATACTTGTAAAACCTGAAAAAAAAAAAAAATGAAAACCCGTACGAGGCGTGTATGGGACCTCCAGCGAAAAATGGAACAGCTTATTTATCTTCATTCTGTTGGTGTCGATTTAAGTTGGAGACCAATCCATATTTTATACTATGCTGATATGATGTATCACATAAAACACTTCGGGCCATGATGCTTCGACGCAGCCATGTCCATTTTTTTTATTTACATGTAATTCATTACATAGAATTCGTAGAATATTAATGTTTCATTGGAATAATTCAAATTTTCATTGATTTTCCTTCAATTGCATTGCAAAACGTTCGATGTTTTTCATTTGAACTAATTAAACATTAACCGGGAATTTCAAATTTTAAAGAGGGGGGGGGGGGGGGTAAAGACAACCACGTGAATTCACGTGGCTTCAGCAAGGGCAGCAGTGTTATTTCAGGTTCTTATAAAGTTAAATTATAATGTGATCAGAGGTTGGTTGAATAAACGTTACATAAGAGTGGTGACAGGATGAAGTGATGACGGCTTATTTTGGACGAATGTTTAGGGGGACGGGCAAGCACCCGTTAGGCACAAGTTCGATTCCCAGCATGTTGGTAGGATTTGTCGAGATTTAGTAATCTGAGGGTTGTCAATTTTGTTCCCTTCACGAACAAAAAATCCACCATGTTTAAGGGACTGAGTATACGCTATATCTGATGGTGCTCCAATGTCCTGACGCCTATTGAGGTTGCGGTGGTGCTAGATCAGGTATTGACCTCGCCATCTGACCATGGTTCAAAAATATGAGGCAGTGTTTCCGGGTCTTTCCTTTGAGAACCGTTGCCAGCTCACTAGTGCAACGTAATTCAACTAACCTACAAAGTAAGTTGACGAATATTGGTTGATTGAATTAACGTCAGATAGGAAGTACATAATGGGTTATTAGTGATTGGAAGACCACGGAACACTGCATCGTAATTCTGTACCATGGTCAGATGGCGAGAACAATATCTGATATGGCACCACACACGCACCTAAAGCATCCAGAGAATCATACATCCCCAAATAGAGAATTCATCCAACACCAATTGTATAGAAAGTCGTATGGCACATGGTTTTTACGTAAGGCTGATTTCAGTTCGTGGCCAACAGGAGTTACGATTTTGTCTAGTGGTGTGACATATGGTTTTCTATACATTGGGCGCTGACTCACCACTTCGTTGTTGGTTTTCTGGAACATCCCCTTGCCGAAGACGCCGACGACGAAGATGTTGATGACCAGAGAGATGAGCAGAGCGATCGCCGACTCGATGAAGTAGTAGCGGTTGGCGTCGGACACCTCGTCCCTGTTCTTACGATTGATGTTCCTGCTCTGTTGTTTATGGGGAAGGAATGGGATCGATTATTGCAGATAAACGAGACCCATTTAGAGTCGAGATAAAAAAAAGTTCCAAGTAAAATAGTTTTATAAAGAACTTATTTATATACAACCCTTTAAATATCGGAATACCAGAATGCCTTAATAATCCTTTTCGTTAGAATTAAGACGGGCATGGGATGCACTTTGTTTTGCACTAGCAAAGTCAGCGCATTGAAAATAATCAATGTGGTTCTAAAAACCTTGATTCTGATGCATAAAGAATTATTTATTTTGAGTTTAATCATTAAATTAATTGGCATGTCTATCGCAACATTTTTTTAAATATATAATACTACTTGTTTTTAAGCTGACAGCGCCAAAATTTTCCCTATATATCAGTTATTTTTAGTACTATTTTATTTTTAACGGAAATCTACTCATCAATACCCTTAATATGAAATTTGGCGCAATCCCGTTCATTAGTTTTAGATACTGATGCCTTTAAACAGGGGAACTTATTTTATCGCCACCCTGTACATCTCAACTTTTCTTTAATAGACTTGAAAGTCTAAGTTATAATGGAAGAGATAAGCATTTCTTTTCTGTGGCATTTAATCGAATAAGTGCCACTCCTTGCTCGTATCAGAAACGCACTGTGCGTGCCCCCCTACAAAATCAAATTCTACACGTTTCCTATGTTTGAAACTGCAATAATTCGTATGAGAGGTGGGGGAGGGGGGGGGGGGGGGGGTAAAACGAAACAAATTTCTTAAATTTAAAATAATTTTGCAAAAAAAACTTGCAAAACTTTCAGAGAAAAATGTATATTTAAACCATTTAGGAGTGTTTATTAAGTCAAGCTATTTTTTTAAACTTTTGTACCCCTCCCCCTCTTCCATGCTAAGCACTGTCATGTTAGTTTACTCTTCATTTCTTAATATCACGTCTCGACAGTTAAAAAAAAAATAGTAATTCAATCTACCGTTCTGTGTATTTTACCAAATACCCCATTAGAAAGATAGTGATTTCTGTAAAAAGTGAATTGTATTAAAGTTTGTGAAATAAACTTCAAAAATGCTTATACAAATTTTTTATATGTTACGTAAGCACTGAGACCCCCCCCCCCTCCCCTCAGTAGTGCCGTAGTTACGCATGGTAAACACCTATCCCTCAAAGGTATGTGACTCAATAAATGAATGTATTACAAATTCAGGAAAAGTGCTCTCCCAGAAATAACATTATCATATTTTAGCATTCCAAAATAATCAAGGCTATTTCGTCAATTTTGACAATCGTTTCGTCATTGCATCACTTGACTTTTGACGAAACAAAAATCCTCACACGGAACGAAAGTAATTTACTCGTATTCCTTTTCGGTGGTATCAGCTCATTTGGTTCTAATTTTGGATCTTACTTGTATATTGCAACAAACCAGAATGAGCTTTTCTAGATCTTCTTCTAGATCGACTTCTGGACCAAGTGATCCTTTGTTCAAATCATGATGTTGATTTAAACGAATGAAATTACGCGAATGAAATTTTTTACGAAATACATTACGTTAAAAGACGAAGGAACAAATTTCTTGATAAAAACTTAAATAAATTTTCTTAGTTGGACGAAATATTTAATCGGAGAATTTTGCAGACGTTTCGTCAAAAGTAATGACATGTTGTTAAAAATTCAATATAAGTTTTTATAATTTGAGCATAATTTTGTACCTTGGAGATGTAGGACACTATGCCCATTTTTAGGTTAAATATGCTATTTTAGGTTTTTCACTCATTTTACAGAGGTATTAAACGCTTTCTTCTATATAGGTTACCTATATATAATATTTTAAAGAACTATGTAAATGGAAACCTACAGACACGTAAAAATTTAAAAAGCTCCCCTGTGAAAAAAAAATGAACATAGCGTTGTTTACATTCGAGGTACAGATCTAAACTTTTGCTATTCGAAACAATACAATAAATATGATATACGAAGTTCTTGCGTTACCTTGACGAGTGACGAGTGCAGATAGAGGTTGTGAGGTGTGATGAGTGCTCCCACTATCCCCACTGCCAGCAGAAGGATACTGCTTCTGCAGTCGGCGCACCCGGGGATCCACAAGCCGCGCTGCACCTCTAACTGGTCGGGCGCCACGGCGACGTACTGTTAAGACACAGAGATCGGGTTATAGTCAACAGAGTATACAGGTTGGTTGATTAGTTAATTAACGCAGCACTAGAGCTGAACAGTGGGCTATTGGCGACAATCTCGAAGGAAAGACTCGAAACACTGCTTCATATTTTTAAACTATGCTAAAGGACAAGAACAATACCTGAGCTGGCACCCGACGCAACCGCAATAGGCGTCAGGACATTTCACACAGATCAAATTTAACGTGCTCCAATCCCGTATACGCGACGGTAGTATTAAGGATAATTCCAGGCGAATTTTATGTAATTTATTAGCGAATCTGGCAACCCTCCGATCACGAGATTCTTAACTTTGTGAAGTCCTCATGATCCTTTGATTGCTAGCCGAATTCCGTACCTCTAGGTATTTCATTATACTATTAATAACCCGTATTTCATTATATTATTAATTCACAATATTCTCTGAAAAAAATTATCCTCGCAGAAGACTATTTCCAATATGTTAGGTTTGGTTTTGTTAATTAACGTCGCACTAGAGCTGCACAGTGGGCTATTGGCCCACTCTCGAATTAAAGACCTCGAATTAAAGACCCGGGAACACATACACATTCATACATGCACCTCGTTATTTTAGAACCATGATCAGATGACGTCCAATATGTTAGAGTCGTCCAGAACATCCAACAAATTATACTGGCGTGTATACGGGACTGGTGCACGATAAATCTGATCAGGGTCCAATGCTCTGACGCCTATTGAGGTTGCGTCGTGTGCCAGCTCAGGTGTTGTCCTCGTCATCTGACCATGGTTCAAAAATACGAGGCATCGTTCCCGGGTCTTTTCTTCGAGATAGGCCCCGAACCGTCGCCAATAGCCTACTGTGCAGCTCTAGTGCGATGTTAATTAATCAAAATCAAAACCAAACCAATATGTTAGTATATACAGTCACACGAGTCATCTGACTATAGTTCCAAAAAACGAGATATTGTTCCCGGGTCGTTCCTTCGAGATAAGCCCCAAACCGTCGACATTGGTCCACTGTGCAGCACTAGTACGGCGTTAATTAATCAAGCCGTCGCACGAAAGCTACACAATGGGCTAATGGCGAGGGTTTGGGGTCTATCTCGAAGGAAAGACCAGGGAACACTGCCTCGTCAGTTTGAACCCTGGTCAGATGACGAGGACAGCACCTTAGCCTACACCCCAATAACCTGATGTAGGCGTGAGGACGTATGGACCATGACAGATGTAACGTGTACTAGTCCTCCTACACGGCGGATGTTTTTTGACGGACAATGAGAAAGGAACTGGTAGTCCTCCTATTACGAGTCCCGGCTCTCTCAAATTCTAAATTCCACAAACCTTAGGTTATGGTTGGTTGGTTTGGTTTGTTAATTAACGTCGCACTAGAGCTGCACAGTGGGCTATTGGCGACGGTTCGGGATCAATCTCGAAGGAAAGACCCTGGAACACATACACATTCACACACACATTCATACACACATTCATACATGCACCTCGTTATTTTAGAACCATGGACAGATGACGAAGAAACACCTGAACTGGCACCCAACGCCTTCAATAGACGTCGGGACTTTGGACCCCGATCAGATTTATCGTGCACCAGTCCCGTATACACGCCAGTATAATTTGTTGAATATTCTGGACGACTTTCTAGTATTTTTGTAGCGAAGATAGCACCCTTCCGATCGCAAGATCACTACTTTTTTACTTTTCCATGTCAAGTCCATTTCACGGATTCGAACCACCAATCCTCTGATTAGTACCTTAGGTTATGATTTGTTTGTTTATTTTTGGTTTGTTTTTAATTAACGTCGCACTAGAGCTGCACAATGGGCTATTGGCGACGGTTCGGGGCCTAACTCGAAGGAAAGACTCGGGAACGATGCCTCGTATTTTTGAACCATGGTCAGATGACGAGGACAACACCTGAGCTGGCACCCGACGCAACTTCAATAGGCGTCTGGACATTGGACCCCGATCAGATTTTTCGTGCACCGGTCCCGTATACACGCCAGTATAATTTGTTGGATGTTCTGGACGACTTTCTAGTATTTTTGTAGCGAAGCTGGCAATCCTCCGATAACAAGATCCCTACTTTTTTTACTTTTCTTTGTCAAGTCCATCGCACGTATTCGAACCACCAATCCTCTGATCAGTAGCTGAACGTCTTTATCCACTGAGCAACTGGGGCTCCTTCGGTTATGAGCAGGCCCTTCGCTAACGAATCTGATTGAAGCGTGAAGGGGGGGGGGGCGAGGAACAACATTTTTCAGACTAAAATCGGAATAGCAATTTCACCAGCGGGAAAGGGGGAAAGGCAACCCCTCCAGTGGCGTAACTTTTCTACTTTCTCCTCCCACTAGTGGTTACGGAACCGGACTCCGATCTAGAGGGTTTCGAATTCGAGTGCCTGTTAGCTAAACGAAGACTCACCGTGTTTTGGTGAAGTTTAAAGCTATCGCGGCTGAAATATTCTGACGTTGATCGTGGTATGGAAGTTTTGAGAGTGGAGTACCAGCTGAGTTGTTGACTTCGTAATCTCACTGTAGTAAAAAGAGCCCCAGTTGCTCAGTTGGTAATGCGTTCAGCTACTAATCCGAGGATTGGTGGTTCGAATCCGGGAAATGGACTTGACATAGAAAAGTAAAAAAGTAGTGATCTTGCGATCGGAGGGTTGCCAGCTTCGCTACAAAAATACTAGAAAGTCGTCCAGAATATCCAACAAATTATACTGGCGTGTATACGGGACTGGTGCACGATAAATCTGATCGGGGTCCAAAGTCCCGACGTCTATTGAAGGCGTTGGGTGCCAGTTCATGTGTTTCCTCGTCATGGTTCTAAAATAACGAGGTGCATGTATGAATGTGTATGTGTTCCCGGGTCTTTCCTTCGAGATTGACCCCGAACCGTCGCCAATAGCCCACTGTGCAGCTCTAGTGCGACGTTATTTAACAAAACCAAACCACTGTAGTAAAAAAAATACGAGATAGTATTACCATATTTTTCTTTTTGGATAGATCCGGAACAGTCACTAATATGATATTGTTTACTTTTATCGTGACGTTAATTCACTCAACTGTAACTTCAGAAAGGTTCAAACTTGTTTTCTTTATGGGCGCCGTGGAAGCCAATTGAAAGCAATCACAGTGTACCCCAAATATTTTTTTAAAAGGGATTTAGTGATGTTTTTTAAAGCCATAGCATTATAGAAATATTAAATGCATATAAATATTATATTTTCTTATAAAATTATTTTCATATTATCAAAGATTTAGTTTTCCTTCTAGTTTTTTATCCACTTTGATTTTGACTTCCGAATGCCTTTCTATTTTAATAACAGATTGCATTCAAAATGGTTTTAAAAAGAAAAAACAATCTCAGCCAAAAACAAACTTCAATTGGCTTCAATTCAACAAAATGTCTTGTCCAATCCAGAAGTTACAGTTAGAGATCAGTGCGTTAATTCAACCATTAGTTCGCGAGAACGAGTTAGAACCTTCGAGCATGGATCCTTCATAGTAGAGAAAACATAACGTTATAATCTAGCTAACATCAAAGTGAGGCCAACATGTATGACCTCAGACAAGTGGTTAATTACGTCATTCCATTCATAAATTTTCACTGTTACACATTTCCCAATTCATCAGCCAACCGCGAGTATTTTTTAATTCATAATTTTGAACAGAAGTCACGTGTCTGAGGCCATTGGGTCTGAGATGTTGGTTTCACGATTATGACGTCATATTCGCACTACTACAGTCCATTCATGCTCGAAGGTTAGAATGAGTTGCACTTGCCTCGTATCCGAATGTGAAGGCCATGACTGCGATGAGGAATGCGAAGAACGCCTCCAGTTTCCGCAGCCCGTACTTGTCGATGAAGAGGAAGGTGAAAGTGTCCGCGATGGTCAGCAGAACACCCGCGTACAAGGGAATGCTGGAACACAAAACACGCACGTGTACAGATTCGAAACATGTACGAAATATATGCACGTCTCTTGCCCACCTTCTTCAATAAGCGAAAAATTTATGAAAAGCAAACAGAGTTCTTTGCCATTCGAGGAAAGTTCTAGGAAATTTATGTTCCTCTTCCGGAACAGTTACCCCTTTTTCTGTTTTTAGAGCTGAAATATTTGGCGCTTCTGGATGATTAAAAGAATATGATGTATTGTATGCTGAACAGGCTAACGGAGGAGCGACGTGTTTGAAATTCAAGAAATGCTGTTCTCGTTCTTTTTGAAGAATATGAAAAAAAAAACAGATCCTTATTTTGTCAAAAGAGAGATAATCGTGCAATGCAAAGGGTTACATTTGTTAGCATTACGGAATGGATTTATTATATATTGCCAAATTACACTCGTTAAGCTTTTCGCTAGTCTGTTTCCTTCTGCGTTTGGTTAAGATGAGCTCATTTTTTTTAATCTTGGATGTAGTGATTTGAATAATATCTATAAATGAAATGTATTTTGTGCCATAGAGGAGGGGATGTCTTGAATAGTGGGAGGAAAGGGGCAATTGCGTTTTTCTCTAAATAGAATAGTGCAATTTATTTCCTATTTTAAAGCTAAAGGTAATTAACTATAAAACTCATTTTATTTTATATAGTTTCAGCTTCTATCTTGTGTATTAAGAGTTATCATTCAGAGACAAGACACATTACGTCAAGGTAAGAGTGATACTTTATTAAGAGAGCGCCAGAGTATGAAAATGGTGTCATAGCTTATGATCAATGTTGCCATTCTTAACTAAGTATAACTAAACTAAATACAGTGATGATGATGGTGGTGGTAGGTTATTACATTATACAGCATTACATTATACAACATTAAAAGATTTTTTTGTCGCAAATTTCTTGTTTTACTTCCACAAAAGTAAATGGGTCGTCTCTTATTACGCCATGCATCGCGATTTGATCAGCTTTTGGTTTTTTCATTAAACCCAGCCAAGGACAAGAACACATTCGATTAGAGCAGCGGTTTTCAACTTGGGATACACGTACCCCTGGAGGTACGCGAAAATACCAATAACTATGGCGGAAAGTAAAAAAAAATTTGAAATTTTGGACGAAATCCGTTTTGAAAGTTGGATTTTCAAGTGTATTAGTATCTACTAGTCAAGTTTGTTGTTAATATCAGAAAAAACGATGAATGATTTAATATATTGTTTGGTTAATCGATTTACACTTTATTTCAGCCCACTAACGGCATTTTAGCATATATATATATATCAATTTGAGGAAAGTGGTAAAAGGAGCGATTGATAACTCTCCCATTTCGAAGGCAGAAATGTCTTTGTCTTATTTAAAATTCGATCCCAGGCCGCTGTGATAGAAATAACTATGTGTTCTCAATATACTAGACAATATGCGATTGATAGATTGATCGAAAATCATAAAAAATATAATTCGTTATTTTTCGTGTTCTGTAACAATTTCTAGCACATAGTTCCCGATATGCTACTGTTGTGGTCACCCTAATTGCAGACATGATAACACGATTTTGGTAATAATTGAAGACGTGGGTGCCAGACTTCCACTTTTCATTTATCATATATATAAAGCTGAAATCTTCAAAATGCCGGATCTCTGTTTGTTTGTCAGAACAAAATAAGCTCCGTAACTACATAATGTAGATATTTGAAATTCACAGAATAATTAGTTCAAAAAATAAGAATTTTAACGTGATTACTTTCGAGTCTCTACGATGTTCCATTCGAATGTTATGACATTTTTTAGCGTACTTCAGCAAAGTTTCACGAAGTGGCAACAGTAAAAATCAGTTAAAATCAACGAAGAAAAGCGAAAATATAATATAAAAAATTATGAATCGATTAGAATGCCGATATTTACACGAAATTCTCCATAATTACACAACGTAGCTTTATGAAATTTACAGAGAACTTTAATTAAAAAAATTAGACATTTTTTGTGATAATTTTTAAGTTTGTACGATGTTCCATTCGTTTAGTATAGCTATTTTAATGTATGTCATTCACTTAACATGGATGACAATATCGTTTGCGATTTTAAAGAATTTTCATTTCGTTATTGACACTACAAAAATTACGTCATAAGTTTTGTTTGATTTAATAATTACTGAAAATATCCGCACATTGGGCTTTTTGCTTCAATAAGAAGAGGAAATGTATATATTTTCTGTCATTTGTCGTTATTTTATTTACCACCGTGCGAAGAACGGGTATTTTTGCTAGTTCCTTATAAAGACAAAAATACTTTATCGATTGGTGCAAGAACCAGACAACCCTAAGCAATGGTCATAGATAAGTAAGGGAGAGGAGCTGTACAGATGTCTCATACGGTGCGAGAAACACCTAGTGTTTTTAGTCCGTCTTGACATTTTTAAAAAATTGGAGCTGTCTGGTTCTTACGCCCTCACATTTTTAATTGAATCATTTATTTCAGAAACCAGATAAGTATAGTTTTTCAATTTTTCGGGAAAAAAAGGAAAACATTCTATCTTCGATATTAATATGGATTTTGGCTTAAAAAAATGTAGAGTATTAGTTAACACCTTCTCGAAGTGGATATAAAGCCTGTAATTAAATTATAACTTTTATTCCTTACTTTTTAAATAAAAATAATGCAATTAGTTGGTTTCTGTAATAAAAATGCGTTTTCATTGTAAAAGCGCACAATTTTAAAGGTAATTTGGCAGTTGACAAGATAGTGCACAAAAATATGCGATTTCCATATAAAATTCTGAATCTGTAAGAATTTTATTTTCACAACCGGTTAACAGATGATTCAATTTTATATTCACGTTCAACATGCACGTGTGTCGCCTGTCTGGTTTCTTCACTAAACGCTTGAAAAATAACCCATAAAACGGAGTGAAATTTGGATGGATTGCGGACAAAAGTATGTGTTTACCATATAAGATGTGTAAACAACCAATGTAATACCATTCTATGGAGTGTCATTTGTCTCTCCGTCGTGACGATGGAGTCAAAATTGGCCACCTGTATATCCCTCGGGAGTGGGCAGGAAATAAAACTTATTATTATTATTACCATATAAGATTTCGATTCCGTAAAAAAAGTTTAAAAAAAAAAAGGTCTGCTAACTTGTTTCTAAAATAAACGATTCAACTTTTGTTTAGTGGTAGAGTATCTGGCTATATAACGAAAGGTCCCTAGTTCAATTAAAATGTTATTAACAGGAACAGCCTACTCACTACTTGTTGGACAGCAGATAGAGAGCGATGGCGGTTCCAATGACCTCCTGCATGTCGGCCGCTATGATGGTCACCTCCAGCATGATCCACAGCAGGTATCTCGGAAAGGCGCTGAACCTCCTGTGGCAAGTCTCGGCCAGGTCTTCCCCCGTCACAGATCCCACCCTGGCTGCCAGCCTCTGGACGAAGAGGCCCAGCACCGTGGCCCACATCACGATCCAGAGCAGCGAGAACTCGGCCTCGGATCCTGCCTTGAGGTCCGCCTCGATATTGCCCGGGTCCAGGTACGCGATGGACATGAGGTAGCCCGGCCCGCTAAATGCCCATAGCTTGCGCCAGCTGAAGCTGTACTGGAAGACAGGGATGGGAAATGGGCATAAATAATACATGTCGCTTACTGTTATTGTTTATATTTTAAGTATTAGACGTACCATACTGCGGGGCCCGCGCCATATATTCAATCTAGTGGACCACGAACTCTAAATCCTGCTCAGATTGTCGCACTAGTACTACAACTAGATAACTAACTACACAGGAATTACATATGAGTGGGTGAGAAGCCAAGAGGTACAAGTGTCAATTTAATCATTTTGTGAAATCGCATTTTAAAGTTAAAACAAAATGACTGATTCTTGAAGTAGTTAATTCTCACGCCACTAGATAATTATTGAGTCGATACACCAATCAGAAACAAAAGCCGTTAAGAAACCTTTTATTGGAATTTGTTTGCGATTGGACATTTTTTTTTGTAAATCGACCCGTTTCTGTAATCATTGCTCCTCTCCCCCCCCCCCCCCCCCCCTTTGGATCTAATGAATTGATTAACAAAATTTCAAATTTCTGGTAGCAGGAATGAATTCTTTGGCCCTTGAATCCCTCAGATTAGAAGACAAAATGATTAATTTCGACGTAATAATAAAGAAGATACAACAACTAGCTAATTGAAATGGTAAGTGGCTATCTGGGATTTATCATTAATGGGTACCAGGGACGGAACCACGATTTCATATCAATAACGGAAAAACTTGCATTTTGGATAGTGCAAGTCGGAAAATCATTAGCATTAGTTGCAAGGGCCCTTAAGCTAGATCTGCCACTGATAGGTACCCATCATTAATGGGTATCATCTTTTCCGCACTACTTTGATTTGAAAACTTTCGCTTTTTTCACTCCTCTCTGATGCCCAACGCCCCAGGTGTGATTCTGGGCGTCTGTCAAACGCTCCACTTTACAGACCCATTACAATTATTTATACTTTTACTCTAATATTATTAAGCACTTACGTCTTCTGCCTCCGGAATCGGTATCTTTTCGTCCAAAACGGAATTATATTCCCGCGGAAGGGATTTTTCCGAAGTACTCTTTTCCACATTGTACATAGAATGCGAGAGGTAGTTGGTGCTTCCATATTCGTTTTTTTCAGATGATTTTTCTAGAAAATAAAAGGTAAGAATATGAAACATTCTACAAACGCACATTATTTGTAGCACTAAAATATGATCATTTAAATTCGTTATAAATACTCTGTTCGTAGATGGAAAATTATAATTAAAATCGTTTTAGAAAATTTTTGTAGCAAGAAAAATGATTAGTCGAATTTGTTCTATAAACTTGAATTTTTAATACAAAATACAAATGGGTCTTAATCCCCTCTTTGAACTTGCTTTGCTTTTATTTCAGATTTTGTACTCTACGGCGCCTCGTTTCATATTGATCGAGATCAAATTTATATAGATTGAGCAATAGTATTGGAATTTATTATGCTAAAAGCATGCTATAGGGTGTTTATACCCTGATAACCCATGAGGCTGATTTTGAAGCTGTTTCACGTAAAAAACAACATTTAGCATCCATAATAAATTACTATTTCCGTTGGCTTGGACCCATTCTATCGGACGTGGTCAGCGTTAGCGAGTTTTGGCTCTATTGGATACAAACCACGTGGTTTGTATGCTCCAATCACAGAGCCATCTGCAAAAGTTCGCGCGCGTTTTTCTCGTCCGTGTACAATGGGCATTAGGAAAAAAGATATTTTCACGTTTATATTGACTTGTAGACCCTCTCAAAATGTAGGTAGGGCCTTGTATAGTGGCACGTGTAGCACACCCGTAGGGTGGCCTTGGTCTGTTCCACTTGGCAGAAAAACTGCCGATCTCGAAGCGCATTTGCTGTTTTAAAGTTTACTGAACATCCTATTTGACAGTAATTTTAAAATGTTCATATGTGATATTATTCTGATTTTTTTTTTTATAAATGGAAAGAAAAAAACAGAGAAAGATTGCGTTACATTTAAAGTTCAATTTGTGGAAACGAAGATCAATTGTCTTATAGCAGATCTTCCATTTTATTGTTCTACTTTATGTTTATGACTTATCATAAAATTTCATATGAGCCTCTAATTTTTAGTACGAAATACGACCATTCGATAAATTGCTCCTATTGTTTTGTAGTTAAAGTGATATTACTTCAGTTTCGAAATAAAAATCAATAAGGAAAAAATTCGCAATGTTAAAGTCACGTGTTGTCAGCTGAACAAGCAATATAGAGTATATAGTGTGCTTTTCACAGAAGCCGAAAAAGCAACCCAGTGTATATTTATTATGATACTGGAAACTGTGAATAGTGCCACTTCTATATTTGACTGTAAACCTTCACACCGATAATTACTCTATGTTTAATTAATAAATTTGGGTGTGAAGTTTATGTTGTTTTTGCACGATTTGTGGTCTCCTGCTTTCAAAAATTATTTTACCTTTCTGACTTTTAAGGGAGACCCGAGCCCCAAATCCTAATTTGTTTATTAATGAATTCAGACATACCATTTTTTTTATATTATTAGAACATCTTTTTCTGAACAATAATCAAAAACAAAAATATATTTAAAAAAAATTATTTTTGTTATTTTTTGTATTTTTTAAGCTTAAAAAAACATTTTTTAACTCCTCTTTAAATTTTTAAAGTTTTTAAATTTTTTTAATTGATTAAATAACGTCAAGTTACATACTATAAACGTATGTATAGACTTTTGCAGATTTGTGTTTTAATTGTCTTCAAAAATTTATTTTAAGTTCAAAACCCAAAAAATATTCAATTTTTTAAGTTTAATAATGTGTAAAAAAATAATTTAAAAAAGCTATACATACGTTTATAAAACAAATATTAGAGCTTCAAAAACTATTAACAGTTTAGTTTTAAGTTAATTATTTACAAAGCCTTAGCATTTTAAACATGACAAGAATTAAAAAAAAATATTTTAAGTAAATGACGATTGTTGCAGACGAACAGTATGTAGAAAGATTATAAATGGCATATAAACATTTAAAAAAACATATGTTCTGTTTCTTTTAGTGTTTTGAAATTTTGTATACACCTTCTCAAGTTTGTTTAGCATCGTTTTATGAAGAAAAAAAAAGTTAGCAATTTTTCCGGATTTTGGGGCTCGGGTCCCTCTTAAAATCTTAAAACTAACAATGGCACCATCCCCTGTTTTGTATGTGTGATTCTTATATCATCCATTCGCCACATTCCATGGAGGGTGGCAGTATACTGAATCGGCTCATTGCAGTCGCGGGGCATGTTGCTATCTTAGTTGCGGTGCCCCTTTTTATCATCGGGGCCACTTTTATCACACAAACTTATGAATAAGTTTGAATGAAATTTGTAAATTATAAAACTTATTCATAAGTTTGTCAGGTTTTTGAAAAGCCAATCGGGATTTTATTTATCAACTACAAATTTTTGATGCGGATATATTTCATTTGCAAAGAATATTTATTAGAGAACTTCGATTGCAAGAAAAGTGAAATCTCTCATTGTGATGAAGGGGAAATGAGAAATTTCACTTATTCGCCGCAATAAGAAGACAGAAAATACAATATTAATTCATTAATGCAAAAAGTAAGTTGAAATAAGAATTTGTTTTCAATACTATTATTTCTAATATCAAATATACATTTATTCCAGGTAGAGATGACGAGACGATTGTCAGAGATGAAATAAAATTGTCCATTGTGATGAAGGGACAATGAGAAATTTCACTACTTCATCACAAAAAGACAGGACATTAAAAATTAATTCTTCAATGCAAAAAGTAAGTTTAAAAAATAATCTCTTTTCAAAACTATTATTTATAATGTCAAATAACATACATTTATTTCAAGTTGAGATGGAAAGACGATTGCAAGAGAAAAAGTAAAAGTTGTCATTACGATGCAAGGGCAATGAAAAATTTCACTTTTTCATCACAATAAGTAGACAGAACATTTAAAGTTAATTCATCAATGCAGAAAGTAAGTTTGTATAATAATTTGCTTTCAATACTATTATTTTTAATTATTAAATAAGTTACTTTTATTTCAGGTCGAGATGGCGAGACGATTACAATAGAAGTGAAATTTGTCATTGTGATGAAGGGGAAATGAAAAATTTCACTTCTTCATCATCATAAGAAGGCAGGGCATTCGAAGTTAATTCATCAATGCAAAAAGTAAGTTTAAAAAATAATCTGTTTTCTTAATACTATTTCTAATATCAAATAACATACTTTTATATCAGGTCGAGATGGAGTGACGACTGCAAGGGAGGAAGTGAAAATTCACAATGAGGTGACGGTGCAATGAGAATTTTCACTTCTTCGTCACAAAAAAACAGAAAATACAATATTAATTCATTAATGCAAAGAGTAAGTTGGTATAAGAATTTGTTTTCAATACTATTATTTCTAATAATAAATAATGTACATTTATTTCAGGAAGAGATGACGAGACGATTGCCAGAGAAGAATTGAAATTTCCCATTGTGATGAAAGGACAATGAGAAATTTCACTATTTCATCAGAAAAAGACAGGATATTCAAAATTAATTTAACAATGCAAAAAGTAAGCTTAAAAAATATTCTGTTTTCAATACTAGTATTTCTAATATTAAATAACATACATTAATTCAAGTTGAGATGGACAGACGATTGCAAGAGAAAAAGTGAAAGTTTTCATTGTGATGCAAGGACAAAAAGAAATTAATTCTTCAGGACATTTGAAATTAATTCGTCAAGGCAAGAAGTAAGTTTGAATAAGAATTTGCTTTGAATACTATTATTTCTAATATGAAATAAAATACTTTATTTCAGGTCGAGATGGATAGACAATTGCAAGAGAAGAAATAGTTATGAGGGTTTAGAAGTGTTATTCTTTAAAAAAAATATTAGACCTTTATTCGATTAATTATTTAATAGAATCGCCACATATCTCTAAATCCTACTTAAATTTTAAAATTGGTGACGGTATGGCCTCTATCCAGAATAGACGTTTCGGGAAGAATGCCACATTATTTTCAATCATGATCAGATGAAAAGGACACCGCTTGAGCTGGCACACAACGCATTTGAAAGAAGCGTGTTGGCTTTGGATCACGGCAGATTTATTAACATGCACCAGTTTCCCTTACACCGAGTATATTTTCTTGTGGAAGACTAGAAAAGGAGCTGGCAACTCTCCGATTTACATTTTAAATCGAAGAGCTGGTTATCGTTTTGTTTTGATTTAAATTTTAAAGCACAACCCTTCCACTTCAATTGTGCACAGTTTTCTCTGAAGCTTCTGGACCAATTTGTCTGAAACTTGGAATCCACGGTGGATATAACCTGAGAGTTGTAATATTAAATAGAGAGCGCCTTCAATACCAGACGCTCATAAGGCAGCGGTGTCAACATTGAAAAGAAAAACCCACATCACGTGGTTATAACGCTGCCATATTTGGCGTTCAGCCATCTGCAGGAGTTTCAAATTTGGCGCACTTTCTTCTCTTTTGGTGATAAGGAGTTCTGTCCGTATTCAACTTTTTAATATATATGTACGTATTTACTTATTTTCAAACAATATGAGCTAAATATTTCCTCTTCATTAACGAAACGAAAATATTTTATTTGTGTTCAATACTCGAAGAAGCGAAACTCTTTATATTTCTCAGGTTTTATTGTTCATATTTTCTTATTGAAGTATGTATACAAAAGAACAATGGAAAGAACTTCGCTTATGTTAAATTTTTTACATAAAAACGTAATGCAATTATTTAAAAACTACAAAGTAAGAAAAATCTCCTTAATATATCTCTTAAACTCCCTTAAATTGTACCAGTCGTTAAAAAAAAACTATATTTAAATACAAAATTAAACACAAAATCATATTACAATACTTCGATCTCGTTTAGTTCTTAAAGTCGCCAAGGCCTGCCAAGTAATATTGGCGCATGAATGAATTGGCATTTCCACATATCACGTGGTTTCAATGATGTACACACGGAAATCAACATTTTTATTCCTCTATTTGTATCATTACTCTATGGATATAACGGGAACTTCTTTCCTCCGTGTTGGTACCAGTACATAGACTTTTTTTTTGAGTGATGAAATGTTTCATTCCCCGGAGAGTGGAGAGTTCAATTTTCGGTCTAATCGAAGTTTCACTGTGTTAAAAGGGCTGGGGTGTTATTTGAAATCTACCGCAGTACAAATATACTCACGTTAGTCGGGTTTGGGTGCATATAGTTTGGAGAGAGGGATTATACCAATTTCGGAATTCTCCTTCGCATTTGGAGGCCTCCGTGGCCGAGCGGTTAAGGCGTTCAGCTACTAATCCGAGGATTGGTGGTTCGAATCCGCGCGATGGACTTCACAAAAGAAAAGTAAAATAGTAGTGATCTTGTGATAGGAGGGTTGCCAGCTTCGCTACAAAAATACTAGAAAAGATCGTCCAGAACATCCGCAAAAATTAACGGCGTGTATACGGGACTGGTGCACGATAAATCTGATCGGGGTCCAAAGTCCCGACGTCTATTGAAGGCGTTGGGTGCCAGTTCAGGTGTTTCCTCGTCATCTGACCATGGTTCTAAAATAACGAGGTGCATTTACCTAGATTATCTAGATTGATGCACATTTTAATATAGCAAAAAAACTACACGGAGGAAAATCATGAAATTTTAGATATGCATATAAAAGTTTTTTCTGAATCCATCACTATCAAAATATAGCATGGTTGCAATTATTAATATCCTAATTTAAATTAAAAAAATATACATATAAGTAATGAAAGTTAGTGTATTTTATTTGGGTCGTTTAGAAGTAACACATATAAAAATATCAGCTTAATAAAATTATTATTTCGAAAGATATGATTAAAAGTTTAAGAAATTCATTTAACATTGCGAGTTCTAAACTTTCGATATTCATAATTAAAAAACTACTTAACCAAATGAAATTGATATTCAACAGTACATTTTGTCGTAGATTCTAAATATTGAATCAAAATTGGGTGTTGCTATTGGAAATTTTAAAGTTGTCGCGGAATTTATTATGAAGATAGTCCCCTATGCAAATTTTTTGTATATAAATGTGTAGTAGATTTTATTCCATACAAAATGGTACATTAAGTGTAGCTCTACTATATAAACTAACAAAATAATCATTGGTGGTTCGTTTTTTTTTCCACGGCTGTACATTACCATTCCAACAAGAGGTGGGGAAGGGAATGTAAACCTAGAATTTTGCAAGTGATATATGAATTTTTTTTTTAATAGAACGATAGGTCTGAGGCATTTCCGATTGTCCTAGAATCGTAAAAATTCTGCATTCAGGTAGGGTTTACATACCAACAAAGGAAATAATATTAAAATTTAGAATTTAATCCTTGGAACCTTTAAAAATCGTCTGATATTTCTTTTTAATGGAGCATTAGTTTCCTACACTTCCAAACACTTTAGAATCGTAAAAGTTTGGGTCACAAGAGAAAAAATATGAAAATCATAGAATTTTGCTCGTGGAACCTTTAGAAATCGTTTGTGGAACTTTAATTTTTGGCCATTTCTAATTGTCTTAGAATTGCGAAGTTCCGCATACTAATACGGTTTACCATACAAAGGAAAAAAATATGAAAATCTTGAATTTGGCAAATGAACCTTTTAAAGTCGTTTTCGTTTTTTACTTCTTACATTTCCGCCAATTTCTGAAACTTAACGACAAATGTTGATATAGGTGTCTAATACAAGTTTTTCAGAAATGATTGTTAACAATTATAAGAATTGTTCATCTTTAAATCTCTGGGATGTTCTTAAAGGTTAAAATATGGGTGTTAATCAACGGGAGTACCGTATGCATATCCCCTTTATTGTATTGCCTACTTCTCCATATTATCAAGCTTTCCCGTTCTTGTGGGACCTTGCTAATACACTTTTGTTCCCACTGATGGGTGATAAATTAAAATATTATTTATTTCGCTTAACAATATTGTATTTGTATCTATTTTGTAACTTATTTCCTTCCCGTGCGTAGAATGGGTATTTCGGTTAGTTAAGTTAATAAAACATCATTCAATTAATTCAACTAGCATATAAATGCTTTACAAAACAAACGAAATTACTCAAGCGTATTTTAGTTTTGAAAATTTCATGTTCTATTTGTGGAAATGGTATAAGAATATGGACAGCATGACATGATTTAAAAAAAAAAAAAAAACTTCGTGGTTTGCAATTTTCCAAAAAATATTTTTTTTTAATTATTTCTCATAACGGAATTTTAAACACGTCGTTTTGTGTGTTCCACTGATGATTTCACGTGCGCAGAGTACATAAACAAAGTAAAAAAAAAATCGCAATAATATATATTCATGCTTTAAAATTTTTAAATGCAAACAATTTTTGTTTATGTTCTTTTTAAATATTTATTATTAAATATCTAGTAGTTATCATCAGACGAAAATGTCACGTGTTTAGAATTTATTTTTTCTTTATTTGAAAATGCAAATTTACTAACGTTCCCCTTCGGTAATTTCTCATAAAAAAAAGTGTTTTTTTCGAATAAAAAAATAATAAATACCTTACCAAAAATTGCAGAGCATGTGAATTAATATATCTATATAATTTCAGGCCTGTAGCTAGATGGGAGCCAGGGGGTCGTTGCCCGTCCTAGTATTTTTTTATTTATTATTATTTTAAATTTATTATTAAGATTTTAAAAATACTTCTAATAATTAACATTCTTGAAATCAAATGCTAGTTTTATGATTATCCCCATGGTTAGTGAAATTCCTAAAGCTCTTCCTATCCGTAATATAAAATGTCCTTTCGAGAAATATATAAATTGAATAAATTTCGCATGTTCAGTGTATCTTAAATTTTTAAATCGTGTTATTTTTTTTATATAAATCATCTTTCCAAAGAATATTTCAATATTCGAATTTTAAATATTTCATGCTTTGTTTATTACAGGATTCAAATTTAAATATGTCATCAAAAGACTTTTTTTTTAATATATACCTATTAAAAATACATATTTTGTTTTATCATTCTTGACGTTAATTGAAGCTAGCCTAAAATTAAAGAGTGAATTTTTATTGATGCTTTGGAATTATTGTGCATGTTGTTTAATACTGCTTACTGTATTAAAATATCCCTTCTCTCATTTTATTTCAAAAGCGAATGAGATTTTTACAAATATTTATTATATATTTTGATAAATACTAAAAGAGTATTTAACTATAACTATACATGCTATTTGGAAAAAAATACTAATGCGATTAATATCTTACTGTTAAGTAATCGATATTTTAATATTTAGATTCTATCTGAGAATATATCAGTAAACATGTATGGCATACTTACTTGCCAACATTTTGAAAATCAAATACGTACAATTTATTTTCTTAAAAATTTTACATAAATTGATTTATATAACATAACAAAAGTCTCTTTGTTTAACTATTGTAAAATTTGAAAAATAATTATTTTAACCTTTAATTTTTTCACCGAATGTTCAATTAATTACTCAATTTGTTTCTTATGTACTACCACAATGATGAAATGATTTAATGTACTACCACACTGATGAAATAATTTACTAGACACATATCATATTTGAAGAAAAAAAATGTTAGTATTTAAAGCAACAACATAAAAAAATTCATATATGTATATCACATTTTTTAATGATTTTGTCGTTTTATGGTGCCTGAGGCTCCTTCTGTGGTTCTTGTAAAAGGATCCCTTCCAATGTTAAAAGGTAACCGACATCGTACGGACTGCCTCCCCCCGTCCTTTTCCTCTCTTGCCCTACCTCGAATAGTGTCTGCCTCCCCCCCCTGAATATATTGTCTGGCTACAGGCCTGTATCGCTTACATGTAATCGTTGAATAGCTGTTAACACTCTTAAGCGATAAATAACTTTCAATGCAAAGAATAACATAGAACATTTTATCTGCTTATTTCGCCACATAAATGACATTTTTCGTGACATAAAATGTATCCCAATCGAACTTTCACATAAAAATAAAAATGATAACACAGCAATTTTCGAGATAATTTGTACAAACAAAGTCAGAAAGAAACATTACTCGTATTCGCATTCGATAAAATAAAGTATACTTAATTTAAAATTTTCCATACAGAGGTTTTGTTGAAAAATTTAAATTTCTTATTCCTCGAACAATATATACATGATGAAACATAGTCACGTAAATATTAAAGACTTTTTCCCTTTTGACATTATGAAAATGACACCTTTTTTCCAATTTTCATACTTTGTCCGAATGTCATACATATATTAAAAATTGTTTTTTGTGTAACATTAATAACAAGAAAAGTGCAAATAAAAACTCACTAACTTACGTTGACGTGTTCGATAGAACATAAGGTAAAACATAGGATTAATCTTCTAGTTGCTTTCCACATTTAAACACCAAATGCGAATCGTATGATTTGCAATTGCAAAGAATTCATTTCTAGTATATTCTCGGGCATACCATCTTAAATATTGGTGAGTTAAAGTTTCTGCAAATGTGGAAGACAGTTCGAAACAAAAATGCATTTTCCTAAGAAATTAAGAGTTATAGTATACAGTGGACAATGCTGGGGAAATTGGACAATACCTACACCTGACTTTCTTTTACTTCAATATCTGGGCGAAAAATTACATTTTGAATATGAAATCACTCGAACTGCAGCGGAAGGTAAACCTGATGTACACCTCGCATGTTTGGGAATAGTTGAAGAAAATCATGAATGGTTGGAATTCACAGCACCTTACGGAGTTCAGGATGTAGTGTTTTTTGCAGAGCAACCAGGAGACCTGCCGAAATTCATAGCCTTCACTTATCCGTTTAGCTTGGGAGTCTGGATCATCTGCTCAGTTCTCGCGCTAGCAGCAACCGTGATTTCTAAGTGGATCACCTCTTCAAAGACCTCCTCCCTCCCCAACATCCTCCTGTCGATGCTGGGCAGTCTGTTCAAGCAGCCCCTCAGCGTCGATGTGAACTCCACGAAGAAGCTGCTCTGGTGGACCTTCTGGCTGATCTGGGCCGGCGTGATCTCGTCTCTGTACAGCGCGCTGTTCCTCAGTTTTCTCATAGTCCCAGGAAAAGAGTTGGGCGTGAAGAATTTCCAAGAGTTGTCAGTTGCGGTGCAGAACAACAGGTACACGTGTACAGTTCCAAACAGATCTGACAAGATTTTAAATTTTATGAGCACAAGCACTGAAGAACACTTGAACAAGTTGGCAAAATCTGTCATTGAAAATAACTGGAGATATCAAGCTGATAATTTCAGTTTTTCAAGAAACATTCCCAAAAACACAGCGGTCATTTCAGTGCGATTATTGGAAAGTATGACAGAGTTATCACACAACAGAGTCAAAGTAGTGTCAGAGGACGCGTTGTATACCTTTTTCTTGGGTGTCGGCATGAGGAGAGACTTTTGCTGCAAAGAGGAATTGAATGCCGCAGTTCTTTCCGCCGTATCTTCAGGGTTAACGCAGAAATGGTGGAACGATGTAATTAAGTATGAAAAATGGGAAATGAAAATTCAAAAAGATGACTGGCCCGATGAAAGCCCCCCAACTCTTACGACAGAAGATTTAAAGTACGTGTTCGTGTTACTGTTCATAGGTTATACTTTGTCCTTCATAGTTTTTCTGTGTGAAACTGTCATCCCGAAACGTATCAATCACAAGTACATACTGAATTGTATTAATTTTCTAAGAGGATAAGACCGTATAAAAAGAAAGAATGATAAATTTTTATCTCGTATCTCGTGAATATCGATACCATGGCATATTTCTGACATCCGCGCACTGTTAACTTTAAAGTGGAAAACCATAAAAATACTTCAAAACCCCAATATTTTGCCTCAGATTATTATTCTCCAGTTAAAAAGTCGCCAAACGTAGAAAATATGGTTGCAATAATTCGTAAGTATCATTAGTACGTTTGACACACTAATAGTTTTGATTAGACACAAAAAATAACGGTATATCAAAACTGCGTAATTGGAAATAACGCGATATCAAAAGAAATATCGTTTCTTAAATGAATGATGAACGATAGAACTCAATTATATGTTTTAAAATAGCGATCAAATAAGAACATTTATACTTGTCATAAAAAGAACATTGCGGATGACACTAGCTATGCTTGAACTCACTTATCCGTCCAATAGCAGATGTTCCCGCTTTTATACACTTGACTGCAACACTCAAACATTAATCATGAAACGAATTAAACAAATTCCATGTGTTCGTGTCCAAATAATTAGATTTTATCCTTGTGTGTAACGGAATTGAAATATTTCCATCCATTTTTATAAAAATATTCTTTGCTTTAAAGCAAAACATACTTTAACTTTATAACGAATATAGGCACTTTGAGACACGATATTATTATTACAGCGATATATCTATTTTGAATATTATTACGATATCGATGCGATTGTATTAAGTATCACTTTGTCTTTGCACTTGTCAGTGTTCCTCAACTGTACCATGTTTATTTTGCTTACATCGAAATAAAGATACCAATGCATTTTGTGTTTTTCAACTTTTAATCGATGTCTATATTACAAAGAAGAGCTTTTTTAATCAGCTGAAAGGCGCTCCAACCAATTTAAGAAGAGCGCAAAAAAGAGAGAGGTTATCAATTCGAATGATATGTATTTTTATTTATTTACGTATGTTCGCGCAAGATTTTTATTCTAATTCATATTTCAACACAATATTTTGTTGGTTGGGTAGGGGATATTTCACTTTTGGTCATCTTCTAGCGATTATTAATAAAATAAATGATATTGGAACATTTTTTTAATTAAATGTTTACGGTTAAAAACGTGGAATGGCAACAGCTTAAACTTGCTAAAGCATATATTTTTTTTAAATAATTTAAAGTTCTCATGGAAACGACAAGCGTTTTGAAAATATAAAAATGTAATATGTAATCGCGTTCTATAAAATATTTATTTATTTTTTAAAGTTTCGCTTCATTATTAACTTAAAATCTTTGTCTGTAGATGTCAAGGTTTTAATATACACAGATACTAATACGAGAGGATTATAACACAGTACGATTTATAATGGCACCATTCCCATACAACTTTTTGGCGTACGTTACTTTATTACTCACTATTAGTCCATTTTACCCCATCTATGAATGACCTTAGAAAAATAATTATTAAAACTTTTTATAAACTTAAAAATTAAATAAGAATGAACCGTTATATTTCCAATAAATAAGTGAATAGTTTTTAAAAACAAATGTTATTTTGCAATTTTTTTCCAATGAGAAAAAAAAATTCAAAATAACAATTATTTTATAAAACTGTTAACTTATTTATCGGATATAATAATGGTATATTTATAAAAAAAAAAATCAAGCTTTTTTCAATTGACTAGATTATCGTAATTTTGCAGTTGATATTTTAGAACCGGGTTTATAAAATTTAACTGCCAGGTGTCTACATCTATTATAAATATGGAAATCAGAAAGTAACTATTGTTTAAAATTAAAGATAGTAATACATTAGTTGTTTAATTAAAAAGAAGTAGTATATTTTAAATTTAAAACTAAATTTAACCTTATTATTTAAAATACCTTCAAAAGAATTATAAGGCTGGGGGTGACTTTCGAGCAGTCGGTTTTGGCAACTCAAATTCCTTCGGGCAGTCATCTTTAGAATCTCGCATATCATAACAACTGTTCAAAAAAGCGGGTACCCCCGTTGGATTATAGTCGCTTGAAGCTTCTTAGCTCCAAGCGCTGTCGATTTTGAATTTTACAACCAAACATCACGGGCCATTAAAAAAAAAATTGATGATATAATGTAGACCTCTGGAGATCTCAGACAGGTATATCTGTGGAAGCGCTTGATTTTATTAACAAACTTATTAATTGAACGGTTATTAATTAAAATTAATGAGGGTACTAAAACCTTTCTGTTGTTCGAACAACGATATTATTTGAACTTCCACGAGTGCCTATCACAGTCTATGTTCAGAGTTAATTAGAAATCTGCAGATACGATTCTTAAAAAAAATTGCACTTACACGTATTGTTCTATTGAATCTGCAGATGCACTAGTGCATGTACGAAATCAAAGAATTTTCCGCACGTATCGGTCTAGTGAATCTGCAGATTCAATAGTAAGTCTGCATATAGATGCACTGATTTTCACACATTCACTGAAACATAAAAAAAAATCACCAATTTATGAAATATATAGATTTTATATAAGTTATCAAAGTAAATATTAAACATTTAAAAATTGACACGTGTCGCCATCTATATTACAAAAATGTAATATAAATATAAAAAGTCACTAAATGCATTTCAAATATAATTTTTACCTAAAACTATTGAACTTTTTTTGAAAAAAAATTTAAACCTTAAAATCACAATGTAATTAATGTAATGTAATAGTGCGGAAAAGTTGTCTTTCATATATAATATTTATCGTGCAAAAGTATTTTCATATCAAACAATATCTAGAGGTTCCAATGAGACCATGAAGTTTACCGATAATGCGAAAAAATTAATAATGTTGTAATAATGAAAATGCATTATAGGGTGAGAAGAATGAATTAGAATTTAATGCTGTGGAAACATTAGCTTTAATATAAGATAAGTTCATGATTTTAATATATGCAAGTTGACACAAATAAAATCATTTACTTACATTGTTAGAAATAACTTGAAGCTACGCTCAGAGCATGAAAATATACGCCAAAATGTGAAATTTACTTATAATATAGAACAATACAAATATTGAGGTTCAGCAACAGGCTGAAGGCCCTATAAGATTATTCAAGTCTATGGCATCTCCTAACGACGGCAATTTTTTTTTAATCAAACTATACTAAATTTATGTCAATCGTTCTATTTGACGCAGTGTCGCCATGGATCCCCCTGAAAATATATAGATCAAAAGCAGTTCCACCATGTAATAATGCACAAGGCCCCTCCCTCGCTCACAGGATATAAATGCGTAAAATTATAATGTTACAAATATAATAAATTTATGTTTTTTCCCCCTATAACTTCTGCATAAAAAAAAACTATATACAAAATGTTTTAGAATACATTTTTTTTAAATGCTAAATTATCTGAAACTTTTATATTGGATGTGCATTTTAACAAATTCTCAATATATAAACCTCCATATTACTCATCGTCATCGAATAGTCTATACGAAATATTTATAATTTTCAATAAAAGAAAAAAATGTTGCAGGTTTTTTACGTAGCGAAATTACATAATATATATTCCATTCAATTAATTTTTTAATTGTTATCTAAGATATGTTTTTAGTTAAAAATCCGTAACAAAGCATTCTAAGTTAAATATAATTAAATTATGCGTAAAGAAACCGAAGGGGAAAAGTTCGAGCAAGGGTGTCATTTCAGCAGATTGCTTTGATTGGAATGGGTCGCCAAGGAAGACAAGCGGTTTCGTCTGACGCCGATGTATCTCCACCCACGTCCCGTGTGTGCTTTGCTCTATATCATGATTTTATACACATGAGCGCCTAATTTATTGTTAAACGAATCCAAATATATGTCAATTTTACTATTCGTCACGTGTCGGAAAATAAACAACTTTTCATGATATTTCTATCCTGATTTCCCGTGTAAATTATTTAAAAACGTTTCACGTTAAAAACCGTTTTTCTAATTTCTTTTTTTTTTAAAGAAATTGTTTCCTTGTCAACGCGGAGCCCCACATACAGCGCGGTAATTTTTCTTTCTCTTGTGTTTTATTCGTGTAAATTTATATATTTTAAGCGATGCAAAAAGCGAGACTGCAGTTGCAAATACTATTGGGTTTTATTCAAGTATTTTGATGAAGTAGTGATATCTGAATCACATTATCCTTGACAATCAATTCTTAACCTTTTATCTTCTTAACCTTATGATAGTTGCTCTGCTTAAATTAAGAAAACCGAATCAAATACCTTTTAATCATATTTTTTTAAAAAACATAAATTTTATGTAAATTGAAAAAATAAAAATTCAAAGAATTGAACATGCTTAATGATGATATTTTTAAACTTTAATTTAACCTGTACATAAGATATATTGTACCATATATGAAAAGCAAACAATCAAAACGTATTTTGTTAAAAAAAAAATCAAAAAATTATATATACATCACTGATTTCGCCACCGAAATTTCTGTCTAACTGAGGTATTTTATATGTCCAAAATACGTTTTGTCACATTGAAATGAACTTGCAAAATTGAAATCTGTCTATGCGAATTAGAAAAAATATTTTGTATTTTCCCAAGATGCGCTTCAAGTGACAAAACACGTTTTGAATTTTTTTCTATTCGTATACCAATCATGATTGAAGCAAGTACTAATAACTGCTAGTTGGTATTCTTATTAAAAACGTAAAGTCTTCCTTTGCATAGTTTAAAGTAATTTATTATTTTGAAAAATCTACCTAACTATTTTAGTTCTAATATCATTTATAAAAATTTATGTACAATGGGGATGATATATTGTTTGTCTCTTGCTCTGTCAATTAACCTCTGAATATTTTTACATAATTTCCACAACCATACTAATTCATTTATAGAAGTCTATTAGTCAACAGTGGCGAAGACTGCTGCTGCATATCATTTTAAATGGAGCCGAGCTGGAATGGGCTGGACAAAAAAAATCTGGAATAAATCAGTGAATATTTATTTCCGAAATTAAAATCACTGTTCCGTTCATGAAATATTAAAATTCAAATAAAAATAATTGTTTGCACTGTTAGGGAGCATTCTTTTATTATGTCATAATATTTTTCACCTTTTTGTACACCTCCTCCTCCATATGTTACTTAATTTTAAATTTATGCAGTTAAAAAATAGTAATTAAAACTTCCATTCTGTGTATTTTACAAAACATTTCCACCCATTGGGACGATATAGTGATTTCTATAAAAAGTTTCTTATCTCAAAGTTTGTGAAAGGAATTTTTCAGGAACTTTTGCTATGTCGCGCAATCACCGAGACCCTTTTCCCTCATGTCACACCACAGTCACGCATGATGGACCCCTTTCTCCAAGGGTGTGAGTCGTAATAAATAAACGGCCTCTTAAGATTCAAATAAGAGCAAATTAGACTTAAACTATAATTTTTGTAACATTTAATTTTATATTTTAAAACACAAAATTCAATTTATATTTAAACGTTAGTCAAAATTTTTCAATATTTGTTGTTTTCTTCATGTACATTTTCACGTATAACTATTTTTGGCGTGATTTTTTTTATGTTGCACTAGTAATTTTTTATCGTATCTTACGTTTCCTTACGAAATAAAAATATTCTCAATAAATCGGTGTAAGGAATTTCCGGCGCAAATTTATTCGTTTTTATAAATCGATAGGTAAATTTAGCTGCAAACATTATCTGTTCTTTCACGCAATATGTATTGTAGCCATTAATATTACTAAGGCAACTTTGGCAACCTGTAAGTTGTTGTGATGCATTAACCGTGAATATAAAATTATAATATGTGATTTTTTTTTATTATATGCGAAATTAAAGCAATTTTTATTGTTTTGTTTTTTTAAATTTAGGTTATATTCATTGGAAAATTTTGTTATGATACGAGAATCTCAAAACGACTACACAAAAGGGATTTGAGATGATAAATATGACTGCTCGGTGCAGGGCTGGATTTAGGCATAGGCTACAGCCTATGGGCCCGCACAACTCACCAATAACGATATAGATTACTGATTTATTTTTTCAACACTCCAAAATTATGACAACGAATTGTTGGTAAATAAATCACTTACACGAAAAAAAGATTATGAGTACAAAACAAGTTTCTAAATAACTAAATAAATCAAACTAAATCCTAATGAAAATAATATTCTACAAAATTTTTATGATGCAGAAAAATTCTATTTTTCTTAATGGATTTATACAATGCAAATATAACATAACACTTGTATATTGTTTCAAAATATATGTTTAATTTGTGATAATTTAAAATGACATTGTGTTACTATTTTTGAAAATCTGTTGTTTTTATTCGAAACCATTCTGTTCATGGTGATTTGAGAATAATACGGAGACAAGTGTAATATTTTATAGGAATTTTCATAAATTCCATTGCACATTGAAATTCCTTGAAATTATTAAATTGTTCAACATAGTATTGGAAAAAAAACAATGCATCCCAATTTTATTAAAACTGAAAAATTATTTAGTTTAATAATTTTAAATTCTTGCATTTCAAAAATTTTTCGATCTCCCCTCCCAATTTCGATTTATGAAGGGGTATTCCATACCACCAAGTAGTTGGGGGCTCGCATCGCATATTTAGGCTAGGGGTCTACTAACGCTAAATCCGACTCTGATTCGGTAGGAATACCCCAAACAACTGCTCCAAGTGTGAACCATTTGTTTATGAGCAGCGTGGTGGGCCAAAAAATTCCCCTTTTTATTATGAGAAGGGGTCGAGACAAATTTTTTCTTATACAAAAAAAAAGTACATTGCACCAGAATAAAACACAACAAAGTTGCTTCTTTACATTGGAGACATTTATCTCGCCAAGGTATAAAAATCAGATTTTTAGGCGGAATTTACACATACCGTATAATGGCAATCGTCGAAAATAGGAATTTGTATATATACAGTCAAACCTCGGTATAACGAACCCGGGATATAACGATCCCTCGGTTGTAACGAACTTTTCAATTGGTCCCAACCGAACTCCTATGTCACTAATGTATTTTCAAATGCTTATAACGATCTTCAAAAGTAAGGAATTCGGATGTAGCGAACTAAAATTCACACTTTTCCAGTTTAGTTTCAGGTTTTTCAGAAAATTTTACTCGCCCCGACCACATTCCTTACCTTTTTCCTTTGTTCCTTTGACAGAAGCCAGGTTCCTCAAAGGTGACAATAGACTCCCATGCTCAGCTCCTCCCCTTCCCCAGTTCAACTGGTTTAGCATACATTCTTTGCCTATTCCATTCATTCTACTGCTGAAGATTATCGTTTAACTTGTGGACTTCGCGTAGGTTTAAACTCGCTGCTGTTTGCTAATGCCTTTTCTATCGAGGATCCCAATTTCGATTTATGAAGGGGTATTCCATACCACCAAGTAGTTGGGGGCTCGCATCGCATATTTAGGCTAGGGGTCTACTAACGCTAAATCCGACTCTGATTCGGTAGGAATACCCCAAACAACTGCTCCAAGTGTGAACCATTTGTTTATGAGCAGCGTGGTGGGCCAAAAAATTCCCCTTTTTATTATGAGAAGGGGTCGAGACAAATTTTTTCTTATACAAAAAAAAAGTACATTGCACCAGAATAAAACACAACAAAGTTGCTTCTTTACATTGGAGACATTTATCTCGCCAAGGTATAAAAATCAGATTTTTAGGCGGAATTTACACATACCGTATAATGGCAATCGTCGAAAATAGGAATTTGTATATATACAGTCAAACCTCGGTATAACGAACCCGGGATATAACGATCCCTCGGTTGTAACGAACTTTTCAATTGGTCCCAACCGAACTCCTATGTCACTAATGTATTTTCAAATGCTTATAACGATCTTCAAAAGTAAGGAATTCGGATGTAGCGAACTAAAATTCACACTTTTCCAGTTTAGTTTCAGGTTTTTCAGAAAATTTTACTCGCCCCGACCACATTCCTTACCTTTTTCCTTTGTTCCTTTGACAGAAGCCAGGTTCCTCAAAGGTGACAATAGACTCCCATGCTCAGCTCCTCCCCTTCCCCAGTTCAACTGGTTTAGCATACATTCTTTGCCTATTCCATTCATTCTACTGCTGAAGATTATCGTTTAACTTGTGGACTTCGCGTAGGTTTAAACTCGCTGCTGTTTGCTAATGCCTTTTCTATCGAGGATAAAGCGAAAATTATTAAGAGAATAAAAAACGGTGATTATCGTTTATCTACAGATATTGCATTCGAAGGGGATGTTAGTTCAGGTCCTTCAATTTCTGATGCTAAGCAGCTGTGGACATTTTGCATAATTTCTTTGCAACAGAAACTGTGGATAAGAATGTAATGGACTCTTTTGATGCTTTCAACAAAAAATTAAAACTTATTTTCATACTTTAGATAAATAAATTTAAGTAGTAGTAAAATTAATTTAATTTGTTATTTAAAAACAAATATTTCTTTTACTTAATTATTGCCCATTACTAATTGCAATTCAGTGTTCAGTGTAAGTAAGTTGTTTCGCACAAATCGTGTTTAAGGACTTTAGGAAGTTTTTATATCGTCAATATTTGAAAATTCGGATATAGTGAACCCTCGGCTATAGCGAACTTCTGAACCAGTCCGTTGAGGGTTCGTTATAACGGGGTTTGACTGTATATACCCTCCCCCCCACCAAAAAAAGAATAATTAGCCCTCCCCTTTGGATGACCCTAGATCCGCCACTGGACACACCCCTAAGAGCGACCCTGTAGGGAAGATTAAAAATTGCCAAACTTATAAAGATTATACTTAAATTAGACTTCAAAACGCACACTGCATAGGAACGTGCGCAGAACAAATCAATGCTTGTAAGAGAACTGTATTATAATAATCCTATAAAAAAAGATGAAAAATGCCGATAAGTTGGAACCGAGAATGTTCAGTACCTTTCAGTACTGTTGCGTTAGAAATTTCGAATCAAGTTGGGAATTTCAAATTGTTAAGTTGGGAAATTTCTTGTTTCTTTCTAATTTTTTTATTTTGTCATCTAAAAAAATATATTTGTCTCACTAAGGGGCCGTTCATATGTATAAATGTGAGTAGGTAATTTTGCCATCCCTTACCCCAGTAGTGAGTATAGAGTTCTTACAGACAAAAGGCGGCGTTGTTTTCGGAAAACAACAGAATAAAAGCTTTCGATAACCGATAACGTAACCCTTCGAGCAACATTTATAAACTCGAACCCATTCATTAGGGCATCGATTTTTAACAGTAACACGGGAATTCTAAATTGAGTATTCATGGTTAAAGTCCAACTTCATACAACACCTGTTACGATTGTTCTTTGTCAATTTGTTTTCTCATCAAAGTTATTTGAAGTACAGGCTGGGTTTAGAAAGGGATATAGTTGTGTGGATCAATCGTTTATTTTAAATTCAATAGTACAAGACAAGCTCTAAGGAAAAAACGTGGTAAACTGTATGCTGCATTTATTGATCTGAAAGGGGCATCTGACAGCGTCAACCATGATCTTCGGTGGTCTTCCTTAAACGGGATATCAGTCAGCCCAAAATGTATTTCTATTATAAAATACAGGTATAAAAAGCTACGACCCGAGTTACAGTTGGTGACGGATCTACCGAATCCTTTGATATTGCTACTGGTGTTTTACAGGGAGATATTACGAGCCCTTTATTATTTATCCTGTTTTTGAATAATTTAATAATTTGGTTAAACTAATCATCAATCCCTGGAATATATATCAATTATGATATTTTTATACATATTTTGCTTTATGCCGATGACGCTGTGATTTTCGCTGATTGCCCAATAAATCTCCAAAGAAAACTTAATATTCTTGAAAAATTCTGTGAGAACTTCTCTTTAACTGTTAACATTAATAAAACTAAAATAGTTATCTTTCGTAAGGGTGGTAAATTATCTAAGCATGAAAATTTTTTCTACAACAATAACGAATTGGAAATAGTTTCTAGCTATGTTTATCTAGGTATTCCTTTTTCTTCATCTGGTTGTTTTAATCTTGCCAAAAATTAGAAACTATTTTATTTCTAAAACCAATAGTGCAGTTAACACTTATTGGTCCATACTGACAGGTGCAAAAATTTAATTCGGTTAACTCAAGGTTTAAATTATTTGATGCTTTGATTTTATCAGTTTTAACATACGGTGCCGCAGTCTGGGCGATAAATAACTACAACGATCTAGAAAATTTTTTTGTATATTTGTTACAAAACTCCTTACAGTTTCCCGTTATATACCTGAATATATTTTAAGACTCTAATTAAGTCATCCTAGGATATCTTTAGTTTTTATTCGTTTAATTTTAAAATACTGGATACACCTTCTCAAAATGTCAGATGATAGGTTTGCTAAAATGTGCTACTTAAACATGTATAATGTATCCTTTAACTGCACAAACGATAAATTTAATTGGGCCATCTCAATAAGAAATATTTTACAAAACGCTGGTTTTTAGTTTGTTTGGCTTTCTCTAGACTATAAAGTCGTTGAACATTACATTTCAACGTTTGCACAAGTATACCATGACCAATACAACCAAAATGATCTTGCTTCAATGAACAATAGTTATTAACCACTCACAGTATAAATATATCAAAAACTCACATTTAATCGAAGACTATTTAATTTCAAATATAGATAACACTATAAAAATAATTATTAAACAAATTCGTTGCAATAAATCACGTATATTTTTTAAAGGAGTTGCTTTCGAAAATTTTCGTAACAATTCCTGCAAAATTTGTTAACACAACAGAAAATGAAACCTGGGATCATGTATTTTTAGTCTGTCCAATTTACGATGGATTCAGACGAAAATACTTATCAACTGAATCCAGTAAAATTTCAACCATCCTAAAATTTTACAAAAAAGAATAATTTTGTTTTTATAAATACGCAATCTCTGTTTTAAAATTCCGGGAGGACTTGATCAGTGAACTTGTGCAGGAATTACAGGCTAAACCCCTAATTCTAATTGCTCATGTAATTTATTTTTGTCTTTTTTGCATATTTGTTAGAATTGATTTAATTTTTTTTTAATGTATTATCTTGTATTTTGTGTTACTTAATTTTGTATTCGCTTTTGTTAAATTTTGTTGCCAACCTTTGTACATGGGCTACGGCCCACTACAATAAACTTATTTATCTATCATCAAAGTGTATGGTACTTTAGCCAGAGTACAAATACTCAGACACGTAGGTATAGATTTTTCATGGGGGTGGTTCAGTGACTAAGTAACTTTTATCCCATCAAAATTAAAAAATAAATAAAAAATCCCCCCCCCCCATTTTTTTAAACTTATTAATTTTTATTTAAGTAAACTGGTATATGTTGGCATAAAGTACCGAAACAGCACATTCGTCATTTATTTTTCATGAAATCGTTACCAATATCAGTCATTAACTATTTTTAAAATTAGTAAATATCACTCCCTAATCAATACTTATATATACGAATGAAGTGTCTGTCTGTGGAATCCAACAAAACCCCTCATTTTGAGTTTTCTCCACGAATTAGAATACGCTTATTCCGAAAATCACATTACATTTTTTTTTTGTCTGTCTGTCTGTTTGTCTGGATTTAACTCAAAAACTACTGCACGGATTTTATGAAACTTGCACCATTTGAACAATATTTTCTTAGTTTAAAATCTGCACTTTGTTTCATGTGGATATCTACAACCATTCAAAAGTTATAGAACTTTTTCCATTTTCTCTAACATCACGCCTATGGGAAATTTCCATCTCGATCTTCTCTTCATAACATTGTTAAAAATCACCTGGGCGACCAAAAATATTTTTCGACAATACTGGGATAAACGATTCATTTTGATTGGCTGATGAGTAAATGTCGCCAAATGAATTAAAATGGCAACTCATCAGTAGCACCGGAAGTTATTTAACGCCACGCTATTAAAGGCGTTGCATCAAAGAAAAAATATATTTTAATATTTCTACGAAATAATTCTATTAAATAAAGGGAATACTGAGTTCCTTTCCCTACTCGCTAGCTAACGCTTTTTCGGCCCCCTACATGTTGTTACAACGGCAGTAGTTTTTATTTACATTAGAAAAAAATAAGAAGAGTATATGTTCATTGGTCATCTATGCGCACAAGGATGGATGGGATTTATGGACCTACAATTTTACATGAATCTATATCGAATGTAGGTGTCTCCCTCATCCAAAAAAAGTGTTTTATAAAAATTAGTCTGTTTAGTGTTTGTAAACGCAATATATCAAGAACTAATTACAGTACAAAAACCAAATTTGATAAATATCTTCCAGTTGCAACTGTTTATACAAGCCAAATAATATTTATTGCATAACTTATGAGGGGTAACAATTTTATTTATTTGAATCCTTCTGGGTATGGGCACTCTTCGTTAGCGAAGAGTCCTTTGTTTAATCCTGCTGGTTGTTTGTGATGGGAAGCTTCTTCAAAAACAGAATGTGGTCAGGGGGGGAAATCATGCGAGAACTGTCGTGTTCATCGACGAGAAATATTTAGAATGCTAGTCTGTTTAGTTCGCGATTCCTGACTAGAGTAGGTTTTAGTTGGTTGGTTGGTTGTATGGGGTTTAATGGCGCAAGGGCCAAATGTGACCAAGCTGCGCCATGAGTAGGTTTTAAAAAACGTTCGACACTCACTAGTCAGTTACAATTTTAAATCTTCCTCGAAACGATTTTTAAATAAATTTGTTATTCATTTGTATTGATTAAAATTGATTTAAAAAAAAAGGAAGGTAAATTCCTAGTGTACGGTGCCCCGTTGTCGCCAAGTCCGAAAATTGGCGCCAAGGTAAAAATGACGTTTTTTTTTTTTTGTCGCCAAATCAAAATGGCGGTTTGGTTTGGTTAATTAACGTCGCACTAGAGCCGCACAGTGGGCTATTGGCGACGGTTCGGGGCCTATCTCGAAGAAAAGACCCGAGAACGATGCCTCGTATTTTTGAACCATGGTCAGATGACGCAAAATGGCGGACATTGCGTTGGTCCGGGCATTCGATCATGGTGCTTTCAGGCGATCCTTCGGGCAGTTGTTTGGCGCATTTCGATGGCACTCTTAAGTGCACACGCGTTCCGCGCGCTTAAAGTCACAGACTCCTGCCGTCGATTTTGTTGTCTCTGGCCTTCGGCCTCCGACTACTCATTATTACATCCATGATCCCCTCCGGTCCGTCGATCATGGTGCTTACAGGCAATCCTTCGGGCAGTCGTTGATCGTTAAATCAACATTTTATATGAAAATCGGAAACAATATCGGATCCAGGAAAAATGAACTGCTGCAAAACGTTGAGTAAAGTTTCCGATTTCCGGTCGTCCACGGCAACCATGAAGTACTTGTTGGTAACGGATTCAATCCCTCCAAACACCCACTGGCCTTCCACTCGCTTGCCCCGGTTGTACTTGCTTTTGCCGAACTTCGACTCGTCAATCTCAACGACGACACGCTCTCCAGCGATAGGAACAGGATTATGAATGAACCACTCTGTACGTACATACCTCCCGGCAGATCCAGTCAGTGACTGTCTGTTTCGCTAGGCTCATTTGCTGCATAACAATCCGGCATCCATGCACCACTCAATCACGGCACGTTTGCCTTTCATCACCAATTTCCAAAAATACTTGCTATTCAAATAATCGTTAATACATCGTTAGCTCAGAAAAATTAAAATCACATGTAGCCGCCGAACGTCCATTCAGAAATGCGTGAAACCAAGGCTAAACCAAGATCCGCGCACGCATCATCTAACTAGATGCATCTTCGCATCATCAAACGCGCCATGACGCAGCTACGTGGGTAAAAAATTTAGGGTTGCCATAGAAAATATTTTTGCAGGCGGCAAGTAGGGTTGCCAAAATATAAACTTTATCGCCGAATCATTTGTCGACAAATCCCATTTGGCGAGGGCGCCGGACACTAGGAATTAACCAAAAGGGTATTATAAAAAAATTAAATTTTTTTTTTATAAAAATATTAAAAAAAAAAAATGAACCAAATTTGGCGCCCTTTGAGGATGGCGGCGCCCTGGGCAACTGCCCAGTTTTCGCAGCCCTTAAGCCGCTCCTGAGCGTGAAGGATTGTCAGAACATAGTTAAACACAGAAAATAATAACAAAGCATTTGTTATACATAAATTAAACAAACATTTTGTTATAGCGGGACAGCAGACAAACTATGTAAAATTACAAACACCATACACGAAATAACTTCAAAGAATGAGGAATTATTCTACAATGCAGTTCAGGCACATTTTTGCTGCAAGAAAGTTATTGGTATTACTTACATGCATGGTGGGCATATGCTGGACAAGTCTGAGGACTTTGGACACATGGCAGAAGTCCCTTTCTTTCCGTACAGATAAGAACCGAGACGCCGAAAGAATTTATCGACTTTCAAAATGGACTGGCACAGGCACAGCGACTCCCCGGATTTTTTAGTACACGTGTTGTTACCAAACAGTGTTTGGCAAACACTAGTGTCTCCCACCTAATCCGGCTGATGGCGGAAAGGCATCTGGGCGCGATAATTGTTTGGCGATGAGGAAATAAAGCGCCAAATGCTGCAATCTTGTATTGTAGTTCCATCAGGTGATTCAAGCCTACAGCATATGGTTGTTTTAAATAGCTGTAGCTTTTTATTACGAAATTTTTTCTTTTTCTTTTCTTAGGCTTTTCAACAGCCGTCTATGTTGTAGTGACGCTAATATTAAGTAAAATATGCTGTTTTACCATATATAAAAGTAATAAGAGTTTGTTAAAATTATTATTTTACTATTGCTCTGTGCCAAAACTGACTGCTTAGAGGGGGTACCAATGTTTCTTCTTTAAGCAATGCCATTACCCTGTACCCATACCAACTGCACGGAGAACATGAGTATACTTGTAGTATTTAAAATATATCAAGCAATTTAATATATTTACAAAAAATAAAACTAATAATTTTACATTTTGAATATTTACAAGGGAAACTCGTTAAAGTGTGTCAAAATTAAGAATGTATTTCTACCGTTTATAAATATAGAATTTTTTTTCTATATTTTGCTATTTTCTTCAAGTGCGTAGAACGTTTATTTTAGCAACATATTACGTATATAATGCACTCTAAATTCCTCGGATCATCATTAAAGTTTAATGTAAAAAAAAAAAAAAAAAACTAACACTCCTCCTATGTTATTACGTTTTTTTAAAAAAAGTCATTACTGTTAAAAAGTACAACCATTCTCTCAACGTAGTAATTCCACAGGGTTAGGAAATAACAAACTTATCAATATCGCTGGAAGAATTATCGCGCCAAGATGTTTTTCCTCTATCAGCCAGATTCGGTTAGAGACGCTGGTATCACAAGTGCATGAGCATTTAGTAGCCAACACCACACCGCCTGGTGTACCGATCCACAAAACAAGAAGGGACAAATTCACAACACTAAATTTGTTCAAAAAATTCATTTTATTACAAACATCCAGCTACGCACTATTTTGTATTATTTATGTATTTTTTTTTCATAACCTCGGATGGCTCCTTGTAGGCCCGTGCCACCCCGCATTCAGGTGCCTGCGCGGCCGTCCGTTACGCCTCTGATAAGAAACGAATTTTATATAAAAAAAGGATGTCCTATATTATTACAAAAAATAACAATAATTCCAAAACAGCCTATTCATTTTAAAATTTGAAAATCCAGAGTTTGGAGCAAAAGCATACATCTGCCAAAAGTTTTTGATGTATTCTGCGATTCGTAATCTGACTGACATGTGATTTTTCTTGTGCGTTTCTCATTTAATCTATAAACGCTTGAAGAATAGCGACGTAAAAAGAAACATCCATTAATATGAGTTATAAACTTTTTATTTTTCGTTCAAATGAATGCAATAAATACCTGGTGTAATTGTGTAAAGAGTTATTCCCTGGTCTGTCTTCATAGTTCTTTCTTTTCCATCTGTAAGCGAATTAAAAAAAATATCAGGCATTATAATACATAATTGTTAAATGTTTAAACTTAATTGATATTCTGAACAAAATTTCTAAACTGTGAAATACAAAATAAATTTTACAAATTCCTTTAATAAGAATTCTACATACATTTTAAAAAATCGTTATCTTTCTTTAATTTAAAATCAATGGGCGGCAAAAATTCGAAAACTTAAGATTTATAAAAAAAATGTGTCTAAGTTTTTGTTTTAACAAACAATTAATTTATTAAAACAATTTAAACGTTTAGATGTCTCTGAAATCCACAGCTTAATTAACGAAATAAATAAAAAACAATTTTTTTACGTTAAACATCTTTCAAATCAACTAAATGGATGTATCAGGTTCTAAACACCATGTAATCAATTCTAGGGTTATCTATTCCGACACTATAACTCCGTGTCAAATTGATATAATTAGGCAAATTTGGTCTCATTCGATAGATTATTAAAGATCAATGGAAATAAAATATTGAATTAAAGCAAAGAATGTACGGGGTGTGGATGGGATACCGTGCTCCGAGATCTAATCTGAAGGGAAAGACCATGATATCGTCTAGTAAATTTGAACTTGGGTCAGATGACGAGAATAACAACAGAGCTGGACTTCTTTGCTACGACCAACGTCAGGCAGTTTGGACAGGAACATATTAAATCTATTACAGCTCCCTCTACACGGCGAATGTTTGAAGGACCATGAGACTCGGAACTCGCAATCCCCTGAATATGAGCTCGCATCCGGCGTGTTTCAAGCGTTAGTGCATCGGAGTCATATCCGGAAGAATGTGGTTCGATCCATTCTTCGAGCATGAATGGACTGTAGTAGAGCGAATATGGCGTCAAAATCGTGAAACCAACATCTCAGACCGCATGGCCTCAGACACGTGACTTCTTTTCAAAATTATGAATTAAAAAATACTCGCGATTGGCTGATGAATTGGGAAATGTGTAACAGTGAAAATTTATGAATGGAATGACGTAATTAACACGTGTCTGAGGCCATACATGTTGGCCTCACTTTGATGTTAGCGAGATTATAACATTATGTTTTCTGTACTATGAAGGATCCGTGCTCGAAGGTTCGATCTGATAATCAAAGAGTTGCCATATTCGTTCTCGTTGTACGGCAAAAATAATCCTCTTATAGTGATGTGCGTTAAATCCGTCGTGGTTCAAGTGTCCTTACGCCTATACAGGTTGCGATGGGCGCCATTTCAGGTGATATCTTCATCATCTGACTATGTTCCGAAATTGAGAGGCAGTGCTCCCGGGTTTTTCCTTCGGAATATATTCCGAACCATCGCCGAGGCCTCCTTGGCGAGTGGATTAGGCGTCAGCTGGGAATCCAAGGGTCCCCGGTTCAAAACCTTGCGATGGACTAGACTAAAGAATAGTGAAAAGTAGTGATATTGCGATCGGAGGGTTGCCACCTTCGCTACCAAAATACTAGAATGTCTTCCAGAACATCCATAAAAAATAACGGCGTGTATACGGGACTGGTGCACGATACATCTGATCGGGGTCCAAAGTCCCGACGTCTATTGAAGACGTTGGGTGCCAGATCAGGTGTTGTCCTCGTCATCTGTCTATGGTTCAAAAATACGAGGCATCGTTCCCGGGTCTTTCCTTCGAGATAGACCCCGAACCGTCACCAATAGCCACCAATAGCCCACCAATAGCCCACTGTTATTTAACCAAACCAAACCATCGCCAATAGCCGATTGGGAAGTTCAAGTGAGACATTAAGCAAACCAACCAACATATTTTATGCTCGACATCCTTCTAACCACGCCATCGTGGGATAGAAAATTGTGTTCAAATCAGGTTGGTTTCTCTTAAGGTTTGTTGCATCATTGTACTACATATCTTTAAACCGCATTATCAAAAATGGCGAGGGCACAAATAACTAGCAACAACTTTTAAAGATAATAAATATGTCAATTAAATAATATAATTATTTAATTTTATTTTACCTTCTTTTTCCGAATGCTTCTCGGTTTCGGTAATGGAACGGAACCCTGTGAACTCAACATTAGCATTGGAGGATTGATAAGCCATAACACATCTCTGTTCAGAATAAAGATTAAGTGCTGATTTTCATGTTGGAAAGCAACAAAACTAAAGCAATTGATTGCGTAAATTTGCTTCCGCAGCATGACACTACACTAAATAAGAGTTATCAGTTCGAAAAGTCACCAACATATGACAGTTTTTCGACAATGACAGCAGTGACAATGCATTAGGAAGAAGTTATAATTTTAAAATTAAAAAACGTGTATAGATCATTCACAAAAATTGATGACTTCATTTTGAATTAGGAAATCAAGAATTACGGAGTTATAAGAAACAGATTCATATCATAGGAAATAAAGAAATTCTTGTGAAATGAAAAAAAAAAATGAATTTGACAGTATGTATTTTGCTTAATTCCTGGATAATATGTACTAACTTCGGATTTTCTGAAGGTTATATTATTTATATTGGGATTTATATTCATGTATTTTTTAAACTTTTGTGCAGGGAGACGTCAATATTGTAAAGTGGATTTCACTGCAAGGTATATTAATTTACATTTCCAACAGGGTCATTTGAGAAGAAAAAAATCCAATTATTATTTTAATAGACTAGGACGAGGGTTGCGTTGGCGACGCTACTGCTCGTCCACGTGGCCGAAAGAAAACTTTTCCTCACGACGAGAAGTGTAGTCTGTACCAATTTTAAAAATAAATGTTCATTCATACTTCGACTTAGTGCCTTGCAAATATTTGACCAGGCCCCACCAGCCCAGAGCAATTTTACTACGCGTCTTCCGTTCTCTAACAACACACTGCTTATTCTGCTGCTCCCCATTTTCAAGTTGTTGTTTGACTGTATCACACTAATACGTTTAACAGTTTTAACATAATAAAGCAAATGAGCACAAATTCGCTTTATTTAAAAAGCACAATCTTTATCTTTAGCACAAATTCGCTTATATTTTAAACAAGTCGCTTAGCTATAGTAGCTACAAAGTAGTTAAAGTACAGTAAAAAGAATGATTTATTATGTGTAGTTTATACAATCAAACAATGACCATCGCCCAACAATTTGTGACCACTCTGTATTATAAAAGTATAAAATGGATAATGAAAATGTTTACTACAAAAAGAAATTATGCATTAAACATTGCTTCATATTCTTTAATGTGTAAAATTGTACCAACACCTTTACAAAATATGCGACCGAAAATATTAGAAAGGTTAAAAATTTGTATCGGTATTCACTACTATTAGGTAAAATGAAAATAAGTTTTCTTTGTATGTAACGATAAAAATGTCGGCTAATCAGGGAAATGTAAGGCTTGTTATAGATGACTCTTACCAATTACATAGGTTAGAGGAGGGCTCAACAGGTTCGTACCTATACGTGGCAATATAATGGCCAAACTTAAGAAAGTTAAGTAAAAATCAATTAAACCGTCGCCCCCCCCCCAAAAAAAATAATAATAATAATTAAAAAAAAGTGAAAAAATGAAGAATTTTGAATTTTCCGAGTAATGCTTCTTGTTGAGTTGAAGGCGGGAAATCTAGGGATTTGCACAGCCAAAAACGCCCATTCGAATTTGAAATAACATATTTAGTGACACATGCAGTGTTTCTCCTATGACGTTGCTCGAATGAAGTCAGAATGATAAAAAAAATGCTATGATTCAACTTTTATAGTGTACAACAGAATTTAAATAAAAATCACAATTTCTTTGACGGAAATATTGATAAACTTCCTTCTCCCCAGAAAGGGCTTAACTTGCTTACAAATATATTTAAATATTATTTTTAAATTTTCTTTTTAATTTTCTCTTTTTGACTTACACTAACTCGGGGACAACCTAAGTTGAGCTTGAAGCAATTGTTTATACATATAATAGCTTCCGCTTCAGATTCAACTTAGGTTGTCCCCGAGTATGGCTACTATGTATTTTAGAAAATGTTTATTAGGGTGCGGACAAAATAAGATACGTGAATAAATCAGTTGCTCAGCCACCGAACGCTCTCCATAAGAAACCTGTACCTAAGTGCCTGTGTGTGTATGTGTGAATCTTTCCTCTAAATTCTTAAAATTTTCTTAATAACTATAAAAGAACCTAACACATTCTAACATTTGAAACTTACGAAATGTGTTTATGAAACAAGTAAGGATAAATTAGCTTGAATATCTCAAATTATATTTGATTTCTTTTACATATTTTAGGTTTGGTTTTCAAATGAATTAAAGACCAGAAGAAATAAACTTGAATGTCAGACTTGGGATAAAGTATAACTAACATCGTTTTTTTAAATGGTATCTATATATATTATAATAACGTTAACTTATGTTATAACTATTATTTCCATTAAGGGGGTCCGATACCTTCGACATTTTTTTTTTATTTTTATACTTGTACAATCCAATTTTTTTTCTCTTTCTAAATATGCATAAAAAACCATTTTAAGACGCTCAAATTTTTTTTTAAATTGCACATTTATTTTTAAATTAAAATTTTAGTAAATTTTTTAACAATTTTAAAATTCCTACTCCTTTTTTGTTTTTCAATATTTTGAAGCATTTGTTTTTATTTAAGATCTTGAATAATATGTAAATAGATGTATGCATTCAAATTTTGATTCAGATACATCACTTTAAAAAAATAAAATATATTAAAAATTTTGGAAAAAAAATTGACGAAAAAAAATAAAATTCCATTTTAAGTGGTTTTAAAAAACAAATTATGGTAAAAATAGGAAATCTGATTGCATACATATATTTAAAATATATTTATCTTGCTATACACACAAAAAATATGATTTTAAGTATAATAGTAAAAAAGCCTTAGCATTTTTAGTGTTCATTAAATTTCAAAACCACGAACAGAGATATTTGCTTTTAAAGTTTACATATAGCTTTTATAATAGGGAAATTTGAAGAGTGTGTCTCTTTAAAACATTCATAACTAAAAAAGTCATAGGAATTTTTTGAAGCAGTTTTTTGTGAGTTATTAAGATAAGTTTGAATATTATTTTTTAAATATAAAAAAAAATGACTTTTTTTGCGAATTTCGGGTATCGGACCCCCTTAAGTGTAGTTAATTTACATGTACAATTATTTTATGTGTTGTAATTTTTAATTACACAAATAATTTATTTTGGAAATTAATCACTTTGCACTCTTTTTTTAACCTTTAATTCGGGTTTTGTTATTAATTATTGAATTTTACCAAAATTTGAAATACTAGTTTATAAATGGAAATGTAAAGAAAATCTAGCTTTTTAATTAATTTTTTTTAAAAGTCAAAGAATATATATTTTTTAATTTTATTGTCGACAGTCAAAATAATTCTTAATTGTTCTTTGGATTACACTTAATCGAGCTATACCTCGTGAAGAAATTATATAAAGAATCACTCACTTAATCACGGATTAGCACAACCTGTTTTCCTTCCTCACATTTGTTCGACTCTACGAAGCGTTTTCCCTTGTCTTTCTTTCTACAGATTGCGTTTGAATTCGAAGTGCCATCAATCTACCAGCTGAACAAACGGCAGTCAAGACTTTAAAATACAGCGGCGGCCTTTAAAAAAAAAAGACAAGAACATTTCGTGGTTTAGATTCTCCTATAAAAAGAAACAAAAGAATATTCGAAATCGATCTTCAGTACACAAATGACATTTGACGGAATTTCACAATGGTTGCCAAACCTTACCTAACTATTCGATGTAGAATGATTGATATCAAAGCTGTTTACTTTACGATTACCTATTATTTACATTTTTTTTATTCTAATCGATGTCGGTTGTGAAGAATATTCTATACTTGATTTTATGTATCGATGTTCCTGTTACTAAATGATCATTTGGGTGATTTTGTGGGCTATTATGGGCTCATCTTTTGACTAGTAATCGCATACAATTATAAAATATGTTTAATAATAATATTGAATACATAATAAATATATTTATTTAATATATGGAATACTAGTTGATTGGTCCGCGTTGCTGGGGAACCAGTGATTGGAGTGTCTCAGTCCGGACTCGAAGTCCCCTGCGCTACCGACTACGCTTAGAAATATTTTTAAAAGATGTTTCTTTATGCAATAATTCTTTTAAAGTTTTTTTTTTTAAACAAAGCGTTTTTATTAATGAAATGAATGTAAGATTCGTCACTGCTTTGAGAAATTCTTTGTTTTGATACTTCACCTGTTAAGATTAGTCGCGTGTAAGAGGTGTAAAAGTGATTTATAACTGCAGAAATAATATATACAAGCTGTTTGGCCCATCGACCCTGCGGGGGGAAAATTGAGTGACCCCCGTGAGGATTTGAACCCGCGACCTATATTTCCAAAGTCCTGCGCGCTATCGAGTATGCTACAAAGGAATGTTCTAGCAAAATTTTGGAAATATTTTTTTTTAAAAAGATGTTTCTTTAGCAATAAGTTTTTAACTCATTTTTTTAAAATAAACAGGTTGACATTTATGAGATGAACGTACGATTCGTCGGTGTTCCTGAAAATTCCGGTTCTTTTGATACCTCACACTTATTAAGATTCGACATGTGTAAGAGGCGTAAAAGGGATCTATACTATATAATATAAATGATAGTAAAAAATACCAATGTATTGGAGCATAAACGTCTTATAACTGCAGTCAAGTCTCAAATTCAAACCTATAAGGGGTCGAGCCTCTTAGTTTTTATAAAAAAATAAAACTTTTTAATCAAGTATTTTTTTAGGGACCAATTAATTTTTTTTATGCTGAATAATGCCTCAGCTGGGATTCGAACTCTCAATGTATGGCCCCGCTTTGTTATGTGGTCAGTTAAGTCTGTCGGCCGTGATGAAGTTAATGCCTTCATAATAAAATTAGAACACGATTGCATCACGTTAAAAATAGCGTTAGCGACAGAGTGTATAGAGGCAGAGTGAATTAAAATAATAACCCATCAACACGGAAATTAAACAATCTTCTAAAATATTCCATTAAATATATATATTTAATACGGAAAGCGATTTTTTGTGACAGTCACTTCTAATTCTAAACTATATAAACAGTTTTTAAGATGAAGGTGTCATTTGAAAGGAACTGAACTGTAGGTGTATCAAAACGTACCAAAACTATTAAATATTAAGGAATTACTTAGTTTATCACGATTTAAAAAAATAGTTATCATCGTGGCGCCATCCACATTTCAAACTTTGAACTACAGTAGAATCAAACGGGCTGAATTCAACTAAAACGCAAGAAATGCATGGAATTAATATGAGCAAAGCAAGCAAAAAAAAAATTGCGAAGAAAACCAACGAGGATTGCATAGCAATTCTCCGGTTGACGGGTGTTAGCGGGTTGGGAGCGGAGTCCCCTAGTAATATTTAAAACGCATAAAACAACCAGGAACCAATATCCAAACGTTCTAAATAAAATTATTTTTGAATTGCGCTGTATTTAGCTAGTTATCGTAACCATAAAATATGTTGCAAAAATTTTAAGATAAACTGAATCTTTCGCGAAATCGTATAACCAATCAGAGTTCGTTTAAACACTTGCATATTTTAAACAATCAATAACCTTAAAGCAATTACTCCGTCACATTGTGTCTAGATAGCAAACGCGAGGGTTCACTAGATGCGCACGCAACCGTTGACGGAGAAAGATAAAGCTTTTAGAATACCACATTTAGAAGTTAATCGCTTTGGAGAGATTTTGGGCTCAAATCCGAAATCTATACTCCCTAGTGCCCATATACCTTATGCAGCACACACAAGAAGTTTCACGTACCCAACTGCTGCGGTGTCCCCGAGACAGTCCCGTTATTTATTTATTTTTATACAAGGAAAGAAGAGCAATTCGTGTCGGCGATTGTTTGTTACTAGTGATGGGGCTAGAACTAAAAGTAAGGAGCAAATGCTCAATTTTATTTTATAATTTTAATTCGCTTAAATTTTTAAAAATGAGGGGTGGCATTTACCCCTTCTTGTCACTTTTAAATGCCGCCACTGAGAGTAACTGCGTTAAAATGGGACATTAATTTTTTTATACATTGTTCAAAGTTGTGCAAATTTAATCCGTTTTTTTTTTTATGAAAAAAAACCATATAAAATCGTTCCTCTTTCTTTAATGTTAGTCTTATCATGAAATCAAACTCATTTAAATAAAGAAGAAAAATATCCACTTTTAAAATATATTTTCTTTAAATTTAAGAGAACAAAATATTTCAGTAATTTGATTGATACTTTTTTGAATAATAATATTTAAACAACATTCGCTGCCCTTTGTTTTGACGTTTCGAACAATATCTTCGAGGTTGCGAATAATCTTCCACGAACTTTTAAAACATTTTCGTCTCTAAACACAGAGGAAGTTTAAAGATCTATTGTCTTTGTGAACTTACAAACTTTTACAAAAGTGACCTTTCAGTTATATAGTGAGAATTTGAATTGATTTGATTGGTAACTTAAAAGGTCTTTGCTCGCCTGATGTAGGCTGCTTTATCATCTGTACAGTCAACACACGCAATACCACGTATTTTAGAACCATAGTCAGATGACGATGTAACACCTGAATTGGCGACCAACGCAACCTGAACAGGCGTCAGGACATTGGACCTCGATAAGATTTATCGTGCACCAATCCCGTACCCACGCCAGTATAAATTTTGGATATTTTTCAGACGACTTTCTAGTATTTTAGTAGCGAAGCTAGCAATCCTCCGATCGCAAGATCACTACATTTTTACTTTTCTTTGTCGAGTCTACTCAGTCGGACTCGAACTCGTAATCATGTGATTTCTAGTCTCTGATTATCCACTGGGCAACTGTGAGCCCAATAGCGAGGATTACACCGGGTTAATGATATTTTTCATATATCGTTGCACAATAAGAATGTCTGTAATCGTAATCTGGAACTATCACACCGAACATTACATTGCTCCAATGATTCTTAGCTTAGTTTTAATAGCATGGACTTCACAGTAAGCGTGTCCGTTTGTACACACACACACTGTAAAAAAAGGTACTTAAAAAGTACCTAAATCTACTCAATTTTCTTTAAGTATAATTGCATCGTAAACGGGTGTATGACGTGCGAAAATTTAAGTAACTGTACTTTCTCAAAAATGAACAATATGATTTAATATTGCTATTCTCAGCTTATGTTCAATCTATCTTAATAAAATCTGACAAACCTAAAATAGTAATTCAGAAGATGGTTTTCCACATTATTTTATGTCGATTGTTTAAATAGAAACTGAATTATTACAACTCAATTAACTAACTTTCCATTCTTTTGGCACACCATTTTTAATATTTTTTCTGTTTATAACTTCTTGACGTCACCCTAGATAAGGAGCTGGACTGCGGTACAGAGGATCCGGGTTCGATTCCCTGTAAGGCTTGTTTGGGATTGTCGAAATTAATTATAAGTGATTTATCAAGGAAGCCTATATAGGCAAGCATCTATTCACTTTTACTCATTGTACTCATTTTTGAGAAATGAGTTTTGAGAAATTCCCATATGTTCCAAAATTGAAACTTATGTATTCTGAGCCATTATATAAGCGGCGAATATACTTAAAAATGAGTGCATTTTACTTATCTTCGAGTACCTTATTTTTTTAAAAATGTACTTACATGTATATACGGTACATTTACATACATACTTATATACGGTACAACGGGGGAAATATAAAATATACCGCAGGGACTATTCTATACAAAATTTCCACTGCCCAATTCCTCAAATATTTACGGCTGCTCAATTCTTAAAAACACAATCACGGTTACCCAATACCTCAGAAATTTACACTTTTTGATCACGAATTTCAAAGTTAGAAATTGAAAACCAAATGGAAAGCGTCAGATACATTTCTTTTTAGATTTCTACCGTCCTAAAACTCCATACAATTCTGTCATGCACAATTCATTTCAATTGTGAGCGAAAGACAATTGAATGGCTATCTACTTGGATTTTTGCTTATCCCATATCTGTTATGGAAATTAGAAAATTTAATAATAGAATTATTCAGGTTTCTCTAAACAATTGAAACAATGTTTTATGTATTTTATTCAACATGTGTTTTATATTAAGAATTTTGTAATTTTTTTTTTGTTTATGCCAGTGCACTTAAAGTGAATTAATTGTTAAAAGTTTCGCGAAATATCTCCGGTTGTGTAACATATGCAACTTGAATAGTAAAACGTAAATTATTAATAATTTTGTTTTTAAATGTACGGTTGTTTATAAAAATATTTTATGTTTGCAATATTTTTGAAAATTTCAAGAACAGTATTCTCGAATACAGTCACTAAACGCGCCGTAATTTAACGTTATATTAAAAAAGAAAACTATCATGTAACATTTGGATATATAAAATAATCTTTTTTAAAAAAAAAAAAAGATCCGACTGTAAAAAAAATTCGCTAAAACGGAAAAAATAACTTTAATTTTAAGAACAAGTTGAAAAAATTGAATTAAAAATACCAATTTTATACTTATTACAACATTTTTAAATTGGCGCCAAAATTTAGGTATGTTTTTTGTAAATTGGCACCAATTTCAAAAAGTTGTAATAAATATAAAATTGATATTCAATTATTAAATTTTTTCAACTTGTTCGTAAAATTAAAAATATTTTTTTAATTTTTAGAGCATTTTTCATAAAGTCTTTTTTTTTTTTTTACAAGAGATTATTTTATTTTTATCTTTTTAATTTTTAACTTAACAGGGGGCTTCGCTTTCTGCTTTTATTCACCAGGAAATTCAAGGTGTTACTCCTATTTTTCCCACGTATTATAACAATGTCCATTGCAAAGCAATCTCTATCCATATTTTTAAATGTTGGGTGAACGAAATATCATTATTGTACAATCTTTATTAAACAATTTCGGAAAAATTGTTTAAAAAAATGTCCGGTAAATCGACATTTCCGGATAAATAACAGCCGGATAACCGATTTAGAAGAAAAAATGCAAAACTGAATTTTTCTCTATTAAAAAAAAAATTGAAATTGGACAATATTTTTTTAAAAACTGTTCAGTTAATTGAAAATTTCGGATAGTTAAATGATGAAAAACCAGATATTTTTTTGAAAAGGTGCCGAAGGGAAACATCCCATATCCAGCAAAAATTGTTCAAATATCTTAATTAGAACAGAAATCTTACGCGAACATACATAAAAAAATACATAACAATAGAATTAACAACACCTCTCTCCTGTTGTTGGGTGTTGACGGTTTTAGTTGGGGCGCTTTTGAGTCGGTTAAAAATGTTTTTTTATTCGTATCCTTGAACACGTGCGTGGATTCCAAACGACATTTTAATTCAGACAGATGTCAAAAGACAAATACGTTTTTTTTTATGTATCAGAGAACATTTCAAAAGCTATTATTTTTCGAAATACGAGAGCAATAACAAATTCTTTTACGTGTGGTGGTAATAAATATGATGGCCTTTAAACCTGAAAATTCCATAAAAGTTCTTGGGTGCTAAACTTCCGAATAGCTTTTCATTGTTTCTAAGGTAGACGTAAGGCTAAGATTAACACAAGACATTTTTTTTCTCTAACAAAGTTTATGACGACTAGATGGCGAATTAGGACGTAACACGAAGATAACTTTAAGTCACTAACACTGGTGGCCTGTTGGATGGTAATATGGTAGTACTGAACGTTGTTAATAAATAGTAAATTTGAATATAATTTTTATTGCATTAACTATTTAAAAATGAAAGGCGATTAAAGTATTCAAATTTATTTTTTAAAAAAATACAGAGGGATATTTCTTAAGATTTATATCCATCCCCTATTAGTAAAAAAAATACAGTTTAATAAGAGCAGTCGTCTGAAATAAAAATCGAGGAAAGGAAGTTTTTTAAAAACAAGAAATTGTTAAGAACCAAAAACATTTCAATACAAGGAATAAAATAATGGAAGTTAGTGTCAATAATTAAATAAGAAAAAATAATTAAATGTACATTTTTTATTATTTAATTATTGAAAATTTCATAATTAATGTAAAAATTTTGTTACATTTATAAGAAATCCTCATTAGTAAATCTTTATTAAAATTTAAATAAGTAAATTATTATAAAAGTCTTAAAAAGTTTTGAAATATTTCTCTGTATAAAGTATAGGTTGATAAAAGAATTTGTGACAAAATGAGATGCCCCCAAAGTAAATGAATTTAAAATGGGCGCATATGGGGCCTCGGATCCCTAAAAATAAATCATTGTATCGATAAGAAATATTTGTGAATTAAAGGATTTATACTTCGAGCATGGATCCTTCATGGTAGAGAAAACATTTGTAATAATCTCGCTAACATCAAAGTGAGGCCAACATGTATGGCCTCAGACACGTGGTTACTTACGTCATTCCATTCATAAATTTTCACTGTTACACATTTCCTAATTCATCAGCCAATCGCGAGTATTTTTTAATTCATAATTTTGAAAAGAAGTCACGTGTCTGAGGCCATGCGGTCTGAGATGTTGGTTTCACAATAAGACGTCATATTCGGTCTGCTACAGTCCATTCATGCTCGAAGGATTTATGATTATAACGGCATAAGGAGACATTTCGGAGGAAGATTGACGATCTTTTATTTAATTAATTTAAACCCTCTAAATAATTATTAAATATCGAATCTGTTATTGATGATTTCACTGTATGAGATTTTAATTTAATTTCTAATGCATTTTTTTAAATAAAATAAATGCTTTAATTATTTTAGTAGAAAATGCTTTTAAAAGTTCTTCCAATGCTTTAAATTAAAAAAATTAATTAAAAGTTCTTTTTATAGTTTTTTAAATTATGAGAATTGATAGAAAACCTAGCGATGCACGAACATAAATTTTTGTTAACCCCATCTACAAAATAGTCAATAAATGAAATTTTAAGTCCACGATTTTTATACTTATTAACAATTTTTGAAGTTTGGTACTTTCACTCCGATTGCCATTCGCTGAATATGTCACCAAGGAAAGTTTAATCAACGATTGCCACTCGCTAAACATGTCACCAATTAAAGATTAATTAAATTTTAAAGAACAACGGCGTTTTTTTTCTTTTTTGCAATAATGAGGATATAGAAACAGGCACGTTATTTTTTATGGGGGTGGTTCGGTAACTAAGCAACGGATTTCTTTAGGTAGCTTATCCCCGCCCCCCCCCCCCCCACAAATTAACAAGCTCTTCCTCCCCCCCCCCCTTTTTTTTTAAACTTATTAATTTCTATTCAAGTAAACAGAAGGCATATAAATATCTAAACAGCAAAAGTTATCATTTATTTTTCATGAAATCGTTACCAATTTCAATAATTAAATATTTTTAAAATTAGTAAACATCACTCTTCAATTACGAAATAAATTTAGAAAACAAATTTAATTTCTAAATTATTTCTAATTTAATTTAACTTTGATTACAACTTGTTTATACGGCGCCGTTTCGCGATTTTTTTCCCTTTGTCACCGAAATTCAAATGCTATAATGAAACACGATGACGTCATGTTACGCTTAGTTTGAGATAAAAATGCCCTCAAATCATATACCAGGTTTTCCCTCAGACAACTCAACAAGAAGTATTATACTAGACATTTTTCTAGTTTTTTAAAGTATTTTTATGTTTTTTACAGTAATTCGATTTTTAATATTTTTTCTTGACTTTCAATGGGAGGGGTTTGAACCCCCTGAACCACCCCTTTACCTACGTGCCTGTATTGAAGGGAGTACTTGTAATGGCGATTATATATGTCAACAGTGAGGAGGAAAATACACAATTTCTATGCAATTATTATTGAAATGTGCTTGATTTTTCAAAAAGTGGGGTGGAACTTGTGCCTGTGTATTAACCTCATAACTTCTAACCGACACCATTAGTGATACTCAAAGATAATGGAAAGGGAAAGATAGGCGCTAGCGCATGCGCAATAACTTACCAAAGAAGCCATCAGCGCAATGCATCTTGGGATACAGATTGCTGCGCAGAATCGATTGTATGCTTCATATTCTGGCAATTTTAGGGCTTCTCCTGTCCCCTCTCTCCCCGGTGATAATGGGGTTGTGGAAGGCTTAAAGTAATCACTAAAATTAGTTCCAATATTTTTTTTTTGTCAGAAATAATCATTTATGGTACTTAATTTTAATACTTTACTTTTAACCCTCATGTGTGAACTTGGACAACATCTGGTGGTGGGCTTGTGACACATTCGAACCATGGTATCGGGGAAGAATTTTTAAAACGCGTATGGTCTAAAGTATGTTTGCGATTCAGTAGGTAGTTACTCCTTTTATGAAGTATGCTGTTTGCGGCGTAACAGGTAATTGTAACTGTTTCGAAAAGTTGACGTTTTTCTAATGGTTCCTACAAATCGTTTTCGGTTGCGCTTTTCAGTATTTTGACACCTGAATGACGCTGTCCGAATCTGCTTTCTTTGAGGAAGGATTGTTAACGATCCCTCCGTCAGACAGCGAATTTTATTGTTATAAGGCAAGTCATACCTGCACAAAGCTTTGATGATTCTTTTTCCTACCTCCCAAAGCGAAATCCCCATCCGATCTATAACACTTTTAGGAGTTAGCCCACAGGCAGTGGAACTTTTCTGTTACGGAGCCTATGTGAAAAGGATCAGATTTTTTTTATACCTTCCAAAGCGAAATCCCCATCCGATCTATAGCACTTTTAGGAGTTAGCCCACAGGCAGTGGAACTTTTCTGTTACGGAGCCTATGTGAAAAGGATCAGATTTTTTTTATACCTCCCAAAGCGAAATCCCCATCCGATCTATAACACTTTTAGGAGTTAGCCCACAGGCAGTGGAACTTTTCTGTTACGGAGCCTATGTGAAAAGGATCTGATTTTTTTTATACCTCCCAAAGCGAAATCCCCATCCGATCTATAACACTTTTAGGAGTTAGCCCACAGGCAGTGGAACTTTTCTGTTACGGAGCCTATGTAAAAAGGATCAGATTTTTTTTATACCTCCCAAAGCGAAATCCTCATCCGATCTATAGCACTTTTAGGAGTTAGCCTACAGGCAGTGGAACTTTTCTGTTACGGAGCCTATGTGAAAAGGATCAGATTCTTTTTCCTACCTCCCAAAGCGAAATCCCCATCCGATCTATAACACTTTTAGGAGTTAGCCCACAGGCAGTGGAACTTTTCTGTTACGGAGCCTATGTAAAAAGGATCAGATTTTTTTTATACCTCCCAAAGCGAAATCCTCATCCGATCTATAGCACTTTTAGGAGTTAGCCTACAGGCAGTGGAACTTTTCTGTTACGGAGCCTATGTGAAAAGGATCAGATTTTTTTTATACCTCCCAAAGCGAAATCCTCATCCGATCTATAACACTTTTAGGAGTTAGCCCACAGGCAGTGGAACTTTTCTGTTACGGAGCCTATGTGAAAAGGATCAAATTTTTTTTATACCTCCCAAAGCGAAATCCTCATCCGATCTATAGCACTTTTAGGAGTTAGCCTACAGGCAGTGGAACTTTTCTGTTACGGAGCCTATGTGAAAAGGATCAGATTTTTTTTATACCTCCCAAAGCGAAATCCCCATCCGATCTATAACACTTTTAGGAGTTAGCCCACAGGCAGTGGAACTTTTCTGTTACGGAGCCTATGTGAAAAGGATCAAATTTTTTTTATACCTCCCAAAGCGAAATCCTCATCCGATCTATAGCACTTTTAGGAGTTAGCCTACAGGCAGTGGAACTTTTCTGTTACGGAGCCTATGTGAAAAGGATCAGATTTTTTTTATACCTCCCAAAGCGAAATCCCCATCCGATCTATAACACTTTTAGGAGTTAGCCCACAGGCAGTGGAACTTTTCTGTTACGGAGCCTATGTGAAAAGGATCAGATTTTTTTTATACCTTCCAAAGCGAAATCCCCATCCGATCTATAGCACTTTTAGGAGTTAGCCCACAGGCAGTGGAACTTTTCTGTTACGGAGCCTATGTGAAAAGGATCAGATTTTTTTTATACCTCCCAAAGCGAAATCCCCATCCCATCTATAACACTTTTAGGAGTTAGCCCACAGGCAGTGGAACTTTTCTGTTACGGAGCCTATGTGAGAAGGATCAAATTTTTTTTATACCTCCCAAAGCGAAATCCTCATCCGATCTATAGCACTTTTAGGAGTTAGCCTACAGGCAGTGGAACTTTTCTGTTACGGAGCCTATGTGAAAAGGATCAGATTTTTTTTATACCTCCCAAAGCGAAATCCCCATCCGATCTATAACACTTTTAGGAGTTAGCCCACAGGCAGTGGAACTTTTCTGTTACGGAGCCTATGTAAAAAGGATCAGATTTTTTTTATTTATATGTATAATTGTTTATATTTAATTCCTAATTATCCTATATTCATAACGTATGCACATAGAGAAAATTTGATTGTCAAGTTATACGACATAAAAAAAAACTAATTAAACATAAGTAATTTTAAGAATTTTTAGCAGGGTTTTAATTTTTTAGGATAGTTAAGAAATAAACAAAACAACCATACCCGAATTTTAATAAATGAAAAAGGAATTTATAAAGTTACATTTTAGTCAGATCCATTAAACCATTTCATCGTAATTGTGTTTTGGTTATACATTAAAAATATGTTACAAATCAAACTAAAATATAATTCATCAAAATTCCGACAGAAATTCCCAATTTTTGATTCTGCTTTGATTTTATTTCAAATTTGGGTGAGCGGGAAAGTATATTCAAATGTAAGAGGCTCTTGAGTAATGCGGAAGATTTTGTAGATCCTGTATGCGGGAGTTTCACGTGACGTATCAAGAGAATGTTTCTTTCACACAGCAGACAACCCTGCTTTTGTTTGTTTAGTCACTACACTTGCAATTATGGGAAAGTTTGTTTATAATATTTGTTTTTTCCCAAATAAGTAATATTTTTATTCCCTATATGAATAAATTTAAGTACCGAAATACTTATATTATATTTGTGTATAATTAGAATTACAACAAAATATGGAAACATACTTTATTTCAACACAAATATACTTGATAAACGATGAGTACAATAAATCTCAGTGTATGCAGTAAATATTTCTATATTGAGGTATTATTTAAAGACTAAAACTTAAAATTATAGTACAGGAGCTGAAGTTCCATGATAATCCTACGGAACTTCTTCGGCGTCGCGGAATTTTCTCCATGTTCCGTTGGAACAGCAGTCGTCTTCTTCTCGACGGGAAACTCCACCATTATAGAAAAATTTGTTTATAATATTGGTTTTTGACAAATAAGTAATATTTTTATTATATTTATGAATAAATTTAAATATAGAAATATTTATATTTTATCTGTATATAAGTTGCTTATAATTCTTTGGGGTCGCGGATGTTTCTCCATGTTCAATTTGAACATTTGTCTTCTTTTCGGCGTGAAACTACCTCAGTGGGCATACAGGATCAAATAATTTATTATTTTTTTCATTAGAGTAACACATTTGATTGAAGATCTTTACGGAACTACATGGGGGCACTGTCTCATAATTTTTACACAACTAGTAGGCTCCGCCCCCTGCTCCGCTGACGCACCGCCAACCCCCGGAGGATTGCTACGCAATCCTATTTCGTTTGCTTCGCAAACCAATACCGGCTTCATACACTGTAGACAATGACAATGTGTTCTAACAACAATACTTTTTTTAGTTATATAAATTATTACTGGCAGTGCCGTCACACAAATTTATTTTTCGGATGTTGAGACAAGAATTTCCCAACTTAACGATCCGAAATTCCGAACTTGAATGATTCAAAATTCCCAACTTAAGGATGTCGGGTACCAGCTGAAGTGTTGTCCTCGTTATTTGACCACTGTTAAAAATATGAGGCATCGTTCCCGGGTCTTTTCTTCGAGAAAGGCCTCGAACCAAAGCGTCCTTGATGTAGTAAGTAAATACATACCAATAACCAATCAAGGGCGCTTTACTCGAACCAACGCCAGTAGTTCAATGTGCAGCTCTAGTGCGACGTTAATTAACCAGACCACACTTAACGATTCGAAATTCACAACGCAACAGTGCTAAAAAAATTCGCAGTTCCAACTTATAGACATTTTTAGCTTTTTTATAGGTAATATTAAACAGTTCTTTCGAAAGTATTGATTTGTCGCACGCATGTTCCAATGCAGTAGTCCGTTTTGAGGTCTAATTTAAGTTTCATTTTAATACAAGTTGGGCAATTTCTAGTCTTCCGTCGCTTTCATTTGCTAATAATATTAATTTGCCTGAGGCATAAATTTTCTCAAATCAGGGATTTTTAAAACTCGAAATTCTCAACTTTTAAGGTTTCAAGTTTACAGAGGGGGTTGGGGGGGGGCATGCTTCCACCCAATCCCCCCCCCCGTTGTGGTGGACCTGATAACTGGAAAAACTCAACTGTAGAACTGCTTCAACGCAATTGTGCTCATTCAAAAACGTAACATATGTAAACAAACAACAGCATAAACGCGTCAAGCATAAATAAGCCTAATCGCCAACTTTTATTTATATAAAGTAAGATAATTGAGAATTGGCGCTAATAATAATAATTCCCTGTTAAAATATATATTAAGCTACGGGATTTGGATTTACATACATGTTGGCATTTTGCCAATGTTGTCATTTCGTTCCGAAATATCTTTTAATAATAATTATAGTACTTCACATAAATATAGTTACACCTAATTTATTTTTTAAGATAGAATTTCAGTATTGATACCATTCAAGAAAGGATGATTTTACGAATATAACTATAATTTTTTAACAGGAAAAAAGTATATTTTTGAACTACTTAGAGCAGTTTTAATTTATCTTTTGTGAAGATACGCGGAAAATTGACGATTATTTCAGACATTTCGTCAATTATTTAAAAATTTATAACTACAAAACTAAATCGAAATTTCATAAACGCTCTGGATCATTTGTAGCCAATAGTTTAATCTATACCCCTAATTTTTTATTTATTTTTTTGTTGAAAATGGGAAGACAAGTATACAAAAATGTATGAATTGTTTTCAAAATTTTCTAAAATCATGATTTTAACATAAAATAACGTCTAATATACTGATCGTATTGAAAAACAAAAATATTCATCTTATTACCCAAACATTTCTTAATAAACTGGCATAATTTCATAATTTTAGGACATTTAGTTTTTGAGATACAAGCGGAACAATGAGACAAAAAGTCGCAAATTAAAATTTTCTCGAAATATCCGACATTTTTATCCTTTTTCGCTATTTTTTATACCTATATTAATTGACCATATCTAATTTAATTGTAAAGATAGAAATATTATCTTTATAACATAAGAAAGAGGAAGTTTTAACGAACATTAATATATTTTTTTGAATAAGAGAATATGTAATTTTAAATGACTTATAGCAATTTAGAAATCACGTTTCAAAAATGAGGGTGAAAAAACTTCAAAAAGTGGAGCGTGTTTAAATGTTTTAAAAATTTATAAATCCAAAACTAATTCGAATTTAAAAAAATGCTTACTTGGATTTCCAGTTCAAACCTATTTGTACACTCTCTAAAAAAATTGCATCTCTCCTCTTAATAGTGTTTCAGAAACTCGACGGACAAAATTACTTGTAAGCGAAATTTTATCAACGACGACTTTAATATTAAATAACTTATAAACTAATAACAGTATTGAAATAAAAATATATTTTTCTTATTTAACTAACATTTCTTAATAAATTCACTTAATTTCGTAATTTTAGGACTTTTACATTTTGAGATACGATCTGAATAACATTGAAAGAACTGAAAATTTCCCCTAGGGCTTACTTCTTCCCCCTAGGGATTACTTTTTTTTTTAAATAGAGAGAAATAGAGTGATATGGTTAGATGACGTGCCCAACACGTGATCTGGTACCCCACGCACCTTACGCATTGCATTTAGCATACAGCATTTAGAGTATAAAAACATCGTCTGTAGCACATGGTTTTTTATTAGCTTATGAAATTTGATTATTTATTCTCAAAAATTGCATCTCGACACCTAGAAATGGCATTAGTGTTCATGAAATGTAACTATAACAACACCTGTTTCCGCCACTGAACTCTAATAGGGTTGCTGGAAGGCTGAAAGCTAGTTTCGCCAATAGGGGAATTGAAGGTATGGCGGCCGTCGCCAACTGTTCCCCTCAATTGGTCGGTAGATGGGAGTTTTAATGGTAAAATCGCTTTTTTTAAAAAAATTATTGCGCTCTAAATGTAGCATTTTTGATAATGCTGTAAATTACAATAAAACACCGTCATATTGTAGATTATGAGAAAAAATGTTGTTTGCGTTGCTTTTAAAGGGAAATATTAATATTTAGAAGTTTTATACAACCACATGTGTGGTCATAATTTTTTAACTTTTAACGCTAATTTTTGTTATTTTATGGTTTCAATGCCTAAAATATTGCCGTAATTAAAATACTATATAATGCAATTATTATGTAAAACAACGTCAAGCGTTGTGAAAGTTGAAGCAAAATCCAAAGCAAGCGATAAATGTCACCAATCTGGCAGCCATATACCTAATTCTTCCCCGTTTCTCGCCAACTCTATCACGTTTTCTCGCCCTTGCAGGCTTCATCGGCCTGTATACCTTTCCTCCTTCTAGGTCTTTATACCTTTCTATGGTTTCCCACGGAGTAAAGAAAAAGGTGGAGATGAATTGGCGAGAAATCAAGAGAAGTAAGTTAGCAACCCCAAACTAGGCACAAACAAACCTAGTTTGCAGTAGTTTTCCTACGAGGGATGCATTATTTTCAAATTAAGAAAACACATGCTAAAACTTAAAAAATTACTGTTTGTGCAGTTGTGGGATGCAGTACAAGTTCCAAATCGATAAAGGATGCTATTATTTCCAATTCATAGGTAAATTAAATTATAAAATAAATTATCGCCAAGTACTGGTACAAAGTAGTGCTTTGGAATAGCGCCAATATACCCCGCCAGTTCCTACTTTTTAAGCGATTGCTTACTTCACATTGCAAACCGGTTCTAGACTTGTTCGCACCTCCACCTTCCTCTTTACTCCGTGATGGTTTCCGCACTGCGAGCTTTCACGCCGCTACGAACTTGAGGTCATTTTACCAGTGGCGGCTCGCCCACTACAGCAAGTACAGCCGGGCTGCACCTAAATTCATTAGTGTATTTTAAAACTAAAATCAGATATTTTACTAATTTTCTTAAATGAAGATTAGAATTGAAAATGAAATTTCTACGGTAGTAAACAAAATCTCCGATAAATAGCAAGCATGTTACCACAATGCACAATTCAGGAGGGAAAAAACACCATTCAATCAAACTGCAGCTAAAAAGCGAAATTCGAAATCGGCTGCATCGTTGCCATGGCAACCTCTACGTAGTATGGAGATTCCCCCCCATGCTAATGCACTGATGCATTTGTGGAAGGTACAGCCGAAATGGATTTTCTTGTTTTAGCTGCACTTGAGATTCGATATGCTGATTGGTTCATGGATAAAACGAGAACTTACGAGAATATCTCACAACGGAAATGGTTTTCGTGATACATTTACTCAGAGACTGATTTACGGGAGGGCATTCGGGGCACTTGCCCAGGGCCCCCATTTTAAAGGGGCCCCTAAAAATGATTTAATGCTAAATAATATGTGAAAAAGTTAAAAATAAATTTACTAACGAATTTTTAAAAATAAATTCAATTTATTTTAATCAATTTTTTTTTAAATCAATCGTTAATTGTTTTGCAAAACTTATATTATTTTACCCAATTAAATCAATTTCACTTTTCAGCACCTTCATGATGTATGTCACCTTTGGCATTGCGTTTTTCAAAGATATGCGCTTTGGATCACTAGTAAAATTAAATTAATGACCAAGATCCAAGACCATAAACAAGCTGTGTTTACTAATCGCACATAGATTTGTCGTTTAAGGACACTTTTTTCCTATACCAAATTTTTTAATATTGTAATCATTAAGGATTTGCTAGCTATAAAATGGGTAGAAGATACAAATCTGGCTCAACTAAAAAAAAGCTAAAAAGGAAGAAAGAACAGAACTAGAAATGTATGAAAAAACAGTATTGATCATTAACGTTAATTCAAATTCTCAAAAGAAGAAAATTAGTAGTTTAAAAAAAATATTTATACTTGCATTAAAACTGACTGATTATGTCATTTTGTATTGTGTACTTGTGCATAAATTTAGCAGTTTTATTTTGAATTACGTCGAGGGACCCCTTAACGTTCTTTTGCCCAGGGCCCCTAAGCTTGTAAGTCGGTCCCTGCATTTACTGTGTGCTGTTGTTTCAGGACATGGTCCTGCTGTTGTTTCGTTATGTAAGTTTAATATTAAAATCGACCGATTTGCAGGTTTAAAAGAAAGCAGGATTGCTTTAATTTTCAAAAAATAAGTAAGTGCTTTCTATTTTTTTCGCATGTTATAATTTTGTAAAAATTGAAAGGAAACTTTGATTTGAGTAGTGAATAATAAAGAATTTCTGTTCATGTATGGTTTTTGGAAGATAGGGGAGGGGGGGATTCACATGAATTCGGCTGCACTAAAATTTTCGACCACGGGCCGCTACTGCATTTTACCCAAAACAGATCTAACGTACAAGATCATTTTCAGTGCTGTGATAATTTGTTGCACAACGAGGATAGATCTTGCAGTCCTTTGATAACGATATTTTTTATTTTTCCGTCAACAGATATCAAATTAATAAACTCTTCACTTATGGTTTGGTTTGGTTTTGTTAATTAACGTCGCACTAGAGCTGCACAGTGGGCTATTGGCAACGGTTCGGGGTCAATCTCAAGGGAAAGAGCCGGGAACACATACACATTCACACACACATTCATACATGCACCTTGTTGTTTTAGAACCATGGTCAGATGACGAGGAAACACCTGAAATGGCACCCAACGCCCTCAATAGACGTCGGGACTTTGGACCCCGATCAGATTTATCGTGCACCAGTCCCGTATACACGCCAGTATAATTTGTTGGATATTCTGGACGACTTTCTAGTATTTTTGTAGCGAAGCTGGCCTCTTCACTTATGAGCTCTCCGCTCTATCGGCTAAGCCATTTCTGTGCGACTAATATCAACAAAACTACTCAGCACTTCGTGTTCGTAAATCGGAATTGTCGCCTTGAAAATATGATAAATACCAGGAAAAATTAAGTAATTAAATCATTTATTAATTAATAGTTAGTAATTTTTTAATACCACAAAGTAAACCTCTTTTTAGTGACACAAGCTGCAGTAAATATTTTTTGTTGTTGTTTGAAGTGTAAGTAATCTTAATTTAGTTTTGTTATCCTCCCTAAAAAATCACGTTCAATTTTGTTACAGTTGTGCAATAGCTATGTTAATTCAAATCTGATTTGTAAACTTTTCCATTTATATCTTTTTTATTTTATTTTAATTTGCATTTTAAGATCTTGCATAAGAAAATGTTTATTCTTGTGCTCTTTTTGTAAATCCACAGTAAAAAAAAATGTCTTTTTCTGAATTTAAAATATATACCCAAATATACAATAGTGATTTCATTAAAATAAAATTTGGTACATCAATACAGAAACACAAGTATTTTCTGGATCATCAATTTCTTCTAATGAATCGCCAAATTTGCGTAAGACTTAAGTATCAAAGCACTTTCCCAAAGTAGTTTTTAAGTGCTAATTTCGTTGGAAAATAATCTGGCGTTACAATTTCGAAAAACAGTGATTGAACCATTTGTTAGCCAAAAACAATCAGAGCCTATAAATAAATACAGCTTAATTGATACTGTTGTGCAAAGTTTTGGTAGAAAACTTTTATTGCAGCATTTTAAATAAGTATTTAAATTAAAAATGGGTTGCTAAGTTGAACTTAAATCATCTTTAGTAACAGTGATTTAGTCGCCTAAAATGTGTTACTTATTATTTCCTCGAGATCAATTAAATTTTCGGAACAGATGTAGTATAGGACATTTGGCAAATTTTTTTGTGTGGAGAGCAAAAAATTGCGGTTAAACATAGCATAGGGTTGCCAAATTGAAAGTCGCAACAAGAATCGGAAAATACCAACAATGTCAGGTGGTTGCCATATATTAAATTTATCGCCCCTATAATACACACAAAAAAAAAATCGCACGCCAAATGTCCTATACTACATCTGTACCAAATTTTCTTTTTGTTTTAAAAATATAAATTTGTAAAAACCATAATTTATTTGATTTTCTTTTTTACACTTTGATTGGTTTGCATGTCCTTCTTTCATTTTTATGAGTGCCAATATATAATTTTTATAAGTATTCATATATTTCTGAGTCTGGAATTTTGTGAAAATCTTCTGGAAAACCTGAAAAAGTCAGGTAATTTTTAATATTTATGTTGTGTGGCAACCCTATTATATATTACTTGTGATCTTTCAGATTGAACGAAATGGAGCCGACCGAGAAAGGCACGGCTTCTCCTCCGATCGATGCAACCGAAGACAATCTCAGCCAACTTCTTGACAGTTGCATAGATGACTTCAACAAGCCTTTACCTAAGCCTGCCTCCACACAGCCGAAGACTTTGAGCGGCAACGCAGCCAAACCCAATCCAATCTCTAACGAAGTCGCCAATGCGCCGGGCAGTGCGGCTGCAGCCTGGAGTTCGGAGTTCAAAGAGTTTAGTAACGTCATGGAGAACTTAATAGGGGACGAGTCAGAAATGGAAGAAATACGCAAGTTGATGGAGGGATGCCTCACTCAAAATACGGTTGGTATTACTAGAATAGTTTAAACTTGAATGGGTGAGATTAAAAAAGGAAAGATTCTAATTGAATTCCCATAGAATATTTTCCTTTTTATTCCCACATATTCCTTTTTATTTTTGAAGTGCCCGTTCCAGCTGGTATCTGAAAACATCTGTGTTGTTTAACGATTTCATTTAAAATTTTTATCAAAATGTTTATAAACTTGTTTCTTATTTTGATGTTCTGTTGTTAAAATAAATATATTGTTTCTGTTCCTGCATTTATAAGACACATGACCTCTCTTCTATCACTCCTATTCAAATCCGAACCCTCGACATCTCCCTGCTTAGTAAATTTGAACAGTTGAATCCAAATCTTCCCTAACTCTTCTCACTTCCAAAGTATGCATATTCAAATTTCTTTATCTCTATAGTCCATGTCTGACACACACCCAGGGGCAGTAAATCAAACTTCTTGTAGTTTTATAAGTTCAAAAACAGCCTGGAAGCAGAAACGTGGCGACATGCGTCGTATGTCGCAGATTTTATGAAATGTCTGCTGACAAATCTTTTGCAAAAATATAAAATACGAGGTTTTTTTATGTTTACACTACATTAGAACATTTTCTGCAGATTCTCTCTATGTTTGCTGAGATTCAATCTTTTATCGTTGCTGTTATACTTTATAATGACAGCTTTACCAATAGTTTATAGTAAATTAAATTGAAGACAAATCGACTCATCAAAAAAAAGTCACAGACTGTTAAGAAATTTTCTGCTATTGGGAAAAACAGCATAATTCAGCCTAATTTCAGTTTCCTGATGGCATGGTAAATACGGGAAATGTAACGTTTTAGTCTTTAGATAAATAGGGCAAACACATAAATCCAAATGTGCATTCAAAACACAAATGCCTTACTTTTCCTACTTAAAGAACAAATAACAACTTTGCCAAATTTGATCTGGAACAGATGTAGTATAGGACATTTGGCGCTTTTTTTTGTTATCGACGAAAAAAGTCACCAAAACGTTTTTTTTCGATTTGCACCGCTAAATTGTAGAATTTATTATGAAGTTTTATGCAACTGTTGGTAACTATTTTGTTGTATTCTTCTGCTTTCATTCGAAATGACTGTTAAAAATAGTTCCGGTAACACACAAAAACAATGACGTCATAGGGTTGCCAGATTTAATGTCTCCAGAAGAATCGGAAAATACTAACAATGTCAAATTTATCGCCCGTATAAAACACACCAAAAAACAACTTGCGCGCCAAATGTCCTATACTACATCTGTACCTTTGATCTTCCTGGATATATGCCCAAGAGATTTAGTAACGAATAAGTGAAGACTTTCACTGTTATTTGCATGCATTTTCTCTTTCAATAACTGACCCGTTCCCTGTGCAGGAGGTTCTGGAAGACGACAACTTTGCCAACTCGTTTGCGGACACCATTCGCCACCTGACGGAGCAGGCCCAGAATGTCCCGGAGACCGACCCGGAGGAGCTGGCCAACCTTCTGGGGAGCCTTGATGTGGAGGGAGGAGCGGGGGACTTGGAGAGCATGCCCGAGCTCATGCCCCTCATGCAGGGGGTCATGCAGAAGCTCATGTCGAAGGAGCTGCTCTACCCTTCCATCAAGGTGAGTTCCAATTGGGACCAGTGTGTCAGCAGAGGGTAGTTTATCATCTGAGGGTTGCTAGTTCAGTCATTGTTGTGCAACTGAATATCGCCGGACAGCTGGAACTTTGCTATTTTTATAGAAATGTTAGTTGACTGAAAACAATAATTTCAGGATATTTGATTTAACCTTTTCTAATACACTAAAATTGTAATTAAACTATTTAGAAATAGCTGTTTGGCCCTAGGTTGCTGCGGAACCCATTAAGTCGGATACATTAAAAATAAATAAAAATTTAGTATTACCCGTCGGGACTCGGAAGTTGGATAACATTGATCTGAAGTCTCGGAAGCTACAAAGACACATTCTAGATCTTTGAAATATTTGTTTTAAGATATTTCTTTTTCAATATTTCTAAAATTGTTAACATCATTTAAAAGACTAAGCAGGATTTTGAAATCCTAGCCTCTGGTGCGTATCATAAGGATAAATATTACTTGTATATAATTTCTCTGCCTTTTACACACTGTGCAAGCGTGTGTTTTGCGATCCGCAGACAGACACTTTATTTTATACACATATTGATTATTTAAAACAGTTAATTTTTTCATAAGAGGGCATGTGTTGGCCCAGGAGGTAGTTTAATGAGTTCAGGGGCAGAAGGACAGGGAGTTTGAATATCGACTTTGAGAGTAAAGCTAACTCGTCATCGGAGAGTTGCCAATTTTGTTCCACAGCTACAATTCAGCCTTTGTCTTTCTTTTGAGAATCTCAATGCAATCTCTTGCTTTGCTTAAGTTTCGGTTTTTGGCACATTGGTTCCAAAAATAAGCATATTTTTGGTGAAATATTTTAGATTCCTGGTACTTTATTAATTCAAATTCTCAATCAAAACAGTTATAGGTTTTGATAAGTGGATTGGCCTAGAAAAATTAGCTGTCCCTAGATTGTACAGACCAATCGGTGAAAGCTCGTCCCAATTGCCTGTACGGTGTACGTGCAAATGTGTTAAGTGGTTGAAGCAATTTTTGTTTTGCAAAGCACACAAAAGTATAGAATTTAAAAAAAAATCTAGCTTCTGTCTATGCTGTACAAATATTTTAGTCCTAAAAGGTAGTTTATCTTAACTCGCTTCAATATAAAAATGTCAAAAATATCTTTTATATAATTATAGTCCGAATATTTTCAAAAATCATTTGAGAAAACCTAGAAAATCAGAGAATTTAAAGGAAAACAATGCTTCAAAATGTCTGTATTATATTTTAAACGTTTAGTTAATGTGATATCTGTGTAGCAATTTGGTAATTAAAGGGATGTCACATTAGGGGATTGTTGCACAGTAAATACATCATTGTCCAAAGTTCTTATGCCTACTCAGATTTTGTTGGGTGCCAAAATGAATTTTGAATTTACCAATTGAATTTACGGTCTACCAATTCTTTTGTGATAGACCGTAAACAGTCACTAATAGCCCACAATGCAGCTCTAGTTTGACGTTCATTCAACCAACCATATCTAAATTTTATTCTTTTATGAATGCACTCAAAATAATTTCCAAGTTCTTAAACATGATATCAATTTTATTTTCTTATAAAATCTTCACAAAATCCCTTATTTTGCTTTTATGAGTCATTATGAATCCCATTTCTCCAGGAAATCGTCGACAAGTACCCTGCATGGCTGTCCGACCACAAATCCACTCTTGAATCAAAAGAATACGAGAAGTACGAGAGCCAGTACGAGCTGATGAAGCAGATCTGCCAGGCATTTGAGAGCGAGAACCCCTCGGACTCTGAAGAGGACAAGAAGAAACAATTCGAGAAAGTCCTGCAGTTGATGCAGAAGATCCAGACCTTCGGCAATCCTCCAACAGAGCTCGTCTCCAACATTGGGCCGGGAATCCCGCTGGACGATCAGGGGAATCTGCAGATTCCCGGAATGCCCGGGAATTGCGTTGTGATGTGAGAGTGATGCTCTTGGGGCTGAAGAAATGTTTTCAAATTAAGGGTGTGGAGGTTTACTGTCCTTGGAGTGACTTGCGTCATATTGGATTTTTTCAAACACTGAAAGGATATTAGTTCGCATAGCCTAAAAAAATGCATCTAACTACAAATGTAAGATTTCTTCAAGTTATTACCCTGGTCTGGAAATGCATATTAAACTCTTCTGCATTGAAAACAACTTTGCTCGCCTCTCAGTGTGTTAAATTAAAAAAATGAGTATGAATTTAATTATTTAATATTTATTATACATCAATACACTCTGCTGCTTATATTCAACGATGAAATTGAGTGTTAAAACTGAGACTTGGTACAAGTTAAGAATATATTATTATGAACATTTAAGTTTTTTTAATTTAATATATTACAATAAAATTTCATTTGTAAACCTTTTTCAGGTAGAAATATATTAACTAATTTATATTATGTATCTAAAAATTGACAGCTATTTTTTTGTTACTGTGAACAGAACGTTTGTGAAGTGCATTTCTTCAGCCCTGATTATATTCTCTGTGTAAATATGTTTATATATATCCTTAGAGAAATTTGCATATGGCATTTAATTATCTTATGGGTGACAAGGTTATGTGGTTGAATTACAAGATTATGGCAAAATAAGTATGGAAGTGTATTATGAAGTGGTTTTTGATGTGGTTACGTTTGAGTTTAAATTTCGAAAATGTATGTTGTTCATTTTTTTAAATATGTTATTAAGACATGAATTTTTAAGATATGTCAAAAAAATTTTGGAAATTTTATGAAGTCGTCATTAAAACTATTTTTAAAATCTATTGGTATTTTTTTGTTTTGGGACACGGGAATAATGAATATTTCACTTTAGCAAAACTGCCTTATATGGTAATTCAAGGGATAAGTGGATGAAAAAAAAGGTGGTATGTAACAAAAAAGGAAGTTTTGAGATATTTGATCTTAAATTTTTCATTACGTATTGTGTTGTGATAACATACCTCCCTTATGACACTAGCATATCTGTTAATAAGGCTTCTACAGTGTCAAAAAACAAGTCATACTATACCTCCTTTATTCATGACAATAACTCAATGAAACACAATTACATACCTTCTTCATCCACCCTTTAAATTGTGCTCATTGTGAAGTATTAAACTCTAGTATTAGTTTCAATATTGCTTCTTTTAAAGTTTTTTTGAGAGTTGAAGTGAATTAATATATTTGTAAAGAATTATTTAAAAGTTATTAGATCTGAATGAATCTTGTAGAATCGTTTAAATACTAAGTATTAAAATTCTTTCTCAAAACACCTTAGCTAGTTATAATAGCGTCAATGCCTGACTCTAAACGTTGGAAGTTTTTATTATTTTATTACAATAAGAGCCTATGCTATTTTGAGTTTGTATGGTGCAAAATTTAAAAATAAGAGCTTTATTTTAAACAGGCTCCACTGCATTTTTTTGCATTGAAACATAAATTCTCATAGGTTCCATTTGCAGAATCATTTAAATGGTGCCTTATTTGTCAATACACGAGTATTTTTTTATATTTAATAGTAAATGGCACCCCTATATTTAGGAAATTTGAAATAAGAAGCACACAGTGAAAGTACAAGCTGTGAAAATAATTACTGTTACCAAAGGTCTGTTTCTTTTTTCATTGAATTGCCTTTTTCTTACCAGGAATTTCAAGTTCCAGTGATGTTAAATGGCACCATGAATGTTCATGTACCTAATTAGGTCCCAACAATGCCAAATGACACCATTAAAAATTTAATTTAAAAATTAAAATTATTTTTTAAGTGAATATTGAACAGACTTAGAAAAATTTGCTGAAAAGTAAAAAATTATTTTTATTTGACGGGATTTTAATTTAAAATTTCGGCGGTTTTAATTTGAAGTTCTGGTTGGCGCGCTGTTCAGTCGGTTAAAAACACACACACAAATATATTTTAATGCATTTTTGAAAAACTTAATAAATGTTTGTTAAATTTCTAATTCCAATTTTTTTTTCCATTTAAGAGCGTGAACTATATTTTTAAATACCAATTTTTCAATGCTAGATATTTGACGTAAAAGTTATTTTATTTCTCGCAAAAAAACGTCGGCAAAAAACTAATTCGTTATTAGTTGTGAATGAAATGTCAAATAGATAGGGAAATGTATTATTAATGTTTTACCCAAATTTGGTTAAGTGTTTTTCTTCTTGAACAATTTTGAAAAGTGGAGATATTTGGTTCTTCCATCCACCGCTTCAATTGTATATTGAATAATTGTTTATAATTACACATATGTCAAGCTATTGTTAACTTAATATTGAGCTGTAGTCAAATTTAAGAGGGAACGACATTTGCAGAACCTTCATGGAAAGATAAATCCTTGAACTTGTGAAACTAGCTTGACCCACGTTTTTTTATCGAATCTGGGAACCTCAACACTGAGTGCCCTAAATATTATGACCACCCGACGTTTATAAGTGTGTTATGCCGTCACATTGTTTCCACCAGAGGGCGAGAGGTATAAAAATAAAAGGTAAGGTGCGTGCTTACACCGTTAGTAGAAGCGTTTTGTGTGAACATGTCAGGATTTGACGGACTTCGAAAGTGGCATGATTGTGGGTGTTCTGAATTTGGAATGACCCTCATTATCATTTGGGAAATGTTCAATAACAGATATAGAGAAAGGGTTTAATAATTAGACTATTAGCTAATAAAGTGGGTCATAACGTTCCTCCAGCGATAAGAGTTCGTAAGAGTCGACCGAAGGACAACAGTGAATCAGCTCACAGCAGTTTATGTCAATAATATGGCGATAGATGGCAGCACGAAAGTTTCAGGCTCCAAGTCCAATAAGGTGGTTTTCTGTTTAACACATTCTAAAAATTCTCCATTGATGACACAAATTTTTTAAACTCCCACTTCTGAAAATTTTACAAGGAAGAATAGCAATTACCGAAAAAAAAAAACAATTATGTTACTGTCTCTCTATTTTAAAAAAAAGTAAGCCCTAGGGGGAAAAAGTAAGTACTAGGTGGAATTTTCAGTTCTTTCAATGTTATTCAGATCGTATCTCAAAATGTAAAAGTCCTAAAATTACGAAATTAAGTGAATTTGTTAAGAAATGTTTGATAAATAAGAAGAATATATTTTTGTTTCAATACTGTTAATAGTTTATAAGTTATTTAATATTAAAGTCGTCGTTGATAAAATTTCGCTTACAACTAATTTTGTCTGTCGAGTTTCTGAAACACTATTAAGAGGAGAGATCCAATTTTTTTAGGGAGTGTAGAAATAGGTTTGAACTGGAAATCCTAGTAAGCATTTTTTTAAATTCGAATTAGTTTTGGATTTATAAATTTTTGAAACATTTAAACACGCTTCACTTTTTGAAGTTTTTTCACCCTCATTTTTGAAACGTGATTTCTAAATTGCTATAAGTCATTTAAAATTACATATTCTCGTATTCAAAAAAATATATTAATGTTCGTTAAAACTTCTTCTTTCTGATGTTATAAAGATTATATTTCTATCTTTATAATTAAATTAGATATGGTCAATTAAGATAGGTATAAAAAATAGCGAAGAAAGATAAAAATGTCGGATATTTCGAGAAAATTTTAATTTGCAACTTTTTGTCTCATTGTTCCGCTTGCATCTCAAAAAGTAAATGTCCTAAAATTATGCCAGTTTATTAAGAAATGTTTGGGTAATAATATGAATATTTTCTTTTTTCAATACGATCAGTATATTAGACGTTATTTTATGTTAAAGTCATGATATTAGAAAATTTTGAAAACAATTCATACATTTTTGGATACTTGTCTTCCAATTTTCAACAAAAAAAAAAAAAAAAAAATTAGGGATATAGATTAAACTATTGGCTACAAATGATCCAGAGCGTTTGTGAAATTTCGATTTAGTTTTGTAGTTATAAATTTTTAAATAATTGACGAAATGTCTGAAATAATCGTCAATTATACGGGTAAAATTTTAAGTGATAAATTAAAACTGCTCTAAATAGTTCAAAAGTATACTTTTTCCCGTTAAAAAAATATAGTTATGTTCGTAAAATCTTTCTTTCTTGAATGGTATCAATACTGAAATTCTATCTTAAAAAATAAATTAGATGTAACTATTTATGTGAAGTACTATAAATATTATTAAAAGATACTCCGGAAGGAAATGCCAACATTGGCAAAATGCCAACGTGTATTTGGCTGCCAACGGCGAATTATTATTAGCGCCAATTCTCAATTATCTTACTTTATATAAATATAAGTTGGCGATTAAGCCTATTTATTCTTGGCGCGTTTATGCTGTTGTTTGTTTACACATGTTTCGCTTTTCAATGAGCACAATTGCGTTGAAGCAGTTCTACAGTTGAGTTTTTTCAGTTATGGGGGGGGGGGGGGGGATTGGGGGGAAGCAACGCCCCCCCCCCCCCCCCCCACCTCTGTAAACTTGAAACCTTAAAAGTTGGGAATTTCGAGTTTTAAAAATCTCCGAGTTGGGAAAATTTATGCCTCAGGCAAATTAATATTATTAGCAAAGGAAAGCGACGGACTACTAGAAATTGCCCAACTTTTATTAAGATGAAACTTAAATTAGACCTCAAAACGGACCACTCCATTGGAACATGCGTGCGACAAATCAATACTTTCGAAAGAACTGTTTAATATTACCTATAAAAAAGCTGAAAATGTCTTATAAGTTGGAACTGGGAATTTTTTTAGCACTGTTGTGTTGTGCAATTTCGAATAGGTATGTGTGGTCTGGTTAAATAACGTCACACTAGAGCTGCACATTGAACTACTGGCGTTGGTTCGAGCAAAGCGCCCTTGATTTGTTATTGGTACGTATTTACTTACTACATCAAGGACGCTTTGGTTCGAGGCCTTTCTCAAAGAAAAGACCCGGGAACGATGCCTCATATTGTTAACAGTGGTCAGATAACGAGGACAACACTTCAGCTGGTACCCGATGTCCTTAGGTTGGGAATTTTGAATCGTTCAAGTTCGGATTTTCGGATCGTTAAGTTGGGAAATTTCTTGTCTCAACATACTAAAAATAAATTTGTGTGACGGCATTGCCAGTAATAATTTATATAACTAAAAAAAGTATTATTGTTAGGACACATTGTCATTGCCTACAGTGTATGAAGCCGGTATTGGTTTGCGAATCAAACTAAAGAGGATTGCGTAGCAATCCTCCGGGGGTTGGTGGAGCGTTAGCGGAGCAGGGGGCGGAGCCCGCTAGTGTTTAAAAAAAAAAGTATGACTTATCGCGGCAAGTACACAATATAAACACAATTTTTAATATTTGATTCAAAAACAAGCCATGTCCTACGTTTCATTTCAGATTGTTAGATGCTATGCCAGTTGGAGGATTTATTGGATCCATATGAGGGATTCCACATAAAATATGTGTTTGTATTGTTTTTGATATTATGTCGGAATTGTATACATAAAGCAACATGTACGTTTAAAAAAACAAAAAAAAACTAGATGTTTGTCCGCGCCCATATGGATTTAGTACAATATTCATATGCATGTAGTATTTAAAAAAAAATCGGTAATGGATGAATGCTCTGTAAGGCACTGATATACAGGGTGGTCACAAATTGTTGAAGGAACGCCATTGCTTGGTTGTATCACATTTAGCTGTATTGATATAATAAAACTCTTTTTCCCCTAACTATACTTCACAAGTCACTTGTTTAAAATATAAGCGAAGTAGTTGTTGGGTTGGTTGAAATAATGTCGCACTAGAGCTGCACAGTGAGCTATTGGGGACGGTCCTTGTAGTTGGGCAAAAATAATCTTTTCTCATGCAATACAGTTAAATGTGATGCAGCTAAACATTGTCCATCCTTCAACAAGTTGTGATCACCTTATAAATCTTATTGACATGTGGTTTATACAAATACAAAGATTGACGACCACTAACGGGCATAAGGCCCAACAAGGTTGGTCCAGCTATCCTAACTATCCCCCATCTCCTAACTATCCCCCAAGGAATATTTAACTTCTTCTTAAAATCCATTACTCCCGCACAATTAACAAGATTCACTGTCAAGTTGTTCCATTTGTCAATTACCCTATTATAAAAATAACGTATTACCCCTTCCCGATTAAAATTGAGTTAATGTGTTATTTCACAAAATTAGATTTTTTAATTTAAACCTTGACCTCTCGTTCTATCCAAAATCCAACTAACTTACTCATATTAAAATTCAAACCCACGACATCCCCCTGTTTAATAAATTTGAATCAAATCTCCCCTACTCCAAGTTTCTCTATTCTAGAGTATACATATACAAATTTAAACTATCTCCATAATCCATGCCTGAAGGACCTTGGACCATTTTAGTAGCTCTGTGCTGAACTTTCTCTAACAAGTCAATGTCTTTTTTAAGATATCGTGACCCATAAGATATTTAGATAGGGATTAAAATGAAATTGCAAGGCTTGACGCTGCAACGACAAATAAATAATTTACATAAAATCGTGTAATAAAAAATAGATTAGATTTCAAATTTAGATTTCATAAAATTAGTTTTCATTGAATTACCAGATGCTCCATTGGTTATTATTACGTGGAAAACTAACTGTGTGGTCCTGCAATGATGGGGGATTCATTAAGGCTTATACATTTAAAAAAAACTGAACTGCCTTGAACAAGCATTTTAAAATTCTGTCTCTTAGGTGCACAATTAGAGGTTGAACGGCACTTATGTTTAAAATTTCAGATATTTCCGTATAAAGGTTTCGTGTGCCACAGACACACTATTTCTTTCATAATTGTAGACAGCTGTTACCTGTAGTTTTACACGCGTTAAAAAAATGTTACCCCATTGGTCGTTCTCCCCGCTTATTCTATATCTATTAATTTCTCGAAGGCAAAATAACTGATCTATTGTTCAGACATTTCCCGGTACATCTTCAGAAGTTTAGTTTTTCCGTTGAAACATTATTGTCAGAAAGAGTGTTTTTGCCAAAGCAATTTTTGATTGCTTATAATTATATTACTAAAATTATATTACTAAAAACTTTAAAAGTTGAAACTGTAAATTTAAATAATAATTCATCTTGGCATCAATTTTTTCGCCACGTAAATCAATATAAAATCATTTAAACTACTTTCTTTTTAACTACAAATGAAAACAATGGTACCACTGGTAAGCCTACCATTATTTATTATTTTCCACGTTATTTTCACACCTTTCCTGCGTTTTAGTTCAGTTTCTAACATTATTGGTAGTTTGTTTTGGCCATAATTGACGTTAAGCTTACCATAATCTTGCCTACGTCATAAATTGAAGTTTATAGAAATCTAGTTTTCAAAATTGTCAACAGATGGCGCGACCTCAATTTTCCGCTAATTTAAAGTGGAAAAGCGTTTTTCAAAACTTCTATTATTATTTAAAACTTCTATTTATAAAATCTTTCTAATTTAAGCTAATATCATCAAAATAATTATTTACCAATGAATTGGAGGAATTAATCGTCAAAAATAGCTTACATAATGGCAAAATAAAAATGCAGGTGCAACAGAATTTTGTAAACAAACTAACTGTTGCCATTCTGCGTATAGAAAAACAGCATTTTTCAATCACCGCGTAAGAGAATTATATATAAAGATTATTTTATAACAATGTGTTTTGTCAACGCTGGTGGGAGAAGGGGGGGGGGGAGGGTACTAGTATACTTTAATTTTAAATCGTCGATTTACTTTTTAAAAACACTCAGCCGCGCAGTTCACATGGAAGGTTGTCATAAAGCAAGTAAAATGCTTCCTGAAACGAAGATTTTTTAGAGTAATGGAAAATTATACGATTTGTGACACAGCTGGTTTTTTGAATAAACGTTCGATAGGCAATTGGCCGATGAGCGGTTCCAATTAGTTAATGTCTGTAAGATGGCGTTCATTTTATTCAGTCTGCGACCATTTTCTGATGAGCCTCTGGCTCTTCTGTTTATGAAGTCCTTGACATAATTTGGCGGGTTGGCTGTCAAGTGGTGCAAGTCCCAAAAATCCGAAAATTAACTAACACCATTTTTACTTATTAGGTAGCTACATATATCATTTGTTCAAGTGGTGTAAATCCTTGTTCAATAGGTTGCTCAACAACGAGTTAAATGTAATTCCACTTAACATTATCTCCAAGGCGAGTCGCAAACTTTAAACGCTCTTATCTCGGAACTCTGTTTTTGGACTTGCACTACCTGGCAGCCGACATGCCCAATTTAGTCCTCGTGAATCTAATCAATGAAGAGGGGGTGGGGAGTATTTGATTCAAGGGTATCTGGATATTTATTGCGTACTCTCGCATATCGTTAATGGTCTGCAGTAACTTTCAATAAACTCCTTCAGAAAGTGTTCAAGTATTACGTCCCACAAATTATCATCCTTTTGTATCTTCCCTTCTCCCTATGTCACACACTGTCATGTTAGCTTAAACCCCTTTTCTCTACATGTCACACACTGTCATGTTAGCTTAAACCCCTTTTCTCTACATGTCACGCATTGCCATGTTAGCTTTATCTATGCGAATAGCTTCCTGGTCAGATTTAATTTATATTTGCATATTTTAAATGCAAATAAATTTGTGAATTTTTTTAAAATTTTGAATAAATTTGTGATTTTTTTTAAAAATTTTGAATAAATTTGTGAGACAAATTTCAGTATTTTTTCTACAAGGTTTTAACGTCACGCAACCACTGAGACAAACCTCAACCTCGTTGCGCCACAGTTTGCATGATAGACCCTTCTCTCCCCCAATGGGTGGGTGACGTAATAAATGAAACGAATTTATTTAGCATTCGGAATGTGTTTTTTCTTATACAATTCCGATTGTCTATATTCTTTAATTTACTACTGATCAATTAAGTCATAATTGCCCAATAAAGCCAAGGCTGCCCATTAGAATCGGCGCTGCTTTGCTTAGAAATTTAACCATATCGGACAGGTTTCCTCAACGGGTATAGTGAATTTTGATTATAATCGACTCATTTGTAAGAGGGTTAGTGTAGAAACACCTGCTCTACACATTTCGGAATTTGTGGACAACCCCTTTCAGAAGTCTTGAGGTCAATTTCGCGCCTGCCAGAAAAGCGCAATGGTTATGCGCGTACGCAATTAGTTACCATGAATAGGTTTGAAAATGAATGCTAATTGCTTAGCTTCAGGGATGTTCATTACAGAGTATTTCATTCGGTGTCACTTGTATATCAGCCCTTAAGGGGCGTCTATTAATTGTGTTTTTTTTCTTTATTTATGAGATTTTCTTTTTTCGGTTAGCGATGCGTTTCTTTATTGATGATTATACTTGAATATAATTGGAAAGATGAAATTGAATATTTTAAATCGGACTAGTTCGTTGGAAATGTTACGTAAATGCAAACGTTTAGGAGAAATGCGGATAAAATACAAGTTTTAAGCACAAAAGTGATGAAGTCATAAAATGTTATACAGCCAGTGGGACCAGGCACGTAGGTCAGGGGGTTCAAACCCCTCCCATTGAGAGTCAAGAAAAAAAAAATAAAAATCGAACTACAGTAAAAATCATAAAAAATACTTTAAAAGTAGAAAAATTTCAATTTCTAGTATAATACTTCTTGTTGAGTTGCATGAGAAAAACCTGGCACTTTCCAGAGGTACTATCCCGGAAAATAGTTTTCAAACATGTTTTGAGGTTATTTTTATCGGCGACGAATGTAAAAGCTTTTAAAACGGATCCATATATTATTTTAAACAAGGAATTTAAAAAATTTAATGTGTTCTCTAAATTTATTTATAATTAGGGAGGATATTTACTAATTTTAAAAATAGTTAACAACTGATATTGGTAACGATTTTATGAAAAATAAATGATGAATATAGCTGTTTCGATACTTAGATGCCAACGTATTCCTGTTTACTTGAATAAAAATTAATAAGGTTTTTAAAAAAAAAGAGAAAAAAAGGGGGGGGGGGGAAAGGCGGAAAGAAAACAAGTTACTCAGTCACTGAACTATACCTACGTGCCTGAGTGGGACTAGAGGTCATGGGTGCAATTTATACAAATCGAAACTTAATCAGGAAGGTTGAAAGCATTGTTTTTACAATAAAGTAATAGATAAAGGGAATAGTTTGCCGTTAGAGGTGGTTAATTCGTTGGAAGTCGATAGTTTTAAAAGACAACTAGATCGGCGATCGGCAATCGGAGGACTGTTAGGCCGCTTTTACATTTAACGACACGACACCGATAAATCGTGAACGATCGCGAAGGGACGACATAACGTTTTATTGTATCGTCTGATGGTCAGTTTTTCATTGCACCGATATCGTTCGCCGAAAACGACAATTTTTACATTCAGTGCGTGTTCGTCTGTTGCCGAGAGCACGTCTATTCTCGATATGGCGCATCGCAACAAATTACATTATAACAAACTGCGATTTTTGAATTTGCTGTATTTAAGGAGAAAGAAGAGATCAATAACAAAACGCTTCTGGGTGCATGATATCATCAAAACGAGACATGTTGAAGGAGATTTTCATGTTTTATTTGAACGTCTATAAAAGCTAGAACTAGAGCAAACCACTAGAGCTGCACAGTGGGCTATTGGCGACGGTTTGACTAAAAATTGCCTCCCATGCCTTTTCCCGAACAATCGTGTTCTTGTAAAATTTATCTCGCTTATCCCAAATACAGGTCTTTACTTCCACTAATTCACACAAGTTCACAATATCGAACTTAAAAGCCATATTGATAATATAAATAAGAAATAACACAGTATACTATAGCAGACGGCAACAAGTTTTTCGGAAACAAACTCAAAATGTCGTCACGATGAAGTAGGGAAGGCGCGTGCCCACGATAAAACGTTCCGATAAATTGTATTGTCTGATCGGCAACGACAATATCGTTATCGTATCGGGTAGCGAAAAAGCGCCGGCTTCGTATGTGTATTTTGCGTACCCCGATATCGTGCCGCTGAAATCGTATACGATTTATCGGTGTGGTGTCGTTAAGGCCGCTTTTACATTTAACGACACGACACCGATAAATCGTGAACGATCGTGAAGGGACGACAGAACGTTTTATCGTATCGTCTGATGGTCAGTTTTTCATTGCACCGATATCGTTCGCCAAAAACGACAATTTTTACAATCAGTACGTGTTCATCTGTTGCCGAAAGCACGTCTATTCTCGATGTGGCGCATCGCAACAAATTACATTATAACAAACTGCGATTGTTGTATTTGCTGTATTTAAGGAGAAAGAAGAGATGAATAACAAAACGCTTCTGGGTGCATGATATCATCAAAGCAAGACATGTGGAAGGAGATTTTTATGTTATATTTGAACGTCTAACAAAAAGCTAGAGCTAGAGCTAACCACTAGAGCTGCACAGTGAGCTATTGGCGACGGTTTGACTAAATATTGCCTCCCATGCCTTTTCTCGAACAATCTTGTTCTTGTAAAATCTCGCTTATCCCAAATACAGGTCTTTGGGATAAGCGAGTCTTCACACAAGTTCACAATATCGAACTTAAAAGCCATATTGATAATATAAATAAAAAAACACAGTAGACTATAGCAGACGGCAACAAGTTTTTCGGAAACAAACTCAAAATGTCGTCACGATGAAGTAGGGAAGGCGCGTGCCCACGATAAAACGTTCCGATAAATTGTACCGTCTGATCGGCAACGACAATATCGTTATCGTATCGGCTAGTGAAAAAGCGCCCGGCTTTGTATGTGTATTTTGCGTTCCCCGATATCGTGCCACTGAAATCGTATACGATTTATCGGTGCCGTGTCGTCAAATGTAAAAGCGGCCTAAATGTAAAAGCGGCCTTCGGATGCATTTAACGGACTTTGCTGAGCTTAGAGCCTGTAGTTGGTCGTTATTATTTGCATTTGTATTTAAATGAATAGTATTGGAAATAAAATGGCCGAAGTTGTTTAATTCTCTTGCATTTGAAATCCTTCTTCGAAATCAAAAATCCATGGTGCTTCAAAAATTAGTGGTCAATAATTAAAAACCACCTATACCATTTATTTGGAGGAAAATGTAGAAGTTCTGAATGTTATTCGAATACATTAAAAAATATAACAGTACCCTTCTCTATATTGTTAGCTAGAGTTGTCATTTATTTTTCTAAATAAGGCAGGACCAAAATGAATATTTTTGCAATTTATATTACATCGCAAAAAATATTTCTTTTGTAGCCAACGAAATATTTTTTCGCAATTTACCGATTAATCAATAAAACAAAATAACGCAAGATTTTTCTCAAATATAAAAAAAAATAGCAAATTATAAAACAATTAAATTAAATAGTAAAAATATGAAAAGTTAAATATTAAAATTTGCTTGGTCGTTTGATACCCACATAAAATCACAAAAAAATATAAAAATGTATTACAAAAATCGTTTAAAATGTACTAAAAATAATAGATATGAAATAAATATTGTTTTAAAAATGACTAATAATAATGTCCATAACATGTGACATTTGAAAAGAGATTCAAAATGAGCTGCAATATTTGAAGACAACGATGCAACAACGACAAGCACAATTAGTTTAATAGAAGCGCGTCCAATAAATAATCAGGACGTAAACAGAGCGGGGTACAGCAAGGTTTTATTTGTGAGAAGAACCAAATTCTGTGATCAAGCTTTGTAAATATCTTAAAGACTAACATGCACTAAAAAGCTCTTAAACGCTACCGCCGTGTGATAGTGCAATCGATAAATATCTGTTGCGGAGGAATACTACACTATGTCAATTTTCACTATTTCACACGAGAGCTTATAAAAGCTTCATATGCCTTTAGGTTTCTATAGACATGGAGTTAAAAAAAATATATCGCCGTTGATAATCCATACTGAATTTAGGGTTTTATACCTCTGTAAAGAATGGGAAAAACGCATGAAATATAATGCACAAGGAATAAATGCGCTAGGTTAATTAAAATTATTCTTTAAGAAAACAGGTTTTTATTTTTTACAACGCTCCTTTTTCTTCGGTATAGCGAAACTTTTCCCGTCATTTACAATTGACATATAACATTTTTATGAAAAATGAAACTACAGTTTAAGTTCCAATTGGATGCTACTAGATGGTATAAGAATATCATTTTTGACAAAAGCTTGATATCGCGCATATATATCTCCAGTACCCATCAAATAATATCGAAATTTTTAAATGAACATCGAATTTTAATGAACAATGGACATAGCTCTTCCGAAGTACGTACTCCTTACTATATAGATGTTACAAGGGGTTTAGTATTAATACTCCAGTACCTCCGAAGTACATACTAAAACCCTTTTAAACTCTTCATAAATTATAGACACCAACAAAATTACAACAAATTGAAAGCACTATAGTTCAACAATAAAGTAACTTTATTAAATATCATTTACAAATTATTCAATACAATATGAATAGATTATTTTGTACACATGCAATCAATATAGAGAGAGGCCGAAACTTGAACTTATGGAAATTTAAGCTTTTCCATAGCTTTTGAAGACAACCAAGCATTCACGTGTTAATCCAGAAGAAAACATAGACAGACAAATAGATTTCGTCATCACTTCTTACATAAACCAGATAAGAAACCCTATGTGATCTTTCAAAAAATGAAATTATTATAGAAAAATACATACTAGCTATCAAAAGACGCGTTTTTGAAGATCACCGAACCAAGCAGACATGAGTTTTCCCATCCCACCATTAACCCTTTTAGTAAATGCATAGTGTGAGAGTTTAATTTCTTAAGTAGTATAATTGCTAATCTAACTAAATAATTCCATCTATACAAATAATGTATATTTATTTTACGAATTTTTCTTTGGCGAAAATTTCCAGTGTTATGTTTCAAAGTTTTATAACATAATAAGTTTCTGTAAATAACATTAAAATTTTTTTTTGCATATTTCTACAAAATATTATATACAATTTAATGTAAATTTTGTATGCGTCGCAGACAGATTTCGTAATCAGCCATTATATAAATACACCGATCACCCCATGTGCCCACGACATAAAGTCTTTCAAATAGAGGAAATTATTACAATAAAACCAATTGTACAGATTAGCTTACGCGATTTTGGAGACCAACCCAACCATCCCAACCCAGCCATGTGTTTTCCCAGTCCACCATTAACCCTTTTATTTAATTCTGAGTGTGCGAGTTTAATTTCTTAAGTAGTATAATTGCTAATCAAACTTTCCATACAAATAAGGTACATTTATTTTACGAATTTTTCTTTTGTGAATATAGTGTTATGTTTTAATAATTTTTCTAATAAGGTTTTGTTTATAACATCTTCGTTAAATTTTTTCGCAAAACATTAAATGTAATTTTATGTCAATTTTGTATGCGTCGCAAACAGATTAAGTAATCAGCTGTTAAATAAATTCACCGATTATGTGCCTACGACATAGTCTTTCAAAAAGAGAAAATTATTACAGTAAAACAAATTGTAGAGACTAGCGTACGGGATTTTGGAGACCAACCCAACCATCCCAACCAACCAGCCATGTGTTTTCCCAGCCCACCATTAATCCTTTTTTTTTATTCCTGGTGTACAATTTTGATTCTTTTAAGAAGTATAATTGTTAATCTAACTATAGAGATACATCTATACAAATAAAGAAAATTTATTTTTCGAATTTTTTATATATTTTTTAAATATAGTGTGCCATGTTTTAAAGTTTTATAAATATTTAAATTCTGTGTAAAAAATCTGTTTATATTTGTTTGTTCACTTATTTCAACAAAATATTATATGTAATTTAATGTAAATTTTGTATGCGTCGCGGACAGATTTCGTAATCAACCATTATATAAATACACCGATCACCCCATGTGCCTACGACATAAAGTCTTTCAAATAGAGGGAATTATTACAATAAAACCAATTGTACAGATTAGCATACGTGTTTTTGGAGACCAACCCAACCAACCCAACCAACCAGCCATGTGTTTTCCCAGCCCACCATTAACCCTTTTATTTAATTCATGGTGTGCTATTTCGATTCTTTTAAGTAGTATAATTGTTAATCTAACTATAGAGTTAATTTTATACAAATAACGTAAATTTATTTTTCGAATTTTTTGAAAATGTAGTGTGTTTTCGTTTAAAATTTTTTTAAACTAAGTAATTATAAAATCTATTTAATTTTTTTTGTTCACCTATTTCAACAAAATATTATTTGTAATATAATGTAAATTTTGTATGCGTCGCGGACAGATTTCGTAATCAGCCATTATATAAATACACCGATCACCCCATGTGCCTACGACATAAAGTTTTTCAAAAAGAGGAAATTATTACATTAAAACCAATAGTAGAGATTAGCATACGTAATTTTGGAGACCAACCCAACCATCCCAACCAACCAGCCATGTGTTTTCCCAGCCCACCATTTACCCTTTTATTTAATTCATGGTGTGCTATTTCGATTCTTTTAAGTAGTATAATTGTTAATCTAACTATAGAGTTCCTTTTATACAAATAAGGTAAATTTATTTTTCGAATATTTTATATTTTTTGAAAATTTAGTGTGCTATGTTTTACATTTTTTTTAACTAAGTAAGTATAAAATCTATTTAATTTTTTTTATTCACTTATTTCAACAAAATATTATATGTAATTTTATGTAAATTTTGTATGCGTCGCGGACAGATTTCGTAATCAGCCATTATATAAATACAAAGATCACCCCATGTGCCTACGACATAAAGTGTTTCAAAAAGAGGAAATTATTACAATAAAACCAATTGTAGAGATTAGTCTACGTGATTTTGGAGACCATCCCAACCAACCAGCCATGTGTTTTCCCAGCCAACCATTAACCGTTTTATTTAATTCATGGTGTGCTATTTCGATTCTTTTAAGTAGTATAATTGTTAATATAACTATAGAGTTCCTTCTATACAATTAAGGTACATTTTTTTACGAATTTTTCTTTTGTGAATATTTAAAGTGTTATGTTTTAAAATTTTACAATCTAATAAGGATATGTATATAACATCTTTATTTTGGGGACCAACCCAACCATCCCAACCAAATAGCCATATGTTTTCCCAGCCCACCATTAACCCTTTTATTTAATTCATGGTGTGCTATTTCTGTTCTTTTAAGTAGTATAATTGTTAATCTAACTATAGAGTTCCTTTTATACAAATGAGGTACATTTATTTTTCGAATTTTCTATATTTTTTGAAAATGTAGTGTGTTTTCGTTTTTAATTTTTTTGAACTAAGTAAGTATAAAATCTATTTAATTTTTTTTGTTCACTTATTTCAACAAAATATTATTTGTAATTTAATGTAAATTTTGTATGCGTCGCGGACAGATTTCGTAATCAGCCATTATATAAATACACCGATCACCCCATGTGCCTACGACATAAAGTTTTTCAAAAGAGGAAATTATTACATTAAAACCAATAGTAGAGATTAGCATACGTAATTTTGGAGACCAACCCAACCTTCCCAACCAACCAGCCATGTGTTTTCCCAGCCCACCATTAACCCTTTTATTTAATTCATGTTGTGCTATTTCGATTCTTTTAAGTAGTATAATTGTTAATCTAACTATAGAGTTCCTTCTATACAATTAAGGTACATTTTTTTACGAATTTTTCTTTTGTGAATATTTAAAGTGTTATGTTTTAAAATTTTACAATCTAATACGGATATGTATATAACATCTTTATTTTGGGGGCCAACCCAACCATCCCAACCAACCAGCCATATGTTTTCCCAGCCCACCATTAACCCTTTTATTTAATTCATGGTGTGCTATTTCGATTCTTTTAAGTAGTATAATTGTTAATGTAACTATAGAGTTCCTTCTATACAATTAAGGTACATTTATTTAAAAAAAAAATTTTGTGTGAATATTTAAAGTGTTATGTTTTAAAATTTTACAATCTAATAAGGTTATGTATATAACATCTTTATATTGGTGACCAACCCAACCATCCCATCCAACCAGCCATATTTCCCAGCCCACCATTAACCCTTTATTTAATTCATGGTGTGCTATTTCGATTCTTTTAAGTAGTATAATTGTTAATCTAACTATAGAGTTCCTTTTATACAAATAAGGTAAATTTATTTTTCGAATTTTTTATATTTTTTGAAAATGTAGTGTGCCATGTTTTAAATTTTTTTAAACTAAGTAAGTATTTTTTATTCACTTATTTCAACAAAATATTATATGTAATTTTATGTAAATTTTGTATGCGTCGCGGATAGATTTCGTAATCAGCCATTATATAAATACACCGATCACCCCATGTGCCTACGACATAAAGTCTTTCAAAAAGAGGAAATTATTACAGTAAAACCAATAGTAGAGATTAGCATACGAGATTATGTCGACCAACCCAACCATCCCAACCAACCAGCCATTTGTTTTCCCAGCCCACCATTATCCCTTTTATTTAATTCATGGTGTGCTATTTCGATTCTTTTAAGTAGTATAATTGTTACTCTTACTATAGAGTTCCATGTATACGAATGAAATAAATTTATTTATTGAATTTTTTATAATTTTTGAAAATGTAGTGTGCTATGTTTTAAAGTTTTATAAACAAAGTAAGTTCTGTGTATAAAATCTATTTAATTTTTTATATTCACTTATTTCAACAAAATAATATTTGTAATTTAATGTAAATTTTGTATGCGTCGCGGACAGATTTCGTAATCAGCCATTATATAAATACAAAGATCACCCCATGTGCCTACGACATAAAGTGTTTCAAAAAGAGGAAATTATTACAATAAAACCAATTGTAGAGATTAGTCTACGTGATTTTGGAGACCATCCCAACCAACCAGCCATGTGTTTTCCCAGCCAACCATTAACCGTTTTATTTAATTCATGGTGTGCTATTTCGATTCTTTTAAGTAGTATAATTGTTAATATAACTATAGAGTTCCTTCTATACAATTAAGGTAAATTTTTTTACGAATTTTTCTTTTGCGAATATTTAAAGTGTTATGTTTTAAAATTTTACAATCTAATAAGGATATGTATATAACATCTTTATTTTGGGGACCAACCCAACCATACCAACCAACCAGCCATATGTTTTCCCAGCCCACCATTAACCCTTTTATTTAATTCATGGTGTGCTATTTCTGTTCTTTTAAGTAGTATAATTGTTAATCTAACTATAGAGTTCCTTTTATACAAATAAGGTAAAATTATTTTTCGAATTTTTATATTTTTTGAAAATGTAGTGTGGTATGTTTTAATTTTTTTTTTAACTAAGTAAGTATAAAATCTATTTAATTTTTTTAATTCACTTATTTCAACAAAATATTATTTGTAATTTAATGTAAATTTTGTATGCGTCGCGGACAGATTTCGTAATCAGCCATTATATAAATACATCGATCACCCCATGTGCCTACGACATAAAGTTTTTCAAAGAGAGGAAATTATTACATTAAAACCAATAGTAGAGATTAGCATATGTAATTTTGGAGACCAACCCAACCATCCCAACCAACCAGCCATATGTTTTCCCAGCCCACCATTAACCCTTTTATTTAATTCATGGTGTGCTATTTCGAATCTTTTAAGTATTATAATTGTTATACTAACTATAGAGTTCCTTTTATACAAATAAGGTAAAATTATTTTTCGAATTTTTATATTTTTTGAAAATGTAGTGTGGTATGTTTTAATTTTTTTTTTAACTAAGTAAGTATAAATCTATTTAATTTTTTTGTTCACTTATTTCAACAAAATATTATTTGTAATTTAATGTAAATTTTGTATGCGTCGCGGACAGATTTCGTAATCAGCCATTATATAAATACACTGATCACCCCATGTGCCTACGACATAAAGTCTTTCAAAAAGAGGAAATTATTACATTAAAACCAATAGTAAAGATTAGCATACGTAATTTTGGAGACCAACCCAACCATCCCAACCAACCAGCCATATGTTTTCCCAGCCCACCATTAACCCTTTTATTTAATTCATGGTGTGCTATTTTGATTCTTTTAAGTAGTATAATTGTTAATCTAACTATAGAGTTCCTTCTATACAATTAAGGTACATTTATTTTACGAATTTTTGTTTTGTGAATATTTAAAGTGTTATGTTTTAAAATTTTACAATCTAATAAGGTTATATATATAACATCTTTATTTTGGGGACCAACCCAACCATCCCAACCAACCAGCCATATGTTTTCCCAGCCCACCATTAACCCTTTTATTTAATTCATGGTGTGCTATTTCAATTCTTTTAAGTAGTATAATTGTTAATCTAACTATAGAGTTCATTTTATACAAATAACGTAAATTTATTTTTCGAATTTTTTGAAAATGTAGTGTGTTTTCGTTTTAAATTTTTTTAAACTAAGTAATTATAAAATCTATTTAATTTTATTTGTTCACCTATTTCAACAAAATATTATTTGTAATATAATGTAAATTTTGTATGCGTCGCGGACAGATTTCGTATTCAGCCATTATATAAATACACCGATCACCCCATGTGTCTACGACATAAAGTTTTTCAAAAAGAGGAAATTATTACATTAAAACCAATAGTAGAGGTTAGCATACGTAATTTTGGAGACCAACCCAACCATCCCAACCAACCAGCCATGTGTTTTCCCATCCCACCATTAACCCTTTTATTTAATTCATGGTGTGCTATTTTGATTCTTTTAAGTAGTATAATTGTTAATCTAACTATAGAGTTCCTTCTATACAATTAAAGTACATTTATTTTACGAATTTTTCTTTTGTGAATATTTAAAGTGTTATGTTTTAAAATTTTACAATCTAATAAGGATATGTATATAACATCTTTATTTTGGGGACCAACCCAACCATCCCAACCAATCAGCCATATGCTTTCCCAGCCCACCATTAACCCTTTTATTTATATCATGGTGTGCTAATTCGATTCTTTTAAGTAGTATAACTGTTATTCTAACTATAGAGTTCATTTTATACAAATAACGCAAATTTATTTTTCGAATTTTTTGAAAATGTAGTGTGTTTTCGTTTTAAATTTTTTTAAACTAAGTAATTATAAAATCTATTTAATTTTTTTTGTTCACTTATTTCAACAAAATATTATTTGTAATTTAATGTAAATTTTGTATGCGTCGCGGACAGATTTCGTAATCAGCCATTATATAAATACACCGATCACCCCATGTGCCTACGACATAAAGTTTTTCAAAAGAGGAAATTATTACATTAAAACCAATAGTAGAGATTAGCATACGTAATTTTGGAGACCAACCCAACCTTCCCAACCAACCAGCTATGTGTTTTCCCAGCCCACCATTAACCCTTTTATTTAATTCATGTTGTGCTATTTCGATTCTTTTAAGTAGTATAATTGTTAATCTAACTATAGAGTTCCTTCTATACAATTAAGGTACATTTTTTTACGAAGTTTTCTTTTGTGAATATTTAAAGTGTTATGTTTTAAAATTTTACAATCTAATACGGATATGTATATAACATCTTTATTTTGGGGACCATCCCAACCAACCAGCCATATGTTTTCCCAGCCCACCATTAACCCTTTTATTTAATTCATGGTGTGCTATTTCGATTCTTTAAAGTAGTATAATTGTTAATCTAACTATAGAGTTCCTTTTATACAAATGAGGTACATTTATTTTTCGAATTTTCTATATTTTTTGAAAATTTAGTGTGTTTTCGTTTTTAATTTTTTTGAACTAAGTAAGTATAAAATCTATTTAATTTTTTTTGTTCACTTATTTCAACAAAATATTATTTGTAATTTAATGTAAATTTTGTATGCGTCGCGGACAGATTTCGTAATCAGCCATTATATAAATACACCGATCACCCCATGTGCCTACGACATAAAGTTTTTCAAAAAGAGGAAATTATTACATTAAAACCAATAGTAGAGATTAGCATACGTAATTTTGGAGACCAACCTAACCATCCCAACCAACCAGCCATTTGTTTTCCCAGCCAACCATTATCCCTTTTATTTAATTCATGGTGTGCTATTTCGATTCTTTTAAGTAGTATAATTGTTACTCTCACTATAGAGTTCCATGTATACGAATAAAATAAATTTATTTATTGAATTTTTTATAATTTTTGAAAATGTAGTGTGCTATGTTTTAAAGTTTTATAAACAAAGTAAGTTCTGTGTATAAAATCTATTTAATTTTTTATATTCACTTATTTCAACAAAATAATATTTGTAATTTAATGTAAATTTTGTATGCGTCGCGGACAGATTTCGTAATCAGCCATTATATAAATACAAAGATCACCCCATGTGCCTACGACATAAAGTGTTTCAAAAAGAGGAAATTATTACAATAAAACCAATTGTAGAGATTAGTCTACGTGATTTTGGAGACCATCCCAACCAACCAGCCATGTGTTTTCCCAGCCCACCATTAACCCTTTTATTTAATTCATGGTGTGCTATTTCTGTTCTTTTAAGTAGTATAATTGTTAATCTAACTATAGAGTTCCTTTTATACAAATAAGGTAAAATTATTTTTCGAATTTTTATATTTTTTGAAAATGTAGTGTGGTATGTTTTAATTTTTTTTTTAACTAAGTAAGTATAAAATCTATTTAATTTTTTTAATTCACTTATTTCAACAAAATATTATTTGTAATTTAATGTAAATTTTGTATGCGTCGCGGACAGATTTCGTAATCAGCCATTATATAAATACATCGATCACCCCATGTGCCTACGACATAAAGTATTTCAAAGAGAGGAAATTATTACATTAAAACCAATAGTAGAGATTAGCATACGTAATTTTGGAGACCAACCCAACCATCCCAACCAACCAGCCATGTGTTTTCCCAGCCCACCATTATCCCTTTTATTTAATTCATGGTGTTGTATTTCGATTCTTTTAAGTAGTATAATTGTTACTCTCACTATAGAGTTCCATGTATACGAATGAAATAAATTTATTTTTTGAATTTTTTATTCTTTTTGAAAGTGTAGTGTGCTATGTTTTAAAGTTTTATAAACAAAGTAAGTTCTGTGTATAAAACCTATTTAATTTTTTATGTTCACTTATTTCAACAAAATATTATTTGTAATTTAATGTAAATTTTGTATGCGTCGCGGACAGATTTCGTAATCAGCCATTATATAAATACACCGATCACCCCATGTGCCTACGACATAAAGTTTTTCAAAAAGAGGAAATTATTACATTAAAACCAATAGTAGAGATTAGCATATGTAATTTTGGAGACCAACCCAACCATCCCAACCAACCAGCCATATGTTTTCCCAGCCCACCATTAACCCTTTTATTTAATTCATGGTGTGCTATTTCGATTCTTTTAAGTATTATAATTGTTATACTAACTATAGAGTTCCTTTTATACAAATAAGGTAAAATTATTTTTCGAATTTTTATGTTTTTTGAAAATGTAGTGTGGTATGTTTTAATTTTTTTTTAACTAAGTAAGTATAAATCTATTTAATTTTTTTGTTCACTTATTTCAACAAAATATTATTTGTAATTTAATGTAAATTTTGTATGCGTCGCGGACAGATTTCATAATCAGCCATTATATAAATACACTGATCACCCCATGTGCCTACGACATAAAGTCTTTCAAAAAGAGGAAATTATTACATTAAAACCAATAGTAAAGATTAGCATACGTAATTTTGGAGACCAACCCAACCATCCCAACCAACCAGCCATATGTTTTCCCAGCCCACCATTAACCCTTTTATTTAATTCATGGTGTGCTATTTTGATTCTTTTAAGTAGTATAATTGTTAATCTAACTATAGAGTTCCTTCTATACAATTAAGGTACATTTATTTTACGAATTTTTGTTTTGTGAATATTTAAAGTGTTATGTTTTAAAATTTTACAATCTAATAAGGTTATATATATAACATCTTTATTTTGGGGACCAACCCAACCATCCCAACCAACCAGCCATATGTTTTCCCAGCCCACCATTAACCCTTTTATTTAATTCATGGTGTGCTATTTCAATTCTTTTAAGTAGTATAATTGTTAATCTAACTATAGAGTTCATTTTATACAAATAACGTAAATTTATTTTTCGAATTTTTTGAAAATGTAGTGTGTTTTCGTTTTAAATTTTTTTAAACTAAGTAATTATAAAATCTATTTAATTTTATTTGTTCACCTATTTCAACAAAATATTATTTGTAATATAATGTAAATTTTGTATGCGTCGCGGACAGATTTCGTTATCAGCCATTATATAAATACACCGATCACCCCATGTGTCTACGACATAAAGTTTTTCAAAAAGAGGAAATTATTACATTAAAACCAATAGTAGAGGTTAGCATACGTAATTTTGGAGACCAACCCAACCATCCCAACCAACCAGCCATGTGTTTTCCCATCCCACCATTAACCCTTTTATTTAATTCATGGTGTGCTATTTTGATTCTTTTAAGTAGTATAATTGTTAATCTAACTATAGAGTTCCTTCTATACAATTAAAGTACATTTATTTTACGAATTTTTCTTTTGTGAATATTTAAAGTGTTATGTTTTAAAATTTTACAATCTAATAAGGATATGTATATAACATCTTTATTTTGGGGACCAACCCAACCATCCCAACCAATCAGCCATATGCTTTCCCAGCCCACCATTAACCCTTTTATTTATATCATGGTGTGCTAATTCGATTCTTTTAAGTAGTATAACTGTTATTCTAACTATAGAGTTCCTTTTATACAAATAAGGTAAATTTATTTTTCGAATTTTTTATATTTTTTCAAAATGTAGTGTGTTTTCGTTTTAAATTTTTTTAAACTAAGTAAGAAAAAAATCTATTTAAATTTTTTTTTCACTTATTTCAACAAAATTTTATTTGTAATTTAATGTAAATTTTGTATGCGTCGCGGACAGATTTCGTAATCAGCCATTATATAAATACACCGATCACCCCATGTGCCTACGACATAAAGTCTTTCAAAAAGAGGAAATTATTACATTAAAACCAATAGTAGAGATTAGCATACGTAATTTTGGAGACCAACCCAACCATCCCAACCAACCAGCCATGTGTTTTCGCAGCCCACCATTAACCCTTTTATTTAATTCATGGTGTGCTATTTTGATTCTTTTAAGTAGTATAATTGTTAATCTAACTATAGAGTTCCTTCTATAAAATTAAGGTACATTTATTTTACGAATTTTTCTTTTGTGAATATTTAAAGTGTTATGTTTTAAAATTTTACAATCTAATAAGGTTATATATATAACATCTTTATTTTGGGGACCAACCCAACCATCCCAACCAACCAGCCATATGTTTTCCCAGCCCACCATTAACCCTTTTATTTAATTCATGGTGTGCTATTTCTATTCTTTTAAGTAGTATAATTGTTAATCTAACTATAGAGTTCATTTTATACAAATAACGCAAATTTATTTTTCGAATTTTTTGAAAATGTAGTGTGTTTTCGTTTTAAATTTTTTTAAACTAAGTAATTATAAAATCTATTTAATTTTTTTTGTTCACTTATTTCAACAAAATATTATTTGTAATTTAATGTAAATTTTGTATGCGTCGCGGACAGATTTCGTAATCAGCCATTATATAAATACACCGATCACCCCCTGTGCCTACGACATAAAGTTTTTCAAAAGAGGAAATTATTACATTAAAACCAATAGTAGAGATTAGCATACGTAATTTTGGAGACCAACCCAACCTTCCCAACCAACCAGCCATGTGTTTTCCCAGCCCACCATTAACCCTTTTATTTAATTCATGTTGTGCTATTTCGATTCTTTTAAGTAGTATAATTGTTAATCTAACTATAGAGTTCCTTCTATACAATTAAGGTACATTTTTTTACGAATTTTTCTTTTGTGAATATTTAAAGTGTTATGTTTTAAAATTTTACAATCTAATACGGATATGTATATAACATCTTTATTTTGGGGACCAACCCAACCATCCCAACCAACCAGCCATATGTTTTCCCAGCCCACCATTAACCCTTTTATTTAATTCATGGTGTGCTATTTCGATTCTTTAAAGTAGTATAATTGTTAATCTAACTATAGAGTTCCTTTTATACAAATGAGGTACATTTATTTTTCGAATTTTCTATATTTTTTGAAAATTTAGTGTGTTTTCGTTTTTAATTTTTTTGAACTAAGTAAGTATAAAATCTATTTAATTTTTTTTGTTCACTTATTTCAACAAAATATTATTTGTAATTTAATGTAAATTTTGTATGCGTCGCGGACAGATTTCGTAATCAGCCATTATATAAATACACCGATCACCCCATGTGCCTACGACATAAAGTTTTTCAAAAAGAGGAAATTATTACATTAAAACCAATAGTAGAGATTAGCATACGTAATTTTGGAGACCAACCTAACCATCCCAACCAACCAGCCATGTGTTTTCCCAGCCCACCATTTACCCTTTTATTTAATTCATGGTGTGCTATTTCGATTCTTTTAAGTAGTATAATTGTTAATGTAACTATAGAGTTCCTTCAATACAATTAAGGTACATTTTTTTAAAAAAATTTTTTTGTGTGAATATTTAAAGTGTTATGTTTTAAAATTTTACAATCTAATAAGGTTATGTATATAACATCTTTATATTGGTGACCAACCCAACCATCCCATCCAACCAGCCATATTTCCCAGCCCACCATTAACCCTTTATTTAATTCATGGTGTGCTATTTCGATTCTTTTAAGTAGTATAATTGTTAATCTAACTATAGAGTTCCTTTTATACAAATAAGGTAAATTTATTTTTCGAATTTTTTATATTTTTTGAAAATGTAGTGTGCCATGTTTTAAATTTTTTTAAACTAAGTAAGTATTTTTTATTCACTTATTTCAACAAAATATTATATGTAATTTTATGTAAATTTTGTATGCGTCGCGGATAGATTTCGTAATCAGCCATTATATAAATACACCAATCACCCCATGTGCCTACGACATAAAGTCTTTCAAAAAGAGGACATTATTACAGTAAAACCAATAGTAGAGATTAGCATACGAGATTATGTCGACCAACCAAACCATCCCAACCAACCAGCCATTTGTTTTCCCAGCCCACCATTATCCCTTTTATTTAATTCATGGTGTGCTATTTCGATTCTTTTAAGTAGTATAATTGTTACTCTTACTATAGAGTTCCATGTATACGAATGAAATAAATTTATTTATTGAATTTTTTATAATTTTTGAAAATGTAGTGTGCTATGTTTTAAAGTTTTATAAACAAAGTAAGTTCTGTGTATAAAATCTATTTAATTTTTTATATTCACTTATTTCAACAAAATAATATTTGTAATTTAATGTAAATTTTGTATGCGTCGCGGACAGATTTCGTAATCAGCCATTATATAAATACAAAGATCACCCCATGTGCCTACGACATAAAGTGTTTCAAAAAGAGGAAATTATTACAATAAAACCAATTGTAGAGATTAGTCTACGTGATTTTGGAGACCATCCCAACCAACCAGCCATGTGTTTTCCCAGCCAACCATTAACCGTTTTATTTAATTCATGGTGTGCTATTTCGATTCTTTTAAGTAGTATAATTGTTAATATAACTATAGAGTTCCTTCTATACAATTAAGGTAAATTTTTTTACGAATTTTTCTTTTGCGAATATTTAAAGTGTTATGTTTTAAAATTTTACAATCTAATACGGATATGTATATAACATCTTTATTTTGGGGACCAACCCAACCATCCCAACCAACCAGCCATATGTTTTCCCAGCCCACCATTAACCCTTTTATTTAATTCATGGTGTGCTATTTCGATTCTTTTAAGTAGTATAATTGTTAATCTAACTATAGAGTTCCTTTTATACAAATAAGGTAAATTTATTTTTCGAATTTTTTATATTTTTTGAAAATGTAGTGTGCCATGTTTTAAATTTTTTTAAACTAAGTAAGTATTTTTTATTCACTTATTTCAACAAAATATTATATGTAATTTTATGTAAATTTTGTATGCGTCGCGGATAGATTTCGTAATCAGCCATTATATAAATACACCGATCACCCCATGTGCCTACGACATAAAGTCTTTCAAAAAGAGGAAATTATTACAGTAAAACCAATAGTAGAGATTAGCATACGAGATTATGTCGACCAACCAAACCATCCCAACCAACCAGCCATTTGTTTTCCCAGCCCACCATTATCCCTTTTATTTAATTCATGGTGTGCTATTTCGATTCTTTTAAGTAGTATAATTGTTACTCTTACTATAGAGTTCCATGTATACGAATGAAATAAATTTATTTATTGAATTTTTTATAATTTTTGAAAATGTAGTGTGCTATGTTTTAAAGTTTTATAAACAAAGTAAGTTCTGTGTATAAAATCTATTTAATTTTTTATATTCACTTATTTCAACAAAATATTATTTGTAATTTAATGTAAATTTTGTATGCGTCGCGGACAGATTTCGTAATCAGCCATTATATAAATACAAAGATCACCCCATGTGCCTACGACATAAAGTGTTTCAAAAAGAGGAAATTATTACAATAAAACCAATTGTAGAGATTAGTCTACGTGATTTTGGAGACCATCCCAACCAACCAGCCATGTGTTTTCCCAGCCAACCATTAACCGTTTTATTTAATTCATGGTGTGCTATTTCGATTCTTTTAAGTAGTATAATTGTTAATATAACTATAGAGTTCCTTCTATACAATTAAGGTAAATTTTTTTACGAATTTTTCTTTTGCGAATATTTAAAGTGTTATGTTTTAAAATTTTACAATCTAATACGGATATGTATATAACATCTTTATTTTGGGGACCAACCCAACCATCCCAACCAACCAGCCATATGTTTTCCCAGCCCACCATTAACCCTTTTATTTAATTCATGGTGTGCTATTTCGATTCTTTTAAGTAGTATAATTGTTAATCTAACTATAGAGTTCCTTTTATACAAATAAGGTAAATTTATTTTTCGAATTTTTTATATTTTTTTAAAATGTAGTGTGCCATGTTTTAAATTTTTTTAAACTAAGTAAGTATTTTTTATTCACTTATTTCAACAAAATATTATATGTAATTTTATGTAAATTTTGTATGCGTCGCGGATAGATTTCGTAATCAGCCATTATATAAATACACCGATCACCCCATGTGCCTACGACATAAAGTCTTTCAAAAAGAGGAAATTATTACAGTAAAACCAATAGTAGAGATTAGCATACGAGATTATGTCGACCAACCAAACCATCCCAACCAACCAGCCATTTGTTTTCCCAGCCCACCATTATCCCTTTTATTTAATTCATGGTGTGCTATTTCGATTCTTTTAAGTACTATAATTGTTACTCTTACTATAGAGTTCCATGTATACGAATGAAATAAATTTATTTATTGAATTTTTTATAATTTTTGAAAATGTAGTGTGCTATGTTTTAAAGTTTTATAAACAAAGTAAGTTCTGTGTATAAAATCTATTTAATTTTTTATATTCACTTATTTCAACAAAATAATATTTGTAATTTAATGTAAATTTTGTATGCGTCGCGGACAGATTTCGTAATCAGCCATTATATAAATACAAAGATCACCCCATGTGCCTACGACATAAAGTGTTTCAAAAAGAGGAAATTATTACAATAAAACCAATTGTAGAGATTAGTCTACGTGATTTTGGAGACCATCCCAACCAACCAGCCATGTGTTTTCCCAGCCAAACATTAACCGTTTTATTTAATTCATGGTGTGCTATTTCGATTCTTTTAAGTAGTATAATTGTTAATATAACTATAGAGTTCCTTCTATACAATTAAGGTAAATTTTTTTACGAATTTTTCTTTTGCGAATATTTAAAGTGTTATGTTTTAAAATTTTACAATCTAATAAGGATATGTATATAACATCTTTATTTTGGGGACCAACCCAACCATCCCAACCAACCAGCCATATGTTTTCCCAGCCCACCATTAACCCTTTTATTTAATTCATGGTGTGCTATTTCTGTTCTTTTAAGTAGTATAATTGTTAATCTAACTATAGAGTTCCTTTTATACAAATAAGGTAAAATTATTTTTCGAATTTTTATATTTTTTGAAAATGTAGTGTGGTATGTTTTAATTTTTTTTTAACTAAGTAAGTATAAAATCTATTTAATTTTTTTAATTCACTTATTTCAACAAAATATTATTTGTAATTTAATGTAAATTTTGTATGCGTCGCGGACAGATTTCGTAATCAGCCATTATATAAATACACCGATCACCCCATGTGCCTACGACATAAAGTCTTTCAAAAAGAGGAAATTATTACATTAAAACCAATAGTAGAGATTAGCATACGTAATTTTGGAGACCAACCCAACCTTCCCAACCAACCAGCCATGTGTTTTCCCAGCCCACCATTAACCCTTTTATTTAATTCATGTTGTGCTATTTCGATTCTTTTAAGTAGTATAATTGTTAATCTAACTATAGAGTTCCTTCTATACAATTAAGGTACATTTTTTTACGAATTTTTCTTTTGTGAATATTTAAAGTGTTATGTTTTAAAATTTTACAATCTAATACGGATATGTATATAACATCTTTATTTTGGGGACCAACCCAACCATCCCAACCAACCAGCCATATGTTTTCCCAGCCCACCATTAACCCTTTTATTTAATTCATGGTGTGCTATTTCGATTCTTTAAAGTAGTATAATTGTTAATCTAACTATAGAGTTCCTTTTATACAAATGAGGTACATTTATTTTTCGAATTTTCTATATTTTTTGAAAATTTAGTGTGTTTTCGTTTTTAATTTTTTTGAACTAAGTAAGTATAAAATCTATTTAATTTTTTTTGTTCACTTATTTCAACAAAATATTATTTGTAATTTAATGTAAATTTTGTATGCGTCGCGGACAGATTTCGTAATCAGCCATTATATAAATACACCGATCACCCCATGTGCCTACGACATAAAGTTTTTCAAAAAGAGGAAATTATTACATTAAAACCAATAGTAGAGATTAGCATACGTAATTTTGGAGACCAACCTAACCATCCCAACCAACCAGCCATGTGTTTTCCCAGCCCACCATTTACCCTTTTATTTAATTCATGGTGTGCTATTTCGATTCTTTTAAGTAGTATAATTGTTAATGTAACTATAGAGTTCCTTCAATACAATTAAGGTACATTTTTTTAAAAAAAAATTTTTGTGTGAATATTTAAAGTGTTATGTTTTAAAATTTTACAATCTAATAAGGTTATGTATATAACATCTTTATATTGGTGACCAACCCAACCATCCCATCCAACCAGCCATATTTCCCAGCCCACCATTAACCCTTTATTTAATTCATGGTGTGCTATTTCGATTCTTTTAAGTAGTATAATTGTTAATCTAACTATAGAGTTCCTTTTATACAAATAAGGTAAATTTATTTTTCGAATTTTTTATATTTTTTGAAAATGTAGTGTGCCATGTTTTAAATTTTTTTAAACTAAGTAAGTATTTTTTATTCACTTATTTCAACAAAATATTATATGTAATTTTATGTAAATTTTGTATGCGTCGCGGATAGATTTCGTAATCAGCCATTATATAAATACACCGATCACCCCATGTGCCTACGACATAAAGTCTTTCAAAAAGAGGACATTATTACAGTAAAACCAATAGTAGAGATTAGCATACGAGATTATGTCGACCAACCAAACCATCCCAACCAACCAGCCATTTGTTTTCCCAGCCCACCATTATCCCTTTTATTTAATTCATGGTGTGCTATTTCGATTCTTTTAAGTAGTATAATTGTTACTCTTACTATAGAGTTCCATGTATACGAATGAAATAAATTTATTTATTGAATTTTTTATAATTTTTGAAAATGTAGTGTGCTATGTTTTAAAGTTTTATAAACAAAGTAAGTTCTGTGTATAAAATCTATTTAATTTTTTATATTCACTTATTTCAACAAAATAATATTTGTAATTTAATGTAAATTTTGTATGCGTCGCGGACAGATTTCGTAATCAGCCATTATATAAATACAAAGATCACCCCATGTGCCTACGACATAAAGTGTTTCAAAAAGAGGAAATTATTACAATAAAACCAATTGTAGAGATTAGTCTACGTGATTTTGGAGACCATCCCAACCAACCAGCCATGTGTTTTCCCAGCCAACCATTAACCGTTTTATTTAATTCATGGTGTGCTATTTCGATTCTTTTAAGTAGTATAATTGTTAATATAACTATAGAGTTCCTTCTATACAATTAAGGTAAATTTTTTTACGAATTTTTCTTTTGCGAATATTTAAAGTGTTATGTTTTAAAATTTTACAATCTAATACGGATATGTATATAACATCTTTATTTTGGGGACCAACCCAACCATCCCAACCAACCAGCCATATGTTTTCCCAGCCCACCATTAACCCTTTTATTTAATTCATGGTGTGCTATTTCGATTCTTTTAAGTAGTATAATTGTTAATCTAACTATAGAGTTCCTTTTATACAAATAAGGTAAATTTATTGTTCGAATTTTTTATATTTTTTGAAAATGTAGTGTGCCATGTTTTAAATTTTTTTAAACTAAGTAAGTATTTTTTATTCACTTATTTCAACAAAATATTATATGTAATTTTATGTAAATTTTGTATGCGTCGCGGATAGATTTCGTAATCAGCCATTATATAAATACACCGATCACCCCATGTGCCTACGACATAAAGTCTTTCAAAAAGAGGAAATTATTACAGTAAAACCAATAGTAGAGATTAGCATACGAGATTATGTCGACCAACCAAACCATCCCAACCAACCAGCCATTTGTTTTCCCAGCCCACCATTATCCCTTTTATTTAATTCATGGTGTGCTATTTCGATTCTTTTAAGTAGTATAATTGTTACTCTTACTATAGAGTTCCATGTATACGAATGAAATAAATTTATTTATTGAATTTTTTATAATTTTTGAAAATGTAGTGTGCTATGTTTTAAAGTTTTATAAACAAAGTAAGTTCTGTGTATAAAATCTATTTAATTTTTTATATTCACTTATTTCAACAAAATAATATTTGTAATTTAATGTAAATTTTGTATGCGTCGCGGACAGATTTCGTAATCAGCCATTATATAAATACAAAGATCACCCCATGTGCCTACGACATAAAGTGTTTCAAAAAGAGGAAATTATTACAATAAAACCAATTGTAGAGATTAGTCTACGTGATTTTGGAGACCATCCCAACCAACCAGCCATGTGTTTTCCCAGCCAAACATTAACCGTTTTATTTAATTCATGGTGTGCTATTTCGATTCTTTTAAGTAGTATAATTGTTAATATAACTATAGAGTTCCTTCTATACAATTAAGGTAAATTTTTTTACGAATTTTTCTTTTGCGAATATTTAAAGTTTTATGTTTTAAAATTTTACAATCTAATAAGGATATGTATATAACATCTTTATTTTGGGGACCAACCCAACCATCCCAACCAACCAGCCATATGTTTTCCCAGCCCACCATTAACCCTTTTATTTAATTCATGGTGTGCTATTTCTGTTCTTTTAAGTAGTATAATTGTTAATCTAACTATAGAGTTCCTTTTATACAAATAAGGTAAAATTATTTTTCGAATTTTTATATTTTTTGAAAATGTAGTGTGGTATGTTTTAATTTTTTTTTTAACTAAGTAAGTATAAAATCTATTTAATTTTTTTAATTCACTTATTTCAACAAAATATTATTTGTAATTTAATGTAAATTTTGTATGCGTCGCGGACAGATTTCGTAATCAGCCATTATATAAATACACCGATCACCCCATGTGCCTACGACATAAAGTCTTTCAAAAAGAGGAAATTATTACAGTAAAACCAATAGTAAAGATTAGCATACGTAATTTTGGAGACCAACCCAACCATCCCAACCAACCAGCCATATGTTTTCCCAGCCCACCATTAACCCTTTTATTTAATTCTTGGTGTGCTATTTTGATTCTTTTACGTAGTATAATTGTTAATCTAACTATAGAGTTCCTTCTATACAATTAAGGTACATTTATTTTACGAATTTTTCTTTTGTGAATATTTAAAGTGTTATGTTTTAAAATTTTACAATCTAATAAGGTTATGTATATAACATCTTTATTTTGGGGACCAACCCAACCATCCCAACCAACCGGCCATATGTTTTCCCAGCCCACCATTAACCCTTTTATTTAATTCAAGGTGTGCTATTTCGATTCTTTTAAGTAGTATAATTGTTAATTTAACTATAGAGTTAATTTTATACAAATAACGTAAATTTATTTTTCGAATTTTTTGAAAATGTAGTGTGTTTTCGTTTTAAATTTTTTTAAACTAAGTAATTATAAAATCTATTTAATGTTTTTTGTTCACCTATTTCAACAAAATATTATTTGTAATATAATGTAAATTTTGTATGCGTCGCGGACAGATTTCGTAATCAGCCATTATATAAATACACAGATCACCCCATGTGCCTACGACATAAAGTTTTTCAAAAAGTGGAAATTATTACATTAAAACCAATAGTAGAGGTTAGCATACGTAATTTTGGAGACCAACCCAACCATCCCAACCAACCAGCCATGTGTTTTCCCATCCCACCATTAACCCTTTTATTTAATTCATGGTGTGCTATTTAGATTCTTTTAAGTAGTATAATTGTTACTCTCACTATAGAGTTCCATGTATACGAATGAAATAAATTTATTTTTTGAATTTTTTATACTTTTTGAAAGTGTAGTGTGCTATGTTTTAAAGTTTTATAAACAAAGTAAGTTCTGTGTATAAAACCTATTTAATTTTGTATGTTCACTTATTTCAACAAAATATTATTTGTAATTTAATGTAAATTTTGTATGCGTCGCGGACAGATTTCGTAATCAGACATTATATAAATACACCGATCACCCCATGTGCCTACGACATAAAGTTTATCAAAAAGAGGAAATTATTAAAACCAATAGTAGAGATTAGCATACGTAATTTTGGAGACCAACCCAACCATCCCAACCAACCAGCCATATGTTTTCCCAGCCCACCATTAACCCTTTTATTTAATTCATGGTGTGCTATTTCGATTCTTTTAAGTAGTATAATTGTTAATCTAACTATAGAGTTCATTTTATACAAATAACGTAAATTTATTTTTCGAATTTTTTGAAAATGTAGTGTGTTTTCGTTTTAAATTTTTTTAATCTAAGTAATTATAAAATCTATTTAATTTTTTTTGTTCACCTATTTCAACAAAATATTATTTGTAATATAATGTAAATTTTGTATGCGTCGCGGACAGATTTCGTAATCAGCCATTATATAAATACACCGATCACCCCATGTGCCTACGACATAAAGTTTTTCAAAAAGAGGAAATTATTACATTAAAACCAATAGTAGAGGTTAGCATACGTAATTTTGGAGACCAACCCAACCATCCCAACCAACCAGCCATGTGTTTTCCCATCCCACCATTAACCCTTTTATTTAATTCATGGTGTGCTATTTTGATTCTTTTAAGTAGTATAATTGTTAATCTAACTATAGAGTTCCTTCTATACAATTAAAGTACATTTATTTTACGAATTTTTCTTTTGTGAATATTTAAAGTGTTATGTTTTAAAATTTAACAATCTAATAAGGATATGTATATAACATCTTTATTTTGGGGACCAACCCAACCATCCCAACCAACCAGCCATATGTTTTCCCAGCCCACCATTAACCCTTTTATTTAATTCATGGTGTGCTATTTCGATTCTTTTAAGTAGTATAATTGTTAATCTAACTATAGAGTTCCTTTTATACAAATAAAGTAAATTTATTTTTCGAATTTTTTATATTTTTTCAAAATGTAGTGTGTTTTCGTTTTAAATTTTTTTAAACTAAGTAAGAATAAAATCTATTTAAATTTTTTTGTTCACTTATTTCTACAAAATTTTATTTGTAATTTAATGTAAATTTTGTATGCGTCGCGGACAGATTTCGTAATCAGCCATTATATAAATACACCGATCACCCCATGTGCCTACGACATAAAGTCTTTCAAAAAGAGGAAATTATTACATTAAAACCAATAGTAAAGATTAGCATACGTAATTTTGGAGACCAACCCAACCATCCCAACCAACCAGCCATATGTTTTCCCAGCCCACCATTAACCCTTTTATTTAATTCATGGTGTGCTATTTTGATTCTTTTAAGTAGTATAATTGTTAATCTAACTATAGAGTTCATTTTATACAAATAAAGTAAATTTATTTTTCGAATTTTTTATATTTTTTGAAAATGTAGTGTGGTATGTTTTAAATTTTTTTTAACTAAGTAAGTATAAAATCTATTTAATTTTTTTAATTCACTTATTTCAACAAAATATTATTTGTAATTTAATGTAAATTTTGTATGCGTCGCGGACAGATTTCGTAATCAGCCATTATATAAATACACCGATCACCCCATGTGCCTACGACATAAAGTTTTTCAAAAAGAGGAAATTATTACATTAAAACCAATAGTAGAGATTAGCATACGTAATTTTGGAGACCAACCCAACCATCCCAACCAACCAGCCATGTGTTTTCCCAGCCCACCATTATCCCTTTTATTTAATTCATGGTGTTGTATTTCGATTCTTTTAAGTAGTATAATTGTTACTCTCACTATAGAGTTCCATGTATACGAATGAAATAAATTTATTTTTTGAATTTTTTATACTTTTTGAAAGTGTAGTGTGCTATGTTTTAAAGTTTTATAAACAAAGTAAGTTCTGTGTATAAAACCTATTTAATTTTTTATGTTCACTTATTTCAACAAAATATTATTTGTAATTTAATGTAAATTTTGTATGCGTCGCGGACAGATTTCGTAATCAGACATTATATAAATACACCGATCACCCCATGTGCCTACGACATAAAGTTTATCAAAAAGAGGAAATTATTAAAACCAATAGTAGAGATTAGCATACGTAATTTTGGAGACCAACCCAACCATCCCAACCAACCAGCCATATGTTTTCCCAGCCCACCATTAACCCTTTTATTTAATTCATGGTGTGCTATTTCGATTCTTTTAAGTAGTATAATTGTTAATCTAACTATAGAGTTCCTTTTATACAAATAAGGTAAATTTATTTTTCGAATATTTTATATTTTTTGAAAATGTAGTGTGCTATGTTTTACATTTTTTTTAACTAAGTAAGTATAAAATCTATTTAATTTTTTTTATTCACTTATTTCAACAAAATATTATATGTATATTAATGTAAATTTTGTATGCGTCGCGGACAGATTTCGTAATCAGCCATTATATAAATACACCGATCACCCCATGTGCCTACGACATAAAGTTTATCAAAAAGAGGAAATTATTAAAACCAATAGTAGATATTAGCATACGTAATTTTGGAGACCAACCCAACCATCCCAACCAACCAGCCATATGTTTTCCCAGCCCACCATTAACCCTTTTATTTAATTCATGGTGTGCTATTTCGATTCTTTTAAGTAGTATAATTGTTAATCTAACTATAGAGTTCATTTTATACAAATAACGTAAATTTATTTTTCGAATTTTTTGAAAATGTAGTGTGTTTTCGTTTTAAATTTTTTTAATCTAAGTAATTATAAAATCTATTTAATTTTTTTTGTTCACCTATTTCAACAAAATATTATTTGTAATATAATGTAAATTTTGTATGCGTCGCGGACAGATTTCGTAATCAGCCATTATATAAATACACCGATCACCCCATGTGCCTACGACATAAAGTTTTTCAAAAAGAGGAAATTATTACATTAAAACCAATAGTAGAGGTTAGCATACGTAATTTTGGAGACCAACCCAACCATCCCAACCAACCAGCCATGTGTTTTCCCATCCCACCATTAACCCTTTTATTTAATTCATGGTGTGCTATTTTGATTCTTTTAAGTAGTATAATTGTTAATCTAACTATAGAGTTCCTTCTATACAATTAAAGTACATTTATTTTACGAATTTTTCTTTTGTGAATATTTAAAGTGTTATGTTTTAAAATTTAACAATCTAATAAGGATATGTATATAACATCTTTATTTTGGGGACCAACCCAACCATCCCAACCAACCAGCCATATGTTTTCCCAGCCCACCATTAACCCTTTTATTTAATTCATGGTGTGCTATTTCGATTCTTTTAAGTAGTATAATTGTTAATCTAACTATAGAGTTCCTTTTATACAAATAAAGTAAATTTATTTTTCGAATTTTTTATATTTTTTCAAAATGTAGTGTGTTTTCGTTTTAAATTTTTTTAAACTAAGTAAGAATAAAATCTATTTAAATTTTTTTGTTCACTTATTTCTACAAAATTTTATTTGTAATTTAATGTAAATTTTGTATGCGTCGCGGACAGATTTCGTAATCAGCCATTATATAAATACACCGATCACCCCATGTGCCTACGACATAAAGTCTTTCAAAAAGAGGAAATTATTACATTAAAACCAATAGTAAAGATTAGCATACGTAATTTTGGAGACCAACCCAACCATCCCAACCAACCAGCCATATGTTTTCCCAGCCCACCATTAACCCTTTTATTTAATTCATGGTGTGCTATTTTGATTCTTTTAAGTAGTATAATTGTTAATCTAACTATAGAGTTCATTTTATACAAATAAAGTAAATTTATTTTTCGAATTTTTTATATTTTTTGAAAATGTAGTGTGGTATGTTTTAAATTTTTTTTAACTAAGTAAGTATAAAATCTATTTAATTTTTTTAATTCACTTATTTCAACAAAATATTATTTGTAATTTAATGTAAATTTTGTATGCGTCGCGGACAGATTTCGTAATCAGCCATTATATAAATACACCGATCACCCCATGTGCCTACGACATAAAGTTTTTCAAAAAGAGGAAATTATTACATTAAAACCAATAGTAGAGATTAGCATACGTAATTTTGGAGACCAACCCAACCATCCCAACCAACCAGCCATGTGTTTTCCCAGCCCACCATTATCCCTTTTATTTAATTCATGGTGTTGTATTTCGATTCTTTTAAGTAGTATAATTGTTACTCTCACTATAGAGTTCCATGTATACGAATGAAATAAATTTATTTTTTGAATTTTTTATACTTTTTGAAAGTGTAGTGTGCTATGTTTTAAAGTTTTATAAACAAAGTAAGTTCTGTGTATAAAACCTATTTAATTTTTTATGTTCACTTATTTCAACAAAATATTATTTGTAATTTAATGTAAATTTTGTATGCGTCGCGGACAGATTTCGTAATCAGACATTATATAAATACACCGATCACCCCATGTGCCTACGACATAAAGTTTATCAAAAAGAGGAAATTATTAAAACCAATAGTAGAGATTAGCATACGTAATTTTGGAGACCAACCCAACCATCCCAACCAACCAGCCATATGTTTTCCCAGCCCACCATTAACCCTTTTATTTAATTCATGGTGTGCTATTTCGATTCTTTTAAGTAGTATAATTGTTAATCTAACTATAGAGTTCCTTTTATACAAATAAGGTAAATTTATTTTTCGAATATTTTATATTTTTTGAAAATGTAGTGTGCTATGTTTTACATTTTTTTTAACTAAGTAAGTATAAAATCTATTTAATTTTTTTTATTCACTTATTTCAACAAAATATTATATGTATATTAATGTAAATTTTGTATGCGTCGCGGACAGATTTCGTAATCAGCCATTATATAAATACACCGATCACCCCATGTGCCTACGACATAAAGTTTATCAAAAAGAGGAAATTATTAAAACCAATAGTAGATATTAGCATACGTAATTTTGGAGACCAACCCAACCATCCCAACCAACCAGCCATATGTTTTCCCAGCCTACCATTATCCCTTTTATTTAATTCATTGTGTGCTATTTCGATTCTTTTAAGTAGTATAATTGTTACTCTTACTATAGAGTTCCATGTATACGAATGAAATAAATTTATTTTTTGAATTTTTTATAATTTTTGAAAATGTAGTGTGCTACGTTTTAAAGTTTTATAAACAAAGTAAGTTCTGTGTATAAAATCTATTTAATTTTTTATGTTCACTTATTTCAACAAAATATTATTTGTAATTTAATGTAAATTTTGTATACTTCGCGGACAGATTTCGTAATCAGCCATTATATAAATACACCGATCACCCCATGTGCCTACGACATAAAGTCTTTCAAAAAGAGGAAATTATTACATTAAAACCAATAGTAAAGATTAGCATACGTAATTTTGGAGACCAACCCAACCATCCCAACCAACCAGCCATATGTTTTCCCAGCCCACCATTAACCCTTTTATTTAATTCATGGTGTGCTATTTTGATTCTTTTAAGTAGTATAATTGTTAATCTAACTATAGAGTTCATTTTATACAAATAACGTAAATTTATTTTTCGAATTTTTTGAAAATGTAGTGTGTTTTCGTTTTAAATTTTTTTAAACTAAGTAATTATAAAATCTATTTAATTTTTTTTGTTCACCTATTTCAACAAAATATTATTTGTAATATAATGTAAATTTTGTATGCGTCGCGGACAGATTTCGTAATCAGCCATTATATAAATACACCGATCACCCCATGTGCCTACGACATAAAGTTTTTCAAAAAGAGGAAATTATTACATTAAAACCAATAGTAGAGGTTAGCATACGTAATTTTGGAGACCAACCCAACCATCCCAACCAACCAGCCATGTGTTTTCCCATCCCACCATTAACCCTTTTATTTAATTCATGGTGTGCTATTTTGATTCTTTTAAGTAGTATAATTGTTAATCTAACTATAGAGTTCCTTCTATACAATTAAAGTACATTTATTTTACGAATTTTTCTTTTGTGAATATTTAAAGTGTTATGTTTTAAAATTTTACAATCTAATAAGGATATGTATATAACATCTTTATTTTGGGGACCAACCCAACCATCCCAACCAACCAGCCATATGTTTTCCCAGCCCACCATTAACCCTTTTATTTAATTCATGGTGTGCTATTTCGATTCTTTTAAGTAGTATAATTGTTAATCTAACTATAGAGTTCCTTTTATACAAATAAAGTAAATTTATTTTTCGAATTTTTTATATTTTTTCAAAATGTAGTGTGTTTTCGTTTTAAATTTTTTTTAAACTAAGTAAGAATAAAATCTATTTAAATTTTTTTGTACACTTATTTCTACAAAATTTTATTTGTAATTTAATGTAAATTTTGTATGCGTCGCGGACAGATTTCGTAATCAGCCATTATATAAATACACCGATCACCCCATGTGCCTACGACATAAAGTTTATCAAAAAGAGGAAATTATTAAAACCAATAGTAGATATTAGCATACGTAATTTTGGAGACCAACCCAACCATCCCAACCAACCAGCCATATGTTTTCCCAGCCCACCATTAACCCTTTTATTTAATTCATGGTGTGCTATTTCGATTCTTTTAAGTAGTATAATTGTTAATCTAACTATAGAGTTCATTTTATACAAATAAAGTAAATTTATTTTTCGAATTTTTTATATTTTTTGAAAATGTAGTGTGGTATGTTTTAAATTTTTTTTAACTAAGTAAGTATAAAATCTATTTAATTTTTTTAATTCACTTATTTCAACAAAATATTATTTGTAATTTAATGTAAATTTTGTATGCGTCGCGGACAGATTTCGTAATCAGCCATTATATAAATACACCGATCACCCCATGTGCCTACGACATAAAGTTTTTCAAAAAGAGGAAATTATTACATTAAAACCAATAGTAGAGATTAGCATACGTAATTTTGGAGACCAACCCAACCATCCCAACCAACCAGCCATGTGTTTTCCCAGCCCACCATTATCCCTTTTATTTAATTCATGGTGTTGTATTTCGATTCTTTTAAGTAGTATAATTGTTACTCTCACTATAGAGTTCCATGTATACGAATGAAATAAATTTATTTTTTGAATTTTTTATACTTTTTGAAAGTGTAGTGTGCTATGTTTTAAAGTTTTATAAACAAAGTAAGTTCTGTGTATAAAACCTATTTAATTTTTTATGTTCACTTATTTCAACAAAATATTATTTGTAATTTAATGTAAATTTTGTATGCTTCGCGGACAGATTTCGTAATCAGCCATTATATAAATACACCGATCACCCCATGTGCCTACGACATAAAGTCTTTCAAAAAGAGGAAATTATTACATTAAAACCAATAGTAAAGATTAGCATACGTAATTTTGGAGACCAACCCAACCATCCCAACCAACCAGCCATATGTTTTCCCAGCCCACCATTAACCCTTTTATTTAATTCATGGTGTGCTATTTTGATTCTTTTAAGTAGTATAATTGTTAATCTAACTATAGAGTTCATTTTATACAAATAACGTAAATTTATTTTTCGAATTTTTTGAAAATGTAGTGTGTTTTCGTTTTAAAATTTTTTAAACTAAGTAATTATAAAATCTATTTAATTTTTTTTGTTCACCTATTTCAACAAAATATTATTTGTAATATAATGTAAATTTTGTATGCGTCGCGGACAGATTTCGTAATCAGCCATTATATAAATACACCGATCACCCCATGTGCCTACGACATAAAGTTTTTCAAAAAGAGGAAATTATTACATTAAAACCAATAGTAGAGGTTAGCATACGTAATTTTGGAGACCAACCCAACCATCCCAACCAACCAGCCATATGTTTTCCCAGCCCACCATTAACCCTTTTATTTAATTCATGGTGTGCTATTTTGATTCTTTTAAGTAGTATAATTGTTAATCTAACTATAGAGTTCATTTTATACAAATAACGTAAATTTATTTTTCGAATTTTTTGAAAATGTAGTGTGTTTTCGTTTTAAATTTTTTTAAACTAAGTAATTATAAAATCTATTTAATTTTTTTTGTTCACCTATTTCAACAAAATATTATTTGTAATATAATGTAAATTTTGTATGCGTCGCGGACAGATTTCGTAATCAGCCATTATATAAATACACCGATCACCCCATGTGCCTACGACATAAAGTTTTTCAAAAAGAGGAAATTATTACATTAAAACCAATAGTAGAGGTTAGCATACGTAATTTTGGAGACCAACCCAACCATCCCAACCAACCAGCCATGTGTTTTCCCATCCCACCATTAACCCTTTTATTTAATTCATGGTGTGCTATTTTGATTCTTTTAAGTAGTATAATTGTTAATCTAACTATAGAGTTCCTTCTATACAATTAAAGTACATTTATTTTACGAATTTTTCTTTTGTGAATATTTAAAGTGTTATGTTTTAAAATTTTACAATCTAATAAGGATATGTATATAACATCTTTATTTTGGGGACCAACCCAACCATCCCAACCAACCAGCCATATGTTTTCCCAGCCCACCATTAACCCTTTTATTTAATTCATGGTGTGCTATTTCGATTCTTTTAAGTAGTATAATTGTTAATCTAACTATAGAGTTCCTTTTATACAAATAAAGTAAATTTATTTTTCGAATTTTTTATATTTTTTCAAAATGTAGTGTGTTTTCGTTTTAAATTTTTTTAAACTAAGTAAGAATAAAATCTATTTAAATTTTTTTGTTCACTTATTTCTACAAAATTTTATTTGTAATTTAATGTAAATTTTGTATGCGTCGCGGACAGATTTCGTAATCAGCCATTATATAAATACACCGATCACCCCATGTGCCTACGACATAAAGTTTATTAAAAAGAGGAAATTATTAAAACCAATAGTAGATATTAGCATACGTAATTTTGGAGACCAACCCAACCATCCCAACCAACCAGCCATATGTTTTCCCAGCCCACCATTAACCCTTTTATTTAATTCATGGTGTGCTATTTCGATTCTTTTAAGTAGTATAATTGTTAATCTAACTATAGAGTTCATTTTATACAAATAAAGTAAATTTATTTTTCGAATTTTTTATATTTTTTGAAAATGTAGTGTGGTATGTTTTAAATTTTTTTTAACTAAGTAAGTATAAAATCTATTTAATTTTTTTAATTCACTTATTTCAACAAAATATTATTTGTAATTTAATGTAAATTTTGTATGCGTCGCGGACAGATTTCGTAATCAGCCATTATATAAATACACCGATCACCCCATGTGCCTACGACATAAAGTTTTTCAAAAAGAGGAAATTATTACATTAAAACCAATAGTAGAGATTAGCATACGTAATTTTGGAGACCAACCCAACCATCCCAACCAACCAGCCATGTGTTTTCCCAGCCCACCATTATCCCTTTTATTTAATTCATGGTGTTGTATTTCGATTCTTTTAAGTAGTATAATTGTTACTCTCACTATAGAGTTCCATGTATACGAATGAAATAAATTTATTTTTTGAATTTTTTATACTTTTTGAAAGTGTAGTGTGCTATGTTTTAAAGTTTTATAAACAAAGTAAGTTCTGTGTATAAAACCTATTTAATTTTTTATGTTCACTTATTTCAACAAAATATTATTTGTAATTTAATGTAAATTTTGTATGCGTCGCGGACAGATTTCGTAATCAGACATTATATAAATACACCGATCACCCCATGTGCCTACGACATAAAGTTTATCAAAAAGAGGAAATTATTAAAACCAATAGTAGAGATTAGCATACGTAATTTTGGAGACCAACCCAACCATCCCAACCAACCAGCCATATGTTTTCCCAGCCCACCATTAACCCTTTTATTTAATTCATGGTGTGCTATTTCGATTCTTTTAAGTAGTATAATTGTTAATCTAACTATAGAGTTCATTTTATACAAATAACGTAAATTTATTTTTCGAATTTTTTGAAAATGTAGTGTGTTTTCGTTTTAAATTTTTTTAAACTAAGTAATTATAAAATCTATTTAATTTTTTTTGTTCACCTATTTCAACAAAATATTATTTGTAATATAATGTAAATTTTGTATGCGTCGCGGACAGATTTCGTAATCAGCCATTATATAAATACACCGATCACCCCATGTGCCTACGACATAAAGTTTTTCAAAAAGAGGAAATTATTACATTAAAACCAATAGTAGAGGTTAGCATACGTAATTTTGGAGACCAACCCAACCATCCCAACCAACCAGCCATGTGTTTTCCCATCCCACCATTAACCCTTTTATTTAATTCATGGTGTGCTATTTTGATTCTTTTAAGTAGTATAATTGTTAATCTAACTATAGAGTTCCTTCTATACAATTAAAGTACATTTATTTTACGAATTTTTCTTTTGTGAATATTTAAAGTGTTATGTTTTAAAATTTTACAATCTAATAAGGATATGTATATAACATCTTTATTTTGGGGACCAACCCAACCATCCCAACCAACCAGCCATATGTTTTCCCAGCCCACCATTAACCCTTTTATTTAATTCATGGTGTGCTATTTCGATTCTTTTAAGTAGTATAATTGTTAATCTAATTATAGAGTTCCTTTTATACAAATAAAGTAAATTTATTTTTCGAATTTTTTATATTTTTTCAAAATGTAGTGTGTTTTCGTTTTAAATTTTTTTAAACTAAGTAAGAATAAAATCTATTTAAATTTTTTTGTTCACTTATTTCTACAAAATTTTATTTGTAATTTAATGTAAATTTTGTATGCGTCGCGGACAGATTTCGTAATCAGCCATTATATAAATACACCGATCACCCCATGTGCCTACGACATAAAGTTTTTCAAAAAGAGGAAATTATTACATTAAAACCAATAGTAGAGATTAGCATACGTAATTTTGGAGACCAACCCAACCATCCCAACCAACCAGCCATGTGTTTTCCCAGCCCACCATTATCCCTTTTATTTAATTCATGGTGTTGTATTTCGATTCTTTTAAGTAGTATAATTGTTACTCTCACTATAGAGTTCCATGTATACGAATGAAATAAATTTATTTTTTGAATTTTTTATACTTTTTGAAAGTGTAGTGTGCTATGTTTTAAAGTTTTATAAACAAAGTAAGTTCTGTGTATAAAACCTATTTAATTTTTTATGTTCACTTATTTCAACAAAATATTATTTGTAATTTAATGTAAATTTTGTATGCGTCGCGGACAGATTTCGTAATCAGACATTATATAAATACACCGATCACCCCATGTGCCTACGACATAAAGTTTATCAAAAAGAGGAAATTATTAAAACCAATAGTAGAGATTAGCATACGTAATTTTGGAGACCAACCCAACCATCCCAACCAACCAGCCATATGTTTTCCCAGCCCACCATTAACCCTTTTATTTAATTCATGGTGTGCTATTTCGATTCTTTTAAGTAGTATAATTGTTAATCTAACTATAGAGTTCCTTTTATACAAATAAGGTAAATTTATTTTTCGAATATTTTATATTTTTTGAAAATGTAGTGTGCTATGTTTTACATTTTTTTTAACTAAGTAAGTATAAAATCTATTTAATTTTTTTTATTCAATTATTTCAACAAAATATTATATGTATATTAATGTAAATTTTGTATGCGTCGCGGACAGATTTCGTAATCAGCCATTATATAAATACACCGATCACCCCATGTGCCTACGACATAAAGTTTATCAAAAAGAGGAAATTATTAAAACCAATAGTAGATATTAGCATACGTAATTTTGGAGACCAACCCAACCATCCCAACCAACCAGCCATATGTTTTCCCAGCCTACCATTATCCCTTTTATTTAATTCATTGTGTGCTATTTCGATTCTTTTAAGTAGTATAATTGTTACTCTTACTATAGAGTTCCATGTATACGAATGAAATAAATTTATTTTTTGAATTTTTTATAATTTTTGAAAATGTAGTGTGCTACGTTTTAAAGTTTTATAAACAAAGTAAGTTCTGTGTATAAAATCTATTTAATTTTTTATGTTCACTTATTTCAACAAAATATTATTTGTAATTTAATGTAAATTTTGTATGCTTCGCGGACAGATTTCGTAATCAGCCATTATATAAATACACCGATCACCCCATGTGCCTACGACATAAAGTCTTTCAAAAAGAGGAAATTATTACATTAAAACCAATAGTAAAGATTAGCATACGTAATTTTGGAGACCAACCCAACCATCCCAACCAACCAGCCATATGTTTTCCCAGCCCACCATTAACCCTTTTATTTAATTCATGGTGTGCTATTTTGATTCTTTTAAGTAGTATAATTGTTAATCTAACTATAGAGTTCATTTTATACAAATAACGTAAATTTATTTTTCGAATTTTTTGAAAATGTAGTGTGTTTTCGTTTTAAATTTTTTTAAACTAAGTAATTATAAAATCTATTTAATTTTTTTTGTTCACCTATTTCAACAAAATATTATTTGTAATATAATGTAAATTTTGTATGCGTCGCGGACAGATTTCGTAATCAGCCATTATATAAATACACCGATCACCCCATGTGCCTACGACCTAAAGTTTTTCAAAAAGAGGAAATTATTACATTAAAACCAATAGTAGAGGTTAGCATACGTAATTTTGGAGACCAACCCAACCATCCCAACCAACCAGCCATGTGTTTTCCCATCCCACCATTAACCCTTTTATTTAATTCATGGTGTGCTATTTTGATTCTTTTAAGTAGTATAATTGTTAATCTAACTATAGAGTTCCTTCTATACAATTAAAGTACATTTATTTTACGAATTTTTCTTTTGTGAATATTTAAAGTGTTATGTTTTAAAATTTTACAATCTAATAAGGATATGTATATAACATCTTTATTTTGGGGACCAACCCAACCATCCCAACCAACCAGCCATATGTTTTCCCAGCCCACCATTAACCCTTTTATTTAATTCATGGTGTGCTATTTCGATTCTTTTAAGTAGTATAATTGTTAATCTAACTATAGAGTTCCTTTTATACAAATAAAGTAAATTTATTTTTCGAATTTTTTATATTTTTTCAAAATGTAGTGTGTTTTCGTTTTAAATTTTTTTAAACTAAGTAAGAATAAAATCTATTTAAATTTTTTTGTTCACTTATTTCTACAAAATTTTATTTGTAATTTAATGTAAATTTTGTATGCGTCGCGGACAGATTTCGTAATCAGCCATTATATAAATACACCGATCACCCCATGTGCCTACGACATAAAGTTTATCAAAAAGAGGAAATTATTAAAACCAATAGTAGATATTAGCATACGTAATTTTGGAATTTTTCTTTTGTGAATATTTAAAGTGTTATGTTTTAAAATTTTACAATCTAATAAGGATATGTATATAACATCTTTATTTTGGGGACCAACCCAACCATCCCAACCAACCGGCCATATGTTTTCCCAGCCCCCCATTAACCCTTTTATTTAATTCAAGGTGTGCTATTTCGATTCTTTTAAGTAGTATAATTGTTAATCTAACTATAGAGTTAATTTTATACAAATAACGTAAATTTATTTTTCGAATTTTTTGAAAATGTAGTGTGTTTTCGTTTTAAATTTTTTTAAACTAAGTAAGAATAATATCTATTTAAATTTTTTGTTCACTTATTTCAACAAAATTTTATTTGTAATTTAATGTAAATTTTGTATGCGTCGCGGACAGATTTCGTAATCAGACATTATATAAATACACCGATCACCCCATGTGCCTACGACATAAAGTTTATCAAAAAGAGGAAATTATTAAAACCAATAGTAGAGATTAGCATACGTAATTTTGGAGACCAACCCAACCATCCCAACCAACCAGCCATATGTTTTCCCAGCCCACCATTAACCCTTTTATTTAATTCATGGTGTGCTATTTCGATTCTTTTAAGTATTATAATTGTTAATCTAACTATAGAGTTCCTTTTATACAAATAAGGTAAATTTATTTTTCGAATATTTTATATTTTTTGAAAATGTAGTGTGCTATGTTTTACATTTTTTTTAACTAAGTAAGTATAAAATCTATTTAATTTTTTTTATTCACTTATTTCAACAAAATATTATATGTATATTAATGTAAATTTTGTATGCGTCGCGGACAGATTTCGTAATCAGCCATTATATAAATACACCGATCACCCCATGTGCCTACGACATAAAGTTTATCAAAAAGAGGAAATTATTACATTAAAACCAATAGTAAAGATTAGCATACGTAATTTTGGAGACCAACCCAACCATCCCAACCAACCAGCCATATGTTTTCCCAGCCCACCATTAACCCTTTTATTTAATTCATGGTGTGCTATTTTGATTCTTTTAAGTAGTATAATTGTTAATCTAACTATAGAGTTCCTTCTATACAATTAAGGTACATTTATTTTACGAATTTTTCTTTTGTGAATATTTAAAGTGTTATGTTTTAAAATTTTACAATCTAATAAGGTTATATATATAACATCTTTATTTTGGGGACCAACCCAACCATCCCAACCAACCAGCCATATGTTTTCCCAGCCCACCATTAACCCTTTTATTTAATTCATGGTGTGCTATTTCTATTCTTTTAAGTAGTATAATTGTTAATCTAACTGTAGAGTTCATTTTATACAAATAACGTAAATTTATTTTTCGAATTTTTTGAAAATGTAGTGTGTTTTCGTTTTAAATTTTTTTAAACTAAGTAATTATAAAATCTATTTAATTTTTTTTGTTCACCTATTTCAACAAAATATTATTTGTAATATAATGTAAATTTTGTATGCGTCGCGGACAGATTTCGTAATCAGCCATTATATAAATACACCGATCACCCCATGTGCCTACGACATAAAGTTTTTCAAAAAGAGGAAATTATTACATTAAAACCAATAGTAGAGGTTAGCATACGTAATTTTGGAGACCAACCCAACCATCCCAACCAACCAGCCATGTGTTTTCCCATCCCACCATTAACCCTTTTATTTAATTCATGGTGTGCTATTTTGATTCTTTTAAGTAGTATAATTGTTAATCTAACTATAGAGTTCCTTCTATACAATTAAAGTACATTTATTTTACGAATTTTTCTTTTGTGAATATTTAAAGTGTTATGTTTTAAAATTTTACAATCTAATAAGGATATGTATATAACATCTTTATTTTGGGGACCAACCCAACCATCCCAACCAACCAGCCATATGTTTTCCCAGCCCACCATTAACCCTTTTATTTAATTTATGGTGTGCTATTTCGATTCTTTTAAGTAGTATAATTGTTAATCTAACTATAGAGTTCCTTTTATACAAATAAAGTAAATTTATTTTTCGAATTTTTTATATTTTTTCAAAATGTAGTGTGTTTTTGTTTTAAATTTTTTAAAACTAAGTAAGAATAAAATCTATTTAAATTTTTTTGTTCACTTATTTCTACAAAATTTTATTTGTAATTTATTGTAAATTTTGTATGCGTCGCGGACAGATTTCGTAATCAGCCATTATATAAATACACCGATCACCCCATGTGCCTATGACATAAAGTTTATCAAAAAGAGGAAATTATTAAAACCAATAGTAGATATTAGCATACGTAATTTTGGAGACCAACCCAACCATCCCAACCAACCAGCCATATGTTTTCCCAGCCCACCATTAACCCTTTTATTTAATTCATGGTGTGCTATTTCGATTCTTTTAAGTAGTATAATTGTTAATCTAACTATAGAGTTCATTTTATACAAATAAAGTAAATTTATTTTTCGAATTTTTTATATTTTTTGAAAATGTAGTGTGGTATGTTTTAAATTTTTTTTAACTAAGTAAGTATAAAATCTATTTAATTTTTTTAATTCACTTATTTCAACAAAATATTATTTGTAATTTAATGTAAATTTTGTATGCGTCGCGGACAGATTTCGTAATCAGCCATTATATAAATACACCGATCACCCCATGTGCCTACGACATAAAGTCTTTCAAAAAGAGGAAATTATTACATTAAAACCAATAGTAAAGATTAGCATACGTAATTTTGGAGACCAACCCAACCATCCCAACCAACCAGCCATATGTTTTCCCAGCCCACCATTAACCCTTTTATTTAATTCATGGTGTGCTATTTTGATTCTTTTAAGTAGTATAATTGTTAATCTAACTATAGAGTTCCTTCTATACAATTAAGGTACATTTATTTTACGAATTTTTCTTTTGTGAATATTTAAAGTGTTATGTTTTAAAATTTTACAATCTAATAAGGTTATATATATAACATCTTTATTTTGGGGACCAACCCAACCATCCCAACCAACCAGCCATATGTTTTCCCAGCCCACCATTAACCCTTTTATTTAATTCATGGTGTGCTATTTCTATTCTTTTAAGTAGTATAATTGTTAATCTAACTATAGAGTTCATTTTATACAAATAACGTAAATTTATTTTTCGAATTTTTTGAAAATGTAGTGTGTTTTCGTTTTAAATTTTTTTAAACTAAGTAATTATAAAATCTATTTAATTTTTTTTGTTCACCTATTTCAACAAAATATTATTTGTAATATAATGTAAATTTTGTATGCGTCGCAGACAGATTTCGTAATCAGCCATTATATAAATACACCGATCACCCCATGTGCCTACGACATAAAGTTTTTCAAAAAGAGGAAATTATTACATTAAAACCAATAGTAGAGGTTAGCATACGTAATTTTGGAGACCAACCCAACCATCCCAACCAACCAGCCATATGTTTTCCCAGCCCACCATTATCCCTTTTATTTAATTTATGGTGTGCTATTTCGATTCTTTTAAGTAGTATAATTGTTAATCTAACTATAGAGTTCCTTTTATACAAATAAAGTAAATTTATTTTTCGAATTTTTTATATTTTTTCAAAATGTAGTGTGTTTTTGTTTTAAATTTTTTTAAACTAAGTAAGAATAAAATCTATTTAAATTTTTTTGTTCACTTATTTCTACAAAATTTTATTTGTAATTTAATGTAAATTTTGTATGCGTCGCGGACAGATTTCGTAATCAGCCATTATATAAATACACCGATCACCCCATGTGCCTACGACATAAAGTTTATCAAAAAGAGGAAATTATTAAAACCAATAGTAGATATTAGCATACGTAATTTTGGAGACCAACCCAACCATCCCAACCAACCAGCCATATGTTTTCCCAGCCCACCATTAACCCTTTTATTTAATTCATGGTGTGCTATTTCGATTCTTTTAAGTAGTATAATTGTTAATCTAACTATAGAGTTCATTTTATACAAATAAAGTAAATTTATTTTTCGAATTTTTTATATTTTTTGAAAATGTAGTGTGGTATGTTTTAAATTTTTTTTAACTAAGTAAGTATAAAATCTATTTAATTTTTTTAATTCACTTATTTCAACAAAATATTATTTGTAATTTAATGTAAATTTTGTATGCGTCGCGGACAGATTTCGTAATCAGCCATTATATAAATACACCGATCACCCCATGTGCCTACGACATAAAGTTTTTCAAAAAGAGGAAATTATTACATTAAAACCAATAGTAGAGATTAGCATACGTAATTTTGGAGACCAACCCAACCATCCCAACCAACCAGCCATATGTTTTCCCAGCCCACCATTATCCCTTTTATTTAATTCATGGTGTGCTATTTCGATTCTTTTAAGTAGTATAATTGTTACTCTTACTATAGAGTTCCATGTATACGAATGAAATAAATTTATTTTTTGAATTTTTTATAATTTTTGAAAATGTAGTGTGCTACGTTTTAAAGTTTTATAAACAAAGTAAGTTCTGTGTATAAAATCTATTTAATTTTTTATGTTAACTTATTTCAACAAAATATTATTTGTAATTTAATGTAAATTTTGTATGCTTCGCGGACAGATTTCGTAATCAGCCATTATATAAATACACCGATCACCCCATGTGCCTACGACATAAAGTCTTTCAAAAAGAGGAAATTATTACATTAAAACCAATAGTAAAGATTAGCATACGTAATTTTGGAGACCAACCCAACCATCCCAACCAACCAGCCATATGTTTTCCCAGCCCACCATTAACCCTTTTATTTAATTCATGGTGTGCTATTTTGATTCTTTTAAGTAGTATAATTGTTAATCTAACTATAGAGTTCCTTCTATACAATTAAGGTACATTTATTTTACGAATTTTTTTTGTGTGAATATTTAAAGTGTTATGTTTTAAAATTTTACAACCTAATAAGGTTATGTATATAACATCTTTATTTTGGGGACCATCCCAACCATCCCAACCAACCAGCCATATGTTTTCAAAGCCCACCATTAACCCTTTTATTTAATTCATGGTGTGCTATTTCGATTCTTTTAAGTAGTATAATTGTTAATCTAACTATAGAGTTCATTTTATACAAATAATGTAAATTTATTTTTCGAATTTTTTGAAAATGTAGTGTGTTTTCGTTTTAAATTTTTTTAAACTAAGTAATTATAAAATCTATTTAATTTTTTTTGTTCACCTATTTCAACAAAATATTATTTGTAATATAATGTAAATTTTGTATGCGTCGCGGACAGATTTCGTAATCAGCCATTATATAAATACACCGATCACCCCATGTGCCTACGAGATAAAGTTTTTCAAAAAGAGGAAATTATTACATTAAAACCAATAGTAGAGGTTAGCATACGTAATTTTGGAGACCAACCCAACCATCCCAACCAACCAGCCATGTGTTTTCCCATCCCACCATTAACCCTTTTATTTAATTCATGGTGTGCTATTTTGATTCTTTTAAGTAGTATAATTGTTAATCTAACTATAGAGTTCCTTCTATACAATTAAAGTACATTTATTTTACGAATTTTTCTTTTGTGAATATTTAAAGTGTTATGTTTTAAAATTTTACAATCTAATAAGGATATTTATATAACATCTTTATTTTGGGGACCAACCCAACCATCCCAACCAACCAGCCATATGTTTTCCCAGCCCACCATTAACCCTTTTATTTAATTCATGGTGTGCTATTTCGATTCTTTTAAGTAGTATAATTGTTAATCTAACTATAGAGTTCCTTTTATACAAATAAAGTAAATTTATTTTTCAAATTTTTTATATTTTTTCAAAATGTAGTGTGTTTTCGTTTTAAATTTTTTTAAACTAAGTAAGAATAAAATCTATTTAAATTTTTTTGTTCACTTATTTCTACAAAATTTTATTTGTAATTTAATGTAAATTTTGTATGCGTCGCGGACAGATTTCGTAATCAGCCATTATATAAATACACCGATCACCCCATGTGCCTACGACATAAAGTTTATCAAAAAGAGGAAATTATTAAAACCAATAGTAGATATTAGCATACGTAATTTTGGAGACCAACCCAACCATCCCAACCAACCAGCCATATGTTTTCCCAGCCCACCATTAACCCTTTTATTTAATTCATGGTGTGCTATTTCGATTCTTTAAGTAGTATAATTGTTAATCTAACTATAGAGTTCATTTATACAAATAAAGTAAATTTATTTTTCGAATTTTTTATATTTTTTGAAAATGTAGTGTGGTATGTTTTAAATTTTTTTTAACTAAGTAAGTATAAAATCTATTTAATTTTTTTAATTCACTTATTTCAACAAAATATTATTTGTAATTTAATGTAAATTTTGTATGCGTCGCGGACAGATTTCGTAATCAGCCATTATATAAATACACCGATCACCCCATGTGCCTACGACATAAAGTTTTTCAAAAAGAGGAAATTATTACATTAAAACCAATAGTAGAGATTAGCATACGTAATTTTGGAGACCAACCCAACCATCCCAACCAACCAGCCATATGTTTTCCCAGCCCACCATTATCCCTTTTATTTAATTCATGGTGTGCTATTTCGATTCTTTTAAGTAGTATAATTGTTACTCTTACTATAGAGTTCCATGTATACGAATGAAATAAATTTATTTTTCGAATTTTTTGAAAATGTAGTGTGTTTTCGTTTTAAATTTTTTTAAACTAAGTAATTATAAAATCTATTTAATTTTTTTTGTTCACCTATTTCAACAAAATATTATTTGTAATATAATGTAAATTTTGTATGCGTCGCGGACAGATTTCGTAATCAGCCATTATATAAATACACCGATCACCCCATGTGCCTACGAGATAAAGTTTTTCAAAAAGAGGAAATTATTACATTAAAACCAATAGTAGAGGTTAGCATACGTAATTTTGGAGACCAACCCAACCATCCCAACCAACCAGCCATGTGTTTTCCCATCCCACCATTAACCCTTTTATTTAATTCATGGTGTGCTATTTTGATTCTTTTAAGTAGTATAATTGTTAATCTAACTATAGAGTTCCTTCTATACAATTAAAGTACATTTATTTTACGAATTTTTCTTTTGTGAATATTTAAAGTGTTATGTTTTAAAATTTTACAATCTAATAAGGATATGTATATAACATCTTTATTTTGGGGACCAACCCAACCATCCCAACCAACCAGCCATATGTTTTCCCAGCCCACCATTAACCCTTTTATTTAATTCATGGTGTGCTATTTCGATTCTTTTAAGTAGTATAATTGTTAATCTAACTATAGAGTTCCTTTTATACAAATAAAGTAAATTTATTTTTCGAATTTTTTATATTTTTTCAAAATGTAGTGTGTTTTCGTTTTAAATTTTTTTAAACTAAGTAAGAATAAAATCTATTTAAATTTTTTTGTTCACTTATTTCTACAAAATTTTATTTGTAATTTAATGTAAATTTTGTATGCGTCGCGGACAGATTTCGTAATCAGCCATTATATAAATACACCGATCACCCCATGTGCCTACGACATAAAGTTTATCAAAAAGTGGAAATTATTAAAACCAATAGTAGATATTAGCATACGTAATTTTGGAGACCAACCCAACCATCCCAACCAACCAGCCATATGTTTTCCCAGCCCACCATTAACCCTTTTATTTAATTCATGGTGTGCTATTTCGATTCTTTTAAGTAGTATAATTGTTAATCTAACTATAGAGTTCATTTTATACAAATAAAGTAAATTTATTTTTCGAATTTTTTATATTTTTTGAAAATGTAGTGTGGTATGTTTTAAATTTTTTTTAACTAAGTAAGTATAAAATCTATTTAATTTTTTTAATTCACTTATTTCAACAAAATATTATTTGTAATTTAATGTAAATTTTGTATGCGTCGCGGACAGATTTCGTAATCAGCCATTATATAAATACACCGATCACCCCATGTGCCTACGACATAAAGTTTTTCAAAAAGAGGAAATTATTACATTAAAACCAATAGTAGAGATTAGCATACGTAATTTTGGAGACCAACCCAACCATCCCAACCAACCAGCCATATGTTTTCATAGCCCACCATTATCCCTTTTATTTAATTCATGGTGTGCTATTTCGATTCTTTTAAGTAGTATAATTGTTACTCTTACTATAGAGTTCCATGTATACGAATGAAATAAATTTATTTTTTGAATTTTTTATAATTTTTGAAAATGTAGTGTGCTACGTTTTAAAGTTTTATAAACAAAGTAAGTTCTGTGTATAAAATCTATTTAATTTTTTATGTTAACTTATTTCAACAAAATATTATTTGTAATTTAATGTAAATTTTGTATGCTTCGCGGACAGATTTCGTAATCAGCCATTATATAAATACACCGATCACCCCATGTGCCTACGACATAAAGTCTTTCAAAAAGAGGAAATTATTACATTAAAACCAATAGTAAAGATTAGCATACGTAATTTTGGAGACCAACCCAACCATCCCAACCAACCAGCCATATGTTTTCCCAGCCCACCATTAACCCTTTTATTTAATTCATGGTGTGCTATTTTGATTCTTTTAAGTAGTATAATTGTTAATCTAACTATAGAGTTCCTTCTATACAATTAAGGTACATTTATTTTACGAATTTTTTGTGTGTGAATATTTAAAGTGTTATGTTTTAAAATTTTACAACCTAATAAGGTTATGTATATAACATCTTTATTTTGGGGACCATCCCAACCATCCCAACCAACCAGCCATATGTTTTCACAGCCCACCATTAACCCTTTTATTTAATTCATGGTGTGCTATTTCGATTCTTTTAAGTAGTATAATTGTTAATCTAACTATAGAGTTCATTTTATACAAATAATGTAAATTTATTTTTCGAATTTTTTGAAAATGTAGTGTGTTTTCGTTTTAAATTTTTTTAAACTAAGTAATTATAAAATCTATTTAATTTTTTTTGTTCACCTATTTCAACAAAATATTATTTGTAATATAATGTAAATTTTGTATGCGTCGCGGACAGATTTCGTAATCAGCCATTATATAAATACACCGATCACCCCATGTGCCTACGAGATAAAGTTTTTCAAAAAGAGGAAATTAGCCATTATATAAATACACCGATCACCCCATGTGCCTACGACATAAAGTTTTTCAAAAAGAGGAAATTATTACATTAAAACCAATAGTAGAGGTTAGCATACGTAATTTTGGAGACCAACCCAACCATCCCAACCAACCAGCCATATGTTTTCCCAGCCCACCATTATCCCTTTTATTTAATTTATGGTGTGCTATTTCGATTCTTTTAAGTAGTATAATTGTTAATCTAACTATAGAGTTCCTTTTATACAAATAAAGTAAATTTATTTTTCGAATTTTTTATATTTTTTCAAAATGTAGTGTGTTTTTGTTTTAAATTTTTTAAAACTAAGTAAGAATAAAATCTATTTAAATTTTTTTGTTCACTTATTTCTACAAAATTTTATTTGTAATTTAATGTAAATTTTGTATGCGTCGCGGACAGATTTCGTAATCAGCCATTATATAAATACACCGATCACCCCATGTGCCTACGACATAAAGTTTATCAAAAAGAGGAAATTATTAAAACCAATAGTAGATATTAGCATACGTAATTTTGGAGACCAACCCAACCATCCCAACCAACCAGCCATATGTTTTCCCAGCCCACCATTAACCCTTTTATTTAATTCATGGTGTGCTATTTCGATTCTTTTAAGTAGTATAATTGTTAATCTAACTATAGAGTTCATTTTATACAAATAAAGTAAATTTATTTTTCGAATTTTTTATATTTTTTGAAAATGTAGTGTGGTATGTTTTAAATTTTTTTTAACTAAGTAAGTATAAAATCTATTTAATTTTTTTAATTCACTTATTTCAACAAAATATTATTTCTAATTTAATGTAAATTTTGTATGCGTCGCGGACAGATTTCGTAATCAGCCATTATATAAATACACCGATCACCCCATGTGCCTACGACATAAAGTTTTTCAAAAAGAGGAAATTATTACATTAAAACCAATAGTAGAGATTAGCATACGTAATTTTGGAGACCAACCCAACCATCCCAACCAACCAGCCATATGTTTTCCCAGCCCACCATTATCCCTTTTATTTAATTCATGGTGTGCTATTTCGATTCTTTTAAGTAGTATAATTGTTACTCTTACTATAGAGTTCCATGTATACGAATGAAATAAATTTATTTTTTGAATTTTTTATAATTTTTGAAAATGTAGTGTGCTACGTTTTAAAGTTTTATAAACAAAGTAAGTTCTGTGTATAAAATCTATTTAATTTTTTATGTTCACTTATTTCAACAAAATATTATTTGTAATTTAATGTAAATTTTGTATGCTTCGCGGACAGATTTCGTAATCAGCCATTATATAAATACACCGATCACCCCATGTGTCTACGACATAAAGTCTTTCAAAAAGAGGAAATTATTACATTAAAACCAATAGTAAAGATTAGCATACGTAATTTTGGAGACCAACCCAACCATCCCAACCAACCAGCCATATGTTTTCCCAGCCCACCATTAACCCTTTTATTTAATTCATGGTGTGCTATTTTGATTCTTTTAAGTAGTATAATTGTTAATCTAACTATAGAGTTCCTTCTATACAATTAAGGTACATTTATTTTACGAATTTTTCTTTTGTGAATATTTAAAGTGTTATGTTTTAAAATTTTACAATCTAATAAGGTTATATATATAACATCTTTATTTTGGGGACCAACCCAACCATCCCAACCAACCAGCCATATGTTTTCCCAGCCCACCATTAACCCTTTTATTTAATTCATGGTGTGCTATTTCGATTCTTTTAAGTAGTATAATTGTTAATCTAACTATAGAGTTCATTTTATACAAATAAAGTAAATTTATTTTTCGAATTTTTTATATTTTTTGAAAATGTAGTGTGGTATGTTTTAAATTTTTTTTAACTAAGTAAGTATAAAATCTATTTAATTTTTTTAATTCACTTATTTCAACAAAATATTATTTGTAATTTAATGTAAATTTTGTATGCGTCGCGGACAGATTTCGTAATCAGCCATTATATAAATACACCGATCACCCCATGTGCCTACGACATAAAGTTTTTCAAAAAGAGGAAATTATTACATTAAAACCAATAGTAGAGATTAGCATACGTAATTTTGGAGACCAACCCAACCATCCCAACCAACCAGCCATATGTTTTCCCAGCCCACCATTAACCCTTTTATTTAATTCATGGTGTGCTATTTTGATTCTTTTAAGTAGTATAATTGTTAATCTAACTATAGAGTTCCTTCTATACAATTAAGGTACATTTATTTTACGAATTTTTTTTGTGTGAATATTTAAAGTGTTATGTTTTAAAATTTTACAACCTAATAAGGTTATGTATATAACATCTTTATTTTGGGGACCATCCCAACCATCCCAACCAACCAGCCATATGTTTTCAAAGCCCACCATTAACCCTTTTATTTAATTCATGGTGTGCTATTTCGATTCTTTTAAGTAGTATAATTGTTAATCTAACTATAGAGTTCATTTTATACAAATAATGTAAATTTATTTTTCGAATTTTTTGAAAATGTAGTGTGTTTTCGTTTTAAATTTTTTTAAACTAAGTAATTATAAAATCTATTTAATTTTTTTTGTTCACCTATTTCAACAAAATATTATTTGTAATATAATGTAAATTTTGTATGCGTCGCGGACAGATTTCGTAATCAGCCATTATATAAATACACCGATCACCCCATGTGCCTACGAGATAAAGTTTTTCAAAAAGAGGAAATTATTACATTAAAACCAATAGTAGAGGTTAGCATACGTAATTTTGGAGACCAACCCAACCATCCCAACCAACCAGCCATGTGTTTTCCCATCCCACCATTAACCCTTTTATTTAATTCATGGTGTGCTATTTTGATTCTTTTAAGTAGTATAATTGTTAATCTAACTATAGAGTTCCTTCTATACAATTAAAGTACATTTATTTTACGAATTTTTCTTTTGTGAATATTTAAAGTGTTATGTTTTAAAATTTTACAATCTAATAAGGATATGTATATAACATCTTTATTTTGGGGACCAACCCAACCATCCCAACCAACCAGCCATATGTTTTCCCAGCCCACCATTAACCCTTTTATTTAATTCATGGTGTGCTATTTCGATTCTTTTAAGTAGTATAATTGTTAATCTAACTATAGAGTTCCTTTTATACAAATAAAGTAAATTTATTTTTCGAATTTTTTATATTTTTTCAAAATGTAGTGTGTTTTCGTTTTAAATTTTTTTAAACTAAGTAAGAATAAAATCTATTTAAATTTTTTTGTTCACTTATTTCTACAAAATTTTATTTGTAATTTAATGTAAATTTTGTATGCGTCGCGGACAGATTTCGTAATCAGCCATTATATAAATACACCGATCACCCCATGTGCCTACGACATAAAGTTTATCAAAAAGAGGAAATTATTAAAACCAATAGTAGATATTAGCATACGTAATTTTGGAGACCAACCCAACCATCCCAACCAACCAGCCATATGTTTTCCCAGCCCACCATTAACCCTTTTATTTAATTCATGGTGTGCTATTTCGATTCTTTTAAGTAGTATAATTGTTAATCTAACTATAGAGTTCATTTTATACAAATAAAGTAAATTTATTTTTCGAATTTTTTATATTTTTTGAAAATGTAGTGTGGTATGTTTTAAATTTTTTTTAACTAAGTAAGTATAAAATCTATTTAATTTTTTTAATTCACTTATTTCAACAAAATATTATTTGTAATTTAATGTAAATTTTGTATGCGTCGCGGACAGATTTCGTAATCAGCCATTATATAAATACACCGATCACCCCATGTGCCTACGACATAAAGTTTTTCAAAAAGAGGAAATTATTACATTAAAACCAATAGTAGAGATTAGCATACGTAATTTTGGAGACCAACCCAACCATCCCAACCAACCAGCCATATGTTTTCCCAGCCCACCATTATCCCTTTTATTTAATTCATGGTGTGCTATTTCGATTCTTTTAAGTAGAATAATTGTTACTCTTACTATAGAGTTCCATGTATACGAATGAAATAAATTTATTTTTTGAATTTTTTATAATTTTTGAAAATGTAGTGTGCTACGTTTTAAAGTTTTATAAACAAAGTAAGTTCTGTGTATAAAATCTATTTAATTTTTTATGTTAACTTATTTCAACAAAATATTATTTGTAATTTAATGTAAATTTTGTATGCTTCGCGGACAGATTTCGTAATCAGCCATTATATAAATACACCGATCACCCCATGTGCCTACGACATAAAGTCTTTCAAAAAGAGGAAATTATTACATTAAAACCAATAGTAAAGATTAGCATACGTAATTTTGGAGACCAAACCAACCATCCCAACCAACCAGCCATATGTTTTCCCAGCCCACCATTAACCCTTTTATTTAATTCATGGTGTGCTATTTTGATTCTTTTAAGTAGTATAATTGTTAATCTAACTATAGAGTTCCTTCTATACAATTAAAGTACATTTATTTTACGAATTTTTCTTTTGTGAATATTTAAAGTGTTATGTTTTAAAATTTTACAATCTAATAAGGATATGTATATAACATCTTTATTTTGGGGACCAACCCAACCATCCCAACCAACCAGCCATATGTTTTCCCAGCCCACCATTAACCCTTTTATTTAATTCATGGTGTGCTATTTCGATTCTTTTAAGTAGTATAATTGTTAATCTAACTATAGAGTTCCTTTTATACAAATAAAGTAAATTTATTTTTCGAATTTTTTATATTTTTTCAAAATGTAGTGTGTTTTCGTTTTAAATTTTTTTAAACTAAGTAAGAATAAAATCTATTTAAATTTTTTTGTTCACTTATTTCTACAAAATTTTATTTGTAATTTAATGTAAATTTTGTATGCGTCGCGGACAGATTTCGTAATCAGCCATTATATAAATACACCGATCACCCCATGTGCCTACGACATAAAGTTTATCAAAAAGAGGAAATTATTAAAACCAATAGTAGATATTAGCATACGTAATTTTGGAGACCAACCCAACCATCCCAACCAACCAGCCATATGTTTTCCCAGCCCACCATTAACCCTTTTATTTAATTCATGGTGTGCTATTTCGATTCTTTTAAGTAGTATAATTGTTAATCTAACTATAGAGTTCATTTTATACAAATAAAGTAAATTTATTTTTCGAATTTTTTATATTTTTTGAAAATGTAGTGTGGTATGTTTTAAATTTTTTTTAACTAAGTAAGTATAAAATCTATTTAATTTTTTTAATTCACTTATTTCAACAAAATATTATTTGTAATTTAATGTAAATTTTGTATGCGTCGCGGACAGATTTCGTAATCAGCCATTATATAAATACACCGATCACCCCATGTGCCTACGACATAAAGTTTTTCAAAAAGAGGAAATTATTACATTAAAACCAATAGTAGAGATTAGCATACGTAATTTTGGAGACCAACCCAACCATCCCAACCAACCAGCCATATGTTTTCCCAGCCCACCATTATCCCTTTTATTTAATTCATGGTGTGCTATTTCGATTCTTTTAAGTAGTATAATTGTTACTCTTACTATAGAGTTCCATGTATACGAATGAAATAAATTTATTTTTTGAATTTTTTATAATTTTTGAAAATGTAGTGTGCTACGTTTTAAAGTTTTATAAACAAAGTAAGTTCTGTGTATAAAATCTATTTAATTTTTTATGTTAACTTATTTCAACAAAATATTATTTGTAATTTAATGTAAATTTTGTATGCTTCGCGGACAGATTTCGTAATCAGCCATTATATAAATACACCGATCACCCCATGTGCCTACGACATAAAGTCTTTCAAAAAGAGGAAATTATTACATTAAAACCAATAGTAAAGATTAGCATACGTAATTTTGGAGACCAACCCAACCATCCCAACCAACCAGCCATATGTTTTCCCAGCCCACCATTAACCCTTTTATTTAATTCATGGTGTGCTATTTTGATTCTTTTAAGTAGTATAATTGTTAATCTAACTATAGAGTTCCTTCTATACAATTAAGGTACATTTATTTTACGAATTTTTTTTGTGTGAATATTTAAAGTGTTATGTTTTAAAATTTTACAACCTAATAAGGTTATGTATATAACATCTTTATTTTGGGGACCATCCCAACCATCCCAACCAACCAGCCATATGTTTTCAAAGCCCACCATTAACCCTTTTATTTAATTCATGGTGTGCTATTTCGATTCTTTTAAGTAGTATAATTGTTAATCTAACTATAGAGTTCATTTTATACAAATAATGTAAATTTATTTTTCGAATTTTTTGAAAATGTAGTGTGTTTTCGTTTTAAATTTTTTTAAACTAAGTAATTATAAAATCTATTTAATTTTTTTTGTTCACCTATTTCAACAAAATATTATTTGTAATATAATGTAAATTTTGTATGCGTCGCGGACAGATTTCGTAATCAGCCATTATATAAATACACCGATCACCCCATGTGCCTACGAGATAAAGTTTTTCAAAAAGAGGAAATTATTACATTAAAACCAATAGTAGAGGTTAGCATACGTAATTTTGGAGACCAACCCAACCATCCCAACCAACCAGCCATGTGTTTTCCCATCCCACCATTAACCCTTTTATTTAATTCATGGTGTGCTATTTTGATTCTTTTAAGTAGTATAATTGTTAATCTAACTATAGAGTTCCTTCTATACAATTAAAGTACATTTATTTTACGAATTTTTCTTTTGTGAATATTTAAAGTGTTATGTTTTAAAATTTTACAATCTAATAAGGATATGTATATAACATCTTTATTTTGGGGACCAACCCAACCATCCCAACCAACCAGCCATATGTTTTCCCAGCCCACCATTAACCCTTTTATTTAATTCATGGTGTGCTATTTCGATTCTTTTAAGTAGTATAATTGTTAATCTAACTATAGAGTTCCTTTTATACAAATAAAGTAAATTTATTTTTCGAATTTTTTATATTTTTTCAAAATGTAGTGTGTTTTCGTTTTAAATTTTTTTAAACTAAGTAAGAATAAAATCTATTTAAATTTTTTTGTTCACTTATTTCTACAAAATTTTATTTGTAATTTAATGTAAATTTTGTATGCGTCGCGGACAGATTTCGTAATCAGCCATTATATAAATACACCGATCACCCCATGTGCCTACGACATAAAGTTTATCAAAAAGAGGAAATTATTAAAACCAATAGTAGATATTAGCATACGTAATTTTGGAGACCAACCCAACCATCCCAACCAACCAGCCATATGTTTTCCCAGCCCACCATTAACCCTTTTATTTAATTCATGGTGTGCTATTTCGATTCTTTTAAGTAGTATAATTGTTAATCTAACTATAGAGTTCATTTTATACAAATAAAGTAAATTTATTTTTCGAATTTTTTATATTTTTTGAAAATGTAGTGTGGTATGTTTTAAATTTTTTTTAACTAAGTAAGTATAAAATCTATTTAATTTTTTTAATTCACTTATTTCAACAAAATATTATTTGTAATTTAATGTAAATTTTGTATGCGTCGCGGACAGATTTCGTAATCAGCCATTATATAAATACACCGATCACCCCATGTGCCTACGACATAAAGTTTTTCAAAAAGAGGAAATTATTACATTAAAACCAATAGTAGAGATTAGCATACGTAATTTTGGAGACCAACCCAACCATCCCAACCAACCAGCCATATGTTTTCCCAGCCCACCATTATCCCTTTTATTTAATTCATGGTGTGCTATTTCGATTCTTTTAAGTAGAATAATTGTTACTCTTACTATAGAGTTCCATGTATACGAATGAAATAAATTTATTTTTTGAATTTTTTATAATTTTTGAAAATGTAGTGTGCTACGTTTTAAAGTTTTATAAACAAAGTAAGTTCTGTGTATAAAATCTATTTAATTTTTTATGTTAACTTATTTCAACAAAATATTATTTGTAATTTAATGTAAATTTTGTATGCTTCGCGGACAGATTTCGTAATCAGCCATTATATAAATACACCGATCACCCCATGTGCCTACGACATAAAGTCTTTCAAAAAGAGGAAATTATTACATTAAAACCAATAGTAAAGATTAGCATACGTAATTTTGGAGACCAACCCAACCATCCCAACCAACCAGCCATATGTTTTCCCAGCCCACCATTAACCCTTTTATTTAATTCATGGTGTGCTATTTTGATTCTTTTAAGTAGTATAATTGTTAATCTAACTATAGAGTTCTTTTATACAAATAAGGTAAATTTATTTTTCGAATTTTTTATATTTTTTCAAAATGTAGTGTGTTTTCGTTTTAAATTTTTTTAAACTAAGTAAGAATAAAATCTATTTAAATTTTTTTGTTCACTTATTTCAACAAAATTTTATTTGTAATTTAATGTAAATTTTGTATGCGTCGCGGACAGATTTCGTAATCAGCCATTATATAAATACACCGATCACCCCATGTGCCTACGACATAAAGTTTTTCAAAAAGAGGAAATTATTACATTAAAACCAATAGTAGAGATTAGCATACGTAATTTTGGAGACCAACCTAACCATCCCAACCAACCAGCCATGTGTTTTCCCAGCCCAATATTTACCCTTTTATTTAATTCATGGTGTGCTATTTCGATTCTTTTAAGTAGTATAATTGTTACTCTCACTATAGAGTTCCATGTATACGAATGAAATAAATTTATTTATTGAATTTTTTATAATTTTTGAAAATGTAGTGTGCTATGTTTTAAAGTTTTATAAACAAAGTAAGTTCTGTGTATAAAATCTATTTAATTTTTTATATTCACTTATTTCAACAAAATAATATTTGTAATTTAATGTAAATTTTGTATGCGTCGCGGACAGATTTCGTAATCAGCCATTATATAAATACAAAGATCACCCCATGTGCCTACGACATAAAGTGTTTCAAAAAGAGGAAATTATTACAATAAAACCAATTGTAGAGATTAGTCTACGTGATTTTGGAGACCATCCCAACCAACCAGCCATGTGTTTTCCCAGCCAACCATTAACCGTTTTATTTAATTCATGGTGTGCTATTTCGATTCTTTTAAGTAGTATAATTGTTAATCTAACTATAGAGTTCCTTTTATACAAATAAGGTAAAATTATTTTTCGAATTTTTATATTTTTTGAAAATGTAGTGTGGTATGTTTTAATTTTTTTTTTAACTAAGTAAGTATAAAATCTATTTAATTTTTTTAATTCACTTATTTCAACAAAATATTATTTGTAATTTAATGTAAATTTTGTATGCGTCGCGGACAGATTTCGTAATCAGCCATTATATAAATACATCGATCACCCCATGTGCCTACGACATAAAGTTTTTCAAAGAGAGGAAATTATTACATTAAAACCAATAGTAGAGATTAGCATACGTAATTTTGGAGACCAACCCAACCATCCCAACCAACCAGCCATGTGTTTTCCCAGCCCACCATTATCCCTTTTATTTAATTCATGGTGTTGTATTTCGATTCTTTTAAGTAGTATAATTGTTAATGTAACTATAGAGTTCCTTCTATACAATTAAGGTACATTTATTTTACGAAATTTTTTTGTGTGAATATTTAAAGTGTTATGTTTTAAAATTTTACAATCTAATAAGGATATGTATATAACATCTTTATTTTGGGGACCAACCCAACCATCCCAACCAACCAGCCATATGTTTTCCCAGCCCACCATTAACCCTTTTATTTAGTTCATGGTGTGCTATTTCGATTCTTTTAAGTAGTATAATTGTTAATCTAACTATAGTGTTCATTTTATACAAATAAGGTAAATTTACTTTTCGAATTTTTTATATTTTTTGAAAATGTAGTGTGGTATGTTTTAAATTTTTTTAACTAAGTAAGTATAAAATATATTTAATTTTTTTTATTCACTTATTTCAACAAAATATTATATGTAATTTAAAGTAAATTTTGTATGCGTCGAGGACAGATTTCGTAATCAGCCATTATATAAATACACCGATCACCCCATGTGCCTACGACATAAAGTTTTTCAAAAAGAGGAAATTATTAAAACCAATAGTGGAGATTAGCATACGTAATTTTGGAGACCAACCCAACCATCCCAACCAACCAGCCATATGTTTTCCCAGCCCACCATTAACCCTTTTATTTAATTCATGGTGTGCTATTTCGATTCTTTTAAGTAGTATAATTGTTAATCTAACTATAGAGTTCCTTCTATACAATTAAGGTACATTTATTTTACGAATTTTTCTTTTGTAAATATTTAAAGTGTTATGTTTTAAAATTTTACAACCTAATAAGGTTATGTATATAACATCTTTATTTTGGGGACCATCCCAACCAACCAGCCATATGTTTTCACAGCCCACCATTAACCCTTTTATTTAATTCATGGTGTGCTATTTCGATTCTTTTAAGTAGTATAATTGTTAATCTAACTATAGAGTTCCTTTTATACAAATAAGGTAAATTTATTTTTCGAATTTTTTATATTTTTTCAAAATGTAGTGTGTTTTCGTTTTAAATTTTTTTAAACTAAGTAAGAATAAAATCTATTTAAATTTTTTTGTTCACTTATTTCAACAAAATTTTATTTGTAATTTAATGTAAATTTTGTATGCGTCGCGGACAGATTTCGTAATCAGCCATTATATAAATACACCGATCACCCCATGTGCCTACGACATAAAGTTTTTCAAAAAGAGGAAATTATTACATTAAAACCAATAGTAGAGATTAGCATACGTAATTTTGGAGACCAACCTAACTATCCCAACCAACCAGCCATGTGTTTTCCCAGCCCAATATTTACCCTTTTATTTAATTCATGGTGTGCTATTTCGATTCTTTTAAGTAGTATAATTGTTACTCTCACTATAGAGTTCCATGTATACGAATGAAATAAATTTATTTATTGAATTTTTTATAATTTTTGAAAATGTAGTGTGCTAAGTTTTAAAGTTTTATAAACAAAGTAAGTTCTGTGTATAAAATCTATTTAATTTTTTATATTCACTTATTTCAACAAAATAATATTTGTAATTTAATGTAAATTTTGTATGCGTCGCGGACAGATTTCGTAATCAGCCATTATATAAATACAAAGATCACCCCATGTGCCTACGACATAAAGTGTTTCAAAAAGAGGAAATTATTACAATAAAACCAATTGTAGAGATTAGTCTACGTGATTTTGGAGACCATCCCAACCAACCAGCCATGTGTTTTCCCAGCCAACCATTAACCGTTTTATTTAATTCATGGTGTGCTATTTCGATTCTTTTAAGTAGTATAATTGTTAATCTAACTATAGAGTTCCTTTTATACAAATAAGGTAAAATTATTTTTCGAATTTTTATATTTTTTGAAAATGTAGTGTGGTATGTTTTAATTTTTTTTTTAACTAAGTAAGTATAAAATCTATTTAATTTTTTTAATTCACTTATTTCAACAAAATATTATTTGTAATTTAATGTAAATTTTGTATGCGTCGCGGACAGATTTCGTAATCAGCCATTATATAAATACATCGATCACCCCATGTGCCTACGACATAAAGTTTTTCAAAGAGAGGAAATTATTACATTAAAACCAATAGTAGAGATTAGCATACGTAATTTTGGAGACCAACCCAACCATCCCAACCAACCAGCCATGTGTTTTCCCAGCCCACCATTATCCCTTTTATTTAATTCATGGTGTTGTATTTCGATTCTTTTAAGTAGTATAATTGTTAATGTAACTATAGAGTTCCTTCTATACAATTAAGGTACATTTATTTTACGAAATTTTTTTGTGTGAATATTTAAAGTGTTATGTTTTAAAATTTTACAATCTAATAAGGATATGTATATAACATCTTTATTTTGGGGACCAACCCAACCATCCCAACCAACCAGCCATATGTTTTCCCAGCCCACCATTAACCCTTTTATTTAGTTCATGGTGTGCTATTTCGATTCTTTTAAGTAGTATAATTGTTAATCTAACTATAGTGTTCATTTTATACAAATAAGGTAAATTTACTTTTCGAATTTTTTATATTTTTTGAAAATGTAGTGTGGTATGTTTTAAATTTTTTTAGCTAAGTAAGTATAAAATATATTTAATTTTTTTTATTCACTTATTTCAACAAAATATTATATGTAATTTAAAGTAAATTTTGTATGCGTCGAGGACAGATTTCGTAATCAGCCATTATATAAATACACCGATCACCCCATGTGCCTACGACATAAAGTTTTTCAAAAAGAGGAAATTATTAAAACCAATAGTGGAGATTAGCATACGTAATTTTGGAGACCAACCCAACCATCCCAACCAACCAGCCATATGTTTTCCCAGCCCACCATTAACCCTTTTATTTAATTCATGGTGTGCTATTTCGATTCTTTTAAGTAGTATAATTGTTACTCTTACTATAGAGTTCCATGTATACGAATGAAATAAATTTATTTTTTGAATTTTTTATAATTTTTGAAAATGTAGTGTGCTACGTTTTAAAGTTTTATAAACAAAGTAAGTTCTGTGTATAAAATCTATTTAATTTTTTATGTTAACTTATTTCAACAAAATATTATTTGTAATTTAATGTAAATTTTGTATGCTTCGCGGACAGATTTCGTAATCAGCCATTATATAAATACACCGATCACCCCATGTGCCTACGACATAAAGTCTTTCAAAAAGAGGAAATTATTACATTAAAACCAATAGTAAAGATTAGCATACGTAATTTTGGAGACCAACCCAACCATCCCAACCAACCAGCCATATGTTTTCCCAGCCCACCATTAACCCTTTTATTTAATTCATGGTGTGCTATATTGATTCTTTTAAGTAGTATAATTGTTAATCTAACTATAGAGTTCCTTCTATACAATTAAGGTACATTTATTTTACGAATTTTTTTTGTGTGAATATTTAAAGTGTTATGTTTTAAAATTTTACAACCTAATAAGGTTATGTATATAACATCTTTATTTTGGGGACCATCCCAACCATCCCAACCAACCAGCCATATGTTTTCACAGCCCACCATTAACCCTTTTATTTAATTCATGGTGTGCTATTTCGATTCTTTTAAGTAGTATAATTGTTAATCTAACTATAGTGTTCATTTTATACAAATAAGGTAAATTTACTTTTCGAATTTTTTATATTTTTTGAAAATGTAGTGTGTTTTCGTTTTAAATTTTTTTAAACTAAGTAATTATAAAATCTATTTAATTTTTTTTGTTCACCTATTTCAACAAAATATTATTTGTAATATAATGTAAATTTTGTATGCGTCGCGGACAGATTTCGTAATCAGCCATTATATAAATACACCGATCACCCCATGTGCCTACGACATAAAGTTTTTCAAAAAGAGGAAATTATTACATTAAAACCAATAGTAGAGATTAGCATACGTAATTTTGGAGACCAACCTAACCATCCCAACCAACCAGCCATGTGTTTTCCCAGCCCAATATTTACCCTTTTATTTAATTCATGGTGTGCTATTTCGATTCTTTTAAGTAGTATAATTGTTACTCTCACTATAGAGTTCCATGTATACGAATGAAATAAATTTATTTATTGAATTTTTTATAATTTTTGAAAATGTAGTGTGCTAAGTTTTAAAGTTTTATAAACAAAGTAAGTTCTGTGTATAAAATCTATTTAATTTTTTATATTCACTTATTTCAACAAAATAATATTTGTAATTTAATGTAAATTTTGTATGCGTCGCGGACAGATTTCGTAATCAGCCATTATATAAATACAAAGATCACCCCATGTGCCTACGACATAAAGTGTTTCAAAAAGAGGAAATTATTACAATAAAACCAATTGTAGAGATTAGTCTACGTGATTTTGGAGACCATCCCAACCAACCAGCCATGTGTTTTCCCAGCCAACCATTAACCGTTTTATTTAATTCATGGTGTGCTATTTCGATTCTTTTAAGTAGTATAATTGTTAATCTAACTATAGAGTTCCTTTTATACAAATAAGGTAAAATTATTTTTCGAATTTTTATATTTTTTGAAAATGTAGTGTGGTATGTTTTAATTTTTTTTTTAACTAAGTAAGTATAAAATCTATTTAATTTTTTTAATTCACTTATTTCAACAAAATATTATTTGTAATTTAATGTAAATTTTGTATGCGTCGCGGACAGATTTCGTAATCAGCCATTATATAAATACATCGATCACCCCATGTGCCTACGACATAAAGTTTTTCAAAGAGAGGAAATTATTACATTAAAACCAATAGTAGAGATTAGCATACGTAATTTTGGAGACCAACCCAACCATCCCAACCAACCAGCCATGTGTTTTCCCAGCCCACCATTATCCCTTTTATTTAATTCATGGTGTTGTATTTCGATTCTTTTAAGTAGTATAATTGTTAATGTAACTATAGAGTTCCTTCTATACAATTAAGGTACATTTATTTTACGAAATTTTTTTGTGTGAATATTTAAAGTGTTATGTTTTAAAATTTTACAATCTAATAAGGATATGTATATAACATCTTTATTTTGGGGACCAACCCAACCATCCCAACCAACCAGCCATATGTTTTCCCAGCCCACCATTAACCCTTTTATTTAGTTCATGGTGTGCTATTTCGATTCTTTTAAGTAGTATAATTGTTAATCTAACTATAGTGTTCATTTTATACAAATAAGGTAAATTTACTTTTCGAATTTTTTATATTTTTTGAAAATGTAGTGTGGTATGTTTTAAATTTTTTTAACTAAGTAAGTATAAAATATATTTAATTTTTTTTATTCACTTATTTCAACAAAATATTATATGTAATTTAAAGTAAATTTTGTATGCGTCGAGGACAGATTTCGTAATCAGCCATTATATAAATACACCGATCACCCCATGTGCCTACGACATAAAGTTTTTCAAAAAGAGGAAATTATTAAAACCAATAGTGGAGATTAGCATACGTAATTTTGGAGACCAACCCAACCATCCCAACCAACCAGCCATATGTTTTCCCAGCCCACCATTAACCCTTTTATTTAATTCATGGTGTGCTATTTCGATTCTTTTAAGTAGTATAATTGTTACTCTTACTATAGAGTTCCATGTATACGAATGAAATAAATTTATTTTTTGAATTTTTTATAATTTTTGAAAATGTAGTGTGCTACGTTTTAAAGTTTTATAAACAAAGTAAGTTCTGTGTATAAAATCTATTTAATTTTTTATGTTAACTTATTTCAACAAAATATTATTTGTAATTTAATGTAAATTTTGTATGCTTCGCGGACAGATTTCGTAATCAGCCATTATATAAATACACCGAACACCCCATGTGCCTACGACATAAAGTCTTTCAAAAAGAGGAAATTATTACATTAAAACCAATAGTAAAGATTAGCATACGTAATTTTGGAGACCAACCCAACCATCCCAACCAACCAGCCATATGTTTTCCCAGCCCACCATTAACCCTTTTATTTAATTCATGGTGTGCTATTTTGATTCTTTTAAGTAGTATAATTGTTAATCTAACTATAGAGTTCCTTCTATACAATTAAGGTACATTTATTTTACGAATTTTTTTTGTGTGAATATTTAAAGTGTTATGTTTTAAAATTTTACAACCTAATAAGGTTATGTATATAACATCTTTATTTTGGGGACCATCCCAACCATCCCAACCAACCAGCCATATGTTTTCACAGCCCACCATTAACCCTTTTATTTAATTCATGGTGTGCTATTTCGATTCTTTTAAGTAGTATAATTGTTAATCTAACTATAGAGTTCATTTTATACAAATAATGTAAATTTATTTTTCGAATTTTTTGAAAATGTAGTGTGTTTTCGTTTTAAATTTTTTTAAACTAAGTAATTATAAAATCTATTTAATTTTTTTTGTTCACCTATTTCAACAAAATATTATTTGTAATATAATGTAAATTTTGTATGCGTCGCGGACAGATTTCGTAATCAGCCATTATATAAATACACCGATCACCCCATGTGCCTACGAGATAAAGTTTTTCAAAAAGAGGAAATTATTACATTAAAACCAATAGTAGAGGTTAGCATACGTAATTTTGGAGACCAACCCAACCATCCCAACCAACCAGCAATGTGTTTTCCCATCCCACCATTAACCCTTTTATTTAATTCATGGTGTGCTATTTTGATTCTTTTAAGTAGTATAATCGTTAATCTAACTATAGAGTTCCTTCTATACAATTAAAGTACATTTATTTTACGAATTTTTCTTTTGTGAATATTTAAAGTGTTATGTTTTAAAATTTTACAATCTAATAAGGATATGTATATAACATCTTTATTTTGGGGACCAACCCAACCATCCCAACCAACCAGCCATATGTTTTCCCAGCCCACCATTAACCCTTTTATTTAATTAATGGTGTGCTATTTCGATTCTTTTAAGTAGTATAATTGTTAATCTAACTATAGAGTTCCTTTTATACAAATAAGGTAAATTTATTTTTCGAATTTTTTATATTTTTTCAAAATGTAGTGTGTTTTCGTTTTAAATTTTTTTAAACTAAGTAAGAATAAAATCTATTTAAATTTTTTTGTTCACTTATTTCAACAAAATTTTATTTGTAATTTAATGTAAATTTTGTATGCGTCGCGGACAGATTTCGTAATCAGCCATTATATAAATACACCGATCACCCCATGTGCCTACGACATAAAGTTTATCAAAAAGAGGAAATTATTAAAACCAATAGTAGAGATTAGCATACGTAATTTTGGAGACCAACCCAACCATCCCAACCAACCAGCCATATGTTTTCCCAGCCCACCATTAACCCTTTTATTTAATTCATGGTGTGCTATTTCGATTCTTTTAAGTAGTATAATTGTTAATCTAACTATAGAGTTCATTTTATACAAATAAGGTAAATTTATTTTTCGAATTTTTTATATTTTTTGAAAATGTAGTGTGGTATGTTTTAAATTTTTTTTAACTAAGTAAGTATAAATTCTATTTAATTTTTTTAATTCACTTATTTCAACAAAATATTATTTGTAATTTAATGTAAATTTTGTATGCGTCGCGGACAGATTTCGGAATCAGCCATTATATAAATACACCGATCACCCCATGTGCCTACGACATAAAGTTTTTCAAAAAGAGGAAATTATTACAATAAAACCAATTGTAGAGATTAGTCTACGTGATTTTGGGGACCAACCCAACCATCCCAACCAACCAGCCATGTGTTTTCCCAGCCCACCATTATCCCTTTTATTTAATTCATGGTGTTGTATTTCGATTATTTAAAGTAGTATAATTGTTACTCTCACTATAGAGTTCCATGTATACGAATGAAATAAATTTATTTTACGAATTTTTCTTTTGTGAATATTTAAAGTGTTATGTTTTAAAATTTTACAACCTAATAAGGTTATGTATATAACATCTTTATTTTGGGGACCATCCCAACCATCCCAACCAACCAGCCATATGTTTTCACAGCCCACCATTAACCCTTTTATTTAATTCATGGTGTGCTATTTCGATTCTTTTAAGTAGTATAATTGTTAATCTAACTATAGAGTTCATTTTATACAAATAATGTAAATTTATTTTTCGAATTTTTTGAAAATGTAGTGTGTTTTCGTTTTAAATTTTTTTAAACTAAGTAATTATAAAATCTATTTAATTTTTTTTGTTCACTTATTTCAACAAAATATTATTTGTAATTTAATGTAAATTTTGTATGCGTCGCGGACAGATTTCGTAATCAGCCATTATATAAATACACCGATCACCCCATGTGCCTACGACATAAAGTTTTTCAAAAAGAGGAAATTATTACATTAAAACCAATAGTAGAGATTAGCATATGTAATTTTGGAGACCAACCCAACCATCCCAACCAACCAGCCATGTGTTTTCCCAGCCCACCATTAACCGTTTTATTTAATTCATGGTGTGCTATTTCGATTCTTTTAAGTAGTATAATTGTTAATCTAACTATAGAGTTCCTTTTATACAAATAAGGTAAAATTATTTTTCGAATTTTTATATTTTTTGAAAATGTAGTGTGGTATGTTTTAATTTTTTTTTTAACTAAGTAAGTATAAAATCTATTTAATTTTTTTAATTCACTTATTTCAACAAAATATTATTTGTAATTTAATGTAAATTTTGTATGCGTCGCGGACAGATTTCGTAATCAGCCATTATATAAATACATCGATCACCCCATGTGCCTACGACATAAAGTTTTTCAAAGAGAGGAAATTATTACATTAAAACCAATAGTAGAGATTAGCATACGTAATTTTGGAGACCAACCCAACCATCCCAACCAACCAGCCATGTGTTTTCCCAGCCCACCATTATCCCTTTTATTTAATTCATGGTGTTGTATTTCGATTCTTTTAAGTAGTATAATTGTTAATGTAACTATAGAGTTCCTTCTATACAATTAAGGTACATTTATTTTACGAAATTTTTTTGTGTGAATATTTAAAGTGTTATGTTTTAAAATTTTACAATCTAATAAGGATATGTATATAACATCTTTATTTTGGGGACCAACCCAACCATCCCAACCAACCAGCCATATGTTTTCCCAGCCCACCATTAACCCTTTTATTTAGTTCATGGTGTGCTATTTCGATTCTTTTAAGTAGTATAATTGTTAATCTAACTATAGTGTTCATTTTATACAAATAAGGTAAATTTACTTTTCGAATTTTTTATATTTTTTGAAAATGTAGTGTGGTATGTTTTAAATTTTTTTAACTAAGTAAGTATAAAATATATTTAATTTTTTTTATTCACTTATTTCAACAAAATATTATATGTAATTTAAAGTAAATTTTGTATGCGTCGAGGACAGATTTCGTAATCAGCCATTATATAAATACACCGATCACCCCATGTGCCTACGACATAAAGTTTTTCAAAAAGAGGAAATTATTAAAACCAATAGTGGAGATTAGCATACGTAATTTTGGAGACCAACCCAACCATCCCAACCAACCAGCCATATGTTTTCCCAGCCCACCATTAACCCTTTTATTTAATTCATGGTGTGCTATTTCGATTCTTTTAAGTAGTATAATTGTTACTCTTACTATAGAGTTCCATGTATACGAATGAAATAAATTTATTTTTTGAATTTTTTATAATTTTTGAAAATGTAGTGTGCTACGTTTTAAAGTTTTATAAACAAAGTAAGTTCTGTGTATAAAATCTATTTAATTTTTTATGTTAACTTATTTCAACAAAATATTATTTGTAATTTAATGTAAATTTTGTATGCTTCGCGGACAGATTTCGTAATCAGCCATTATATAAATACACCGATCACCCCATATGCCTACGACATAAAGTCTTTCAAAAAGAGGAAATTATTACATTAAAACCAATAGTAAAGATTAGCATACGTAATTTTGGAGACCAACCCAACCATCCCAACCAACCAGCCATATGTTTTCCCAGCCCACCATTAACCCTTTTATTTAATTCATGGTGTGCTATTTTGATTCTTTTAAGTAGTATAATTGTTAATCTAACTATAGAGTTCCTTCTATACAATTAAGGTACATTTATTTTACGAATTTTTTTTGTGTGAATATTTAAAGTGTTATGTTTTAAAATTTTACAACCTAATAAGGTTATGTATATAACATCTTTATTTTGGGGACCATCCCAACCATCCCAACCAACCAGCCATATGTTTTCACAGCCCACCATTAACCCTTTTATTTAATTCATGGTGTGCTATTTCGATTCTTTTAAGTAGTATAATTGTTAATCTAACTATAGAGTTCATTTTATACAAATAATGTAAATTTATTTTTCGAATTTTTTGAAAATGTAGTGTGTTTTCGTTTTAAATTTTTTTAAACTAAGTAATTATAAAATCTATTTAATTTTTTTTGTTCACCTATTTCAACAAAATATTATTTGTAATATAATGTAAATTTTGTATGCGTCGCGGACAGATTTCGTAATCAGCCATTATATAAATACACCGATCACCCCATGTGCCTACGAGATAAAGTTTTTCAAAAAGAGGAAATTATTACATTAAAACCAATAGTAGAGGTTAGCATACGTAATTTTGGAGACCAACCCAACCATCCCAACCAACCAGCAATGTGTTTTCCCATCCCACCATTAACCCTTTTATTCAATTCATGGTGTGCTATTTTGATTCTTTTAAGTAGTATAATCGTTAATCTAACTATAGAGTTCCTTCTATACAATTAAAGTACATTTATTTTACGAATTTTTCTTTTGTGAATATTTAAAGTGTTATGTTTTAAAATTTTACAATCTAATAAGGATATGTATATAACATCTTTATTTTGGGGACCAACCCAACCATCCCAACCAACCAGCCATATGTTTTCCCAGCCCACCATTAACCCTTTTATTTAATTAATGGTGTGCTATTTCGATTCTTTTAAGTAGTATAATTGTTAATCTAACTATAGAGTTCCTTTTATACAAATAAGGTAAATTTATTTTTCGAATTTTTTATATTTTTTCAAAATGTAGTGTGTTTTCGTTTTAAATTTTTTTAAACTAAGTAAGAATAAAATCTATTTAAATTTTTTTGTTCACTTATTTCAACAAAATTTTATTTGTAATTTAATGTAAATTTTGTATGCGTCGCGGACAGATTTCGTAATCAGCCATTATATAAATACACCGATCACCCCATGTGCCTACGACATAAAGTTTATCAAAAAGAGGAAATTATTAAAACCAATAGTAGAGATTAGCATACGTAATTTTGGAGACCAACCCAACCATCCCAACCAACCAGCCATATGTTTTCCCAGCCCACCATTAACCCTTTTATTTAATTCATGGTGTGCTATTTCGATTCTTTTAAGTAGTATAATTGTTAATCTAACTATAGAGTTCATTTTATACAAATAAGGTAAATTTATTTTTCGAATTTTTTATATTTTTTGAAAATGTAGTGTGGTATGTTTTAAATTTTTTTTAACTAAGTAAGTATAAATTCTATTTAATTTTTTTAATTCACTTATTTCAACAAAATATTATTTGTAATTTAATGTAAATTTTGTATGCGTCGCGGACAGATTTCGGAATCAGCCATTATATAAATACACCGATCACCCCATGTGCCTACGACATAAAGTTTTTCAAAAAGAGGAAATTATTACAATAAAACCAATTGTAGAGATTAGTCTACGTGATTTTGGGGACCAACCCAACCATCCCAACCAACCAGCCATGTGTTTTCCCAGCCCAACATTATCCCTTTTATTTAATTCATGGTGTTGTATTTCGATTATTTAAAGTAGTATAATTGTTACTCTCACTATAGAGTTCCATGTATACGAATGAAATAAATTTATTTTACGAATTTTTCTTTTGTGAATATTTAAAGTGTTATGTTTTAAAATTTTACAACCTAATAAGGTTATGTATATAACATCTTTATTTTGGGGACCATCCCAACCATCCCAACCAACCAGCCATATGTTTTCACAGCCCACCATTAACCCTTTTATTTAATTCATGGTGTGCTATTTCGATTCTTTTAAGTAGTATAATTGTTAATCTAACTATAGAGTTCATTTTATACAAATAATGTAAATTTATTTTTCGAATTTTTTGAAAATGTAGTGTGTTTTCGTTTTAAATTTTTTTAAACTAAGTAATTATAAAATCTATTTAATTTTTTTTGTTCACTTATTTCAACAAAATATTATTTGTAATTTAATGTAAATTTTGTATGCGTCGCGGACAGATTTCGTAATCAGCCATTATATAAATACACCGATCACCCCATGTGCCTACGACATAAAGTTTTTCAAAAAGAGGAAATTATTACATTAAAACCAATAGTAGAGATTAGCATATGTAATTTTGGAGACCAACCCAACCATCCCAACCAACCAGCCATGTGTTTTCCCAGCCCACCATTAACCGTTTTATTTAATTCATGGTGTGCTATTTCGATTCTTTTAAGTAGTATAATTGTTAATCTAACTATAGAGTTCCTTTTATACAAATAAGGTAAAATTATTTTTCGAATTTTTATATTTTTTGAAAATGTAGTGTGGTATGTTTTAATTTTTTTTTTAACTAAGTAAGTATAAAATCTATTTAATTTTTTTAATTCACTTATTTCAACAAAATATTATTTGTAATTTAATGTAAATTTTGTATGCGTCGCGGACAGATTTCGTAATCAGCCATTATATAAATACATCGATCACCCCATGTGCCTACGACATAAAGTTTTTCAAAGAGAGGAAATTATTACATTAAAACCAATAGTAGAGATTAGCATACGTAATTTTGGAGACCAACCCAACCATCCCAACCAACCAGCCATGTGTTTTCCCAGCCCACCATTATCCCTTTTATTTAATTCATGGTGTTGTATTTCGATTCTTTTAAGTAGTATAATTGTTAATGTAACTATAGAGTTCCTTCTATACAATTAAGGTACATTTATTTTACGAAATTTTTTTGTGTGAATATTTAAAGTGTTATGTTTTAAAATTTTACAATCTAATAAGGATATGTATATAACATCTTTATTTTGGGGACCAACCCAACCATCCCAACCAACCAGCCATATGTTTTCCCAGCCCACCATTAACCCTTTTATTTAGTTCATGGTGTGCTATTTCGATTCTTTTAAGTAGTATAATTGTTAATCTAACTATAGTGTTCATTTTATACAAATAAGGTAAATTTACTTTTCGAATTTTTTATATTTTTTGAAAATGTAGTGTGGTATGTTTTAAATTTTTTTAACTAAGTAAGTATAAAATATATTTAATTTTTTTTATTCACTTATTTCAACAAAATATTATATGTAATTTAAAGTAAATTTTGTATGCGTCGAGGACAGATTTCGTAATCAGCCATTATATAAATACACCGATCACCCCATGTGCCTACGACATAAAGTTTTTCAAAAAGAGGAAATTATTAAAACCAATAGTGGAGATTAGCATACGTAATTTTGGAGACCAACCCAACCATCCCAACCAACCAGCCATATGTTTTCCCAGCCCACCATTAACCCTTTTATTTAATTCATGGTGTGCTATTTCGATTCTTTTAAGTAGTATAATTGTTAATCTAACTATAGAGTTCCTTCTATACAATTAAGGTACATTTATTTTACGAATTTTTCTTTTGTGAATATTTAAAGTGTTATGTTTTAAAATTTTACAACCTAATAAGGTTATGTATATAACATCTTTATTTTGGGGACCATCCCAACCAACCAGCCATATGTTTTCACAGCCCACCATTAACCCTTTTATTTAATTCATGGTGTGCTATTTCGATTCTTTTAAGTAGTATAATTGTTAATCTAACTATAGAGTTCCTTTTATACAAATAAGGTAAATTTATTTTTCGAATTTTTTATATTTTTTCAAAATGTAGTGTGTTTTCGTTTTAAATTTTTTTAAACTAAGTAAGAATAAAATCTATTTAAATTTTTTTGTTCACTTATTTCAACAAAATTTTATTTGTAATTTAATGTAAATTTTGTATGCGTCGCGGACAGATTTCGTAATCAGCCATTATATAAATACACCGATCACCCCATGTGCCTACGACATAAAGTTTTTCAAAAAGAGGAAATTATTACATTAAAACCAATAGTAGAGATTAGCATACGTAATTTTGGAGACCAACCTAACCATCCCAACCAACCAGCCATGTGTTTTCCCAGCCCAATATTTACCCTTTTATTTAATTCATGGTGTGCTATTTCGATTCTTTTAAGTAGTATAATTGTTACTCTCACTATAGAGTTCCATGTATACGAATGAAATAAATTTATTTATTGAATTTTTTATAATTTTTGAAAATGTAGTGTGCTAAGTTTTAAAGTTTTATAAACAAAGTAAGTTCTGTGTATAAAATCTATTTAATTTTTTATATTCACTTATTTCAACAAAATAATATTTGTAATTTAATGTAAATTTTGTATGCGTCGCGGACAGATTTCGTAATCAGCCATTATATAAATACAAAGATCACCCCATGTGCCTACGACATAAAGTGTTTCAAAAAGAGGAAATTATTACAATAAAACCAATTGTAGAGATTAGTCTACGTGATTTTGGAGACCATCCCAACCAACCAGCCATGTGTTTTCCCAGCCAACCATTAACCGTTTTATTTAACTCATGGTGTGCTATTTCGATTCTTTTAAGTAGTATAATTGTTAATCTAACTATAGAGTTCCTTTTATACAAATAAGGTAAAATTATTTTTCGAATTTTTATATTTTTTGAAAATGTAGTGTGGTATGTTTTAATTTTTTTTTTAACTAAGTAAGTATAAAATCTATTTAATTTTTTTAATTCACTTATTTCAACAAAATATTATTTGTAATTTAATGTAAATTTTGTATGCGTCGCGGACAGATTTCGTAATCAGCCATTATATAAATACATCGATCACCCCATGTGCCTACGACATAAAGTTTTTCAAAGAGAGGAAATTATTACATTAAAACCAATAGTAGAGATTAGCATACGTAATTTTGGAGACCAACCCAACCATCCCAACCAACCAGCCATGTGTTTTCCCAGCCCACCATTATCCCTTTTATTTAATTCATGGTGTTGTATTTCGATTCTTTTAAGTAGTATAATTGTTAATGTAACTATAGAGTTCCTTCTATACAATTAAGGTACATTTATTTTACGAATTTTTCTTTTGTGAATATTTAAAGTGTTATGTTTTAAAATTTTACAATCTAATAAGGATATGTATATAACATCTTTATTTTGGGGACCAACCCAACCATCCCAACCAACCAGCCATATGTTTTCCCAGCCCACCATTAACCCTTTTATTTAATTCATGGTGTGCTATTTCGATTCTTTTAAGTAGTATAATTGTTAATCTAACTATAGAGTTCCTTTTATACATATAAGGTAAATTTATTTTTCGAATTTTTTATATTTTTTGAAAATGTTGAGTGCTATTTTTTAAAATTTTTTAAACAAATAGAGTTTTGTGTATAAAATCTATTTTTTTTTGTTCACTTATTTCAACAAAATATTATATGTAATTTAATGTAAATTTTGTATGCGTCGCGGACAGATTTCGTAATCAGCCATTATATAAATACACCGATCACCCCATGTGCCTACGACATAAAGTTTATCAAAAAGAGGAAATTATTAAAACCAATAGTAGAGATTAGCATACGTAATTTTGGAGACCAACCCAACCATCCCAACCAACCAGCCATATGTTTTCCCAGCCCACCATTAACCCTTTTATTTAATTCATGGTGTGCTATTTCGATTCTTTTAAGTAGTATAATTGTTAATCTAACTATAGAGTTCATTTTATACAAATAAGGTAAATTTATTTTTCGAATTTTTTATATTTTTTGAAAATGTAGTGTGGTATGTTTTAAATTTTTTTTAACTAAGTAAGTATAAATTCTATTTAATTTTTTTAATTCACTTATTTCAACAAAATATTATTTGTAATTTAATGTAAATTTTGTATGCGTCGCGGACAGATTTCGGAATCAGCCATTATATAAATACACCGATCACCCCATGTGCCTACGACATAAAGTTTTTCAAAAAGAGGAAATTATTACAATAAAACCAATTGTAGAGATTAGTCTACGTGATTTTGGGGACCAACCCAACCATCCCAACCAACCAGCCATGTGTTTTCCCAGCCCAACATTATCCCTTTTATTTAATTCATGGTGTTGTATTTCGATTATTTAAAGTAGTATAATTGTTACTCTCACTATAGAGTTCCATGTATACGAATGAAATAAATTTATTTTACGAATTTTTCTTTTGTGAATATTTAAAGTGTTATGTTTTAAAATTTTACAACCTAATAAGGTTATGTATATAACATCTTTATTTTGGGGACCATCCCAACCATCCCAACCAACCAGCCATATGTTTTCACAGCCCACCATTAACCCTTTTATTTAATTCATGGTGTGCTATTTCGATTCTTTTAAGTAGTATAATTGTTAATCTAACTATAGAGTTCATTTTATACAAATAATGTAAATTTATTTTTCGAATTTTTTGAAAATGTAGTGTGTTTTCGTTTTAAATTTTTTTAAACTAAGTAATTATAAAATCTATTTAATTTTTTTTGTTCACTTATTTCAACAAAATATTATTTGTAATTTAATGTAAATTTTGTATGCGTCGCGGACAGATTTCGTAATCAGCCATTATATAAATACACCGATCACCCCATGTGCCTACGACATAAAGTTTTTCAAAAAGAGGAAATTATTACATTAAAACCAATAGTAGAGATTAGCATATGTAATTTTGGAGACCAACCCAACCATCCCAACCAACCAGCCATGTGTTTTCCCAGCCCACCATTAACCGTTTTATTTAATTCATGGTGTGCTATTTCGATTCTTTTAAGTAGTATAATTGTTAATCTAACTATAGAGTTCCTTTTATACAAATAAGGTAAAATTATTTTTCGAATTTTTATATTTTTTGAAAATGTAGTGTGGTATGTTTTAATTTTTTTTTTAACTAAGTAAGTATAAAATCTATTTAATTTTTTTAATTCACTTATTTCAACAAAATATTATTTGTAATTTAATGTAAATTTTGTATGCGTCGCGGACAGATTTCGTAATCAGCCATTATATAAATACATCGATCACCCCATGTGCCTACGACATAAAGTTTTTCAAAGAGAGGAAATTATTACATTAAAACCAATAGTAGAGATTAGCATACGTAATTTTGGAGACCAACCCAACCATCCCAACCAACCAGCCATGTGTTTTCCCAGCCCACCATTATCCCTTTTATTTAATTCATGGTGTTGTATTTCGATTCTTTTAAGTAGTATAATTGTTAATGTAACTATAGAGTTCCTTCTATACAATTAAGGTACATTTATTTTACGAAATTTTTTTGTGTGAATATTTAAAGTGTTATGTTTTAAAATTTTACAATCTAATAAGGATATGTATATAACATCTTTATTTTGGGGACCAACCCAACCATCCCAACCAACCAGCCATATGTTTTCCCAGCCCACCATTAACCCTTTTATTTAGTTCATGGTGTGCTATTTCGATTCTTTTAAGTAGTATAATTGTTAATCTAACTATAGTGTTCATTTTATACAAATAAGGTAAATTTACTTTTCGAATTTTTTATATTTTTTGAAAATGTAGTGTGGTATGTTTTAAATTTTTTTAACTAAGTAAGTATAAAATATATTTAATTTTTTTTATTCACTTATTTCAACAAAATATTATATGTAATTTAAAGTAAATTTTGTATGCGTCGAGGACAGATTTCGTAATCAGCCATTATATAAATACACCGATCACCCCATGTGCCTACGACATAAAGTTTTTCAAAAAGAGGAAATTATTAAAACCAATAGTGGAGATTAGCATACGTAATTTTGGAGACCAACCCAACCATCCCAACCAACCAGCCATATGTTTTCCCAGCCCACCATTAACCCTTTTATTTAATTCATGGTGTGCTATTTCGATTCTTTTAAGTAGTATAATTGTTAATCTAACTATAGAGTTCCTTCTATACAATTAAGGTACATTTATTTTACGAATTTTTCTTTTGTGAATATTTAAAGTGTTATGTTTTAAAATTTTACAACCTAATAAGGTTATGTATATAACATCTTTATTTTGGGGACCATCCCAACCAACCAGCCATATGTTTTCACAGCCCACCATTAACCCTTTTATTTAATTCATGGTGTGCTATTTCGATTCTTTTAAGTAGTATAATTGTTAATCTAACTATAGAGTTCCTTTTATACAAATAAGGTAAATTTATTTTTCGAATTTTTTATATTTTTTCAAAATGTAGTGTGTTTTCGTTTTAAATTTTTTTAAACTAAGTAAGAATAAAATCTATTTAAATTTTTTTGTTCACTTATTTCAACAAAATTTTATTTGTAATTTAATGTAAATTTTGTATGCGTCGCGGACAGATTTCGTAATCAGCCATTATATAAATACACCGATCACCCCATGTGCCTACGACATAAAGTTTTTCAAAAAGAGGAAATTATTACATTAAAACCAATAGTAGAGATTAGCATACGTAATTTTGGAGACCAACCTAACCATCCCAACCAACCAGCCATGTGTTTTCCCAGCCCAATATTTACCCTTTTATTTAATTCATGGTGTGCTATTTCGATTCTTTTAAGTAGTATAATTGTTACTCTCACTATAGAGTTCCATGTATACGAATGAAATAAATTTATTTATTGAATTTTTTATAATTTTTGAAAATGTAGTGTGCTAAGTTTTAAAGTTTTATAAACAAAGTAAGTTCTGTGTATAAAATCTATTTAATTTTTTATATTCACTTATTTCAACAAAATAATATTTGTAATTTAATGTAAATTTTGTATGCGTCGCGGACAGATTTCGTAATCAGCCATTATATAAATACAAAGATCACCCCATGTGCCTACGACATAAAGTGTTTCAAAAAGAGGAAATTATTACAATAAAACCAATTGTAGAGATTAGTCTACGTGATTTTGGAGACCATCCCAACCAACCAGCCATGTGTTTTCCCAGCCAACCATTAACCGTTTTATTTAACTCATGGTGTGCTATTTCGATTCTTTTAAGTAGTATAATTGTTAATCTAACTATAGAGTTCCTTTTATACAAATAAGGTAAAATTATTTTTCGAATTTTTATATTTTTTGAAAATGTAGTGTGGTATGTTTTAATTTTTTTTTTAACTAAGTAAGTATAAAATCTATTTAATTTTTTTAATTCACTTATTTCAACAAAATATTATTTGTAATTTAATGTAAATTTTGTATGCGTCGCGGACAGATTTCGTAATCAGCCATTATATAAATACATCGATCACCCCATGTGCCTACGACATAAAGTTTTTCAAAGAGAGGAAATTATTACATTAAAACCAATAGTAGAGATTAGCATACGTAATTTTGGAGACCAACCCAACCATCCCAACCAACCAGCCATGTGTTTTCCCAGCCCACCATTATCCCTTTTATTTAATTCATGGTGTTGTATTTCGATTCTTTTAAGTAGTATAATTGTTAATGTAACTATAGAGTTCCTTCTATACAATTAAGGTACATTTATTTTACGAATTTTTCTTTTGTGAATATTTAAAGTGTTATGTTTTAAAATTTTACAATCTAATAAGGATATGTATATAACATCTTTATTTTGGGGACCAACCCAACCATCCCAACCAACCAGCCATATGTTTTCCCAGCCCACCATTAACCCTTTTATTTAATTCATGGTGTGCTATTTCGATTCTTTTAAGTAGTATAATTGTTAATCTAACTATAGAGTTCCTTTTATACATATAAGGTAAATTTATTTTTCGAATTTTTTATATTTTTTGAAAATGTTGAGTGCTATTTTTTAAAATTTTTTAAACAAATAGAGTTTTGTGTATAAAATCTATTTTTTTTGTTCACTTATTTCAACAAAATATTATATGTAATTTAATGTAAATTTTGTATGCGTCGCGGACAGATTTCGTAATCAGCCATTATATAAATACACCGATCACCCCATGTGCCTACGACATAAAGTCTTTCAAAAAGAGGAAATTATTACATTAAAACCAATAGTAGAGATTAGCATACGTAATTTTGGAGACCAACCCAACCATCCCAACCAACCAGCCATATGTTTTCCCAGCCCACCATTAACCCTTTTTTTTAATTCATGGTGTGCTATTTCGATTCTTTTAAGTAGTATAATTGTTAATCTAACTATAGAGATACATCTATACGAATAAAGTAAATGTATGGTTTCAAGTTTTATAAAATGGTTTGTATCTGTGTATAATAATTTTCTTATAATTTTTTCACTTATTTAAACAGTATATTAAATGTGAATATATGTAAATCGTACATACTTAGCGAAAAGTTTAAAAAATAAAACTGCCAGAAACTTTAAATTAAAACCGCCAAATCGCGCACCATGGAGATAAATTAAATCAATTCGACTTTAATGTATGTTCGCGCAAGATTTCTGTTCTAATTTAGATATTTGGACAACTTTTTGTTGGATAGGGGATGTTTCAATTGGGCACATTTTGAAAAATAATATTCTGTTATCCGGCATTTAACTATCCAGAATTTTCAATTAACCAATTCACCGTTTGAAAAAAAAATAATGTCTGATTTAAAAAATAATTTTTTTATTGGATAAAGAAAAATATATTTAGGCAAAAACTGCAAAAAAAATAATTGGTTATCCGATTGTTACATTTCCGGAAATACATATCGATTAACCGGAGTTTTTAGTTTTTAACAGTTTCTTAAAAGTCGGTTTTCCTTTTTTTTATTTTTTTTTTATTTTAAAGACTATTTTATTAGTGTTCTAATTTTTTATATTTGTATTTCTTTAAATTTTGAATTTAGCAAAAAAATAGAATGAATGACAGCGAGTGTGAATCAATTATGCCTAATAAAAAGAAATAGTGAAGCGGTTATTTATACAAATTATAAAGAAAATAATAACATTGTCTGCCTTCGGTTAATTGGCGGTTCGGCAACGACCATCAATACCGGTTTTAGCGAATTAAGAAACTAATTTCAGTGAGTTAACCAATCGGTTTATCCAAACCATGTAAACAAAGCGACGTCACAGAGGCCATTTAGCCAGACCCTACTTATAAATAAAGTCGAAGAGGCATGGAAAGCTTACCTTAAAATAATTTGGATTAGCATGATAAGGTTGAGAAGGAGCAATCATTGCCTCATACACAAGGTGTTTGACACAGATCCTGGACCCATGTTGCTGGGTCTTTCCTTCGACCCCCTGTCTTTTGAAGATAAAGGAAGACTTGAAAGACATCAGAGTCAACGATCGACGACTTATCTAGAACAAAAATCACAAAAATAGTTGACGGGCTTCCAAATTGTCTTTTGATCAACTTTATTCCTGATATGAATTTATTTTAATAAATTAATGGTATTAAATGCAATATTTTCCGTAAAAGTTACTGATTAAAATCATCATGAATAACTAAATAAATACCCAAATAAAGTTGAGTTTTAATTTATAATAATGAAACAGGCTATCTGTGGCACGGAAAACACTATCTTCCACTACTTTGGCATGTCTGAAAATGTATATACTATATTCAACCTCTAATTGTGCACTTGAGGCTCGAAATTTTAAAATTTCGTTTAGTTTTCAGCTGCTGACGGTTTTGATGGCTATTTTTTTATAATGGACATTTCAAAAAATAGCATTTACATTGTAAATAAATTTATATATATTTATTGTTTTAAACTATTAAATGTTGGCGATAAAAAATTGCTTTGGCGAAATAATTTTTTTCTAACAATTACGCTTCAACGGAAAAACTAACTTTCGGATACGTACCCGGAGATGCCTGATCAATAATAGTCCAGTTATGTTGGCTTCGAAAATATAAAAGAGAAGGAATAAACAGCGAGAACGAACCAATGGAGTAAAAAAAAATTAACGCGTGTGAAACCGCGGGTAACAGCTAGTGTAACTATAACTACAAACAGTATAAAAATTCAAACAATAAAATTAACTTAAAAGAACGCAAAATTTGCCGAAAAGTTTGTATACGTTATGTTTTTTGAAAGTGCTAATAGTACAATAACAAATATCTCTAATCTCGGGGACAACCTAAGTTGAGCCTAAATCAATGGAATATTTATACATATCGGCTTCCACTTCAGGTTTAACTTAGGTTGTCCCCAAGTATAGCGTTATATAATTACGTGATTAAGATAAGCCATCAGCAAAGTACTAACTTTAACTTGAAGAAAATCCCATCATTACATTTGAATAGACGATTAAATGACTTAATGGCATCTTACCTGACTAAACAATGACATATTTCGAAAATAACTAATCATGACTTACCACATCTACCTACTCTAAATGATATTCGAAGCACGATGAACCCAATAATTTATCTGCAGCTTATGGACTCAGAAAGTATGAAGTTTTCAGATGAATTTTAAAGGACGCAACTTGATACATCGAAATTTAAAGAACTACTAACGAAACAATTGAGGAGATTTCATTGTTAGTGCGGTAATTCTTGACTGTTGCATATTAACAATGTGTCTAAATAATTAAAAGTTGAGTTTTATTATCTGTTAATGTTAATAGTGAAGATTTGATATATTTTAAATTGTTAAAAATGAAATGTGTAATTTGAAATGAATATGCATTGTTGAAGCTGTTACCGTGGTCGAAAATGTTACTGCAACCGAAATCATGTGACCCCCCCCCCCCCCCCCCCCCACTTTCCACAACCACACATGAACGGACATTCTATAAAATTTATTACTCAAATCAAAGTTTCTTTTAAACTTTTATGAAAGATAACATGTGAAATAAGATAGAAAACACTTATGTAAAATTAAAACAATCCTCCTTTCTTTAAGACTTGCGATTTGGTCAACTTTAATATTAATTTAAGTAACGAAACAACAACGCAAGTGTAAACTTATCATTAAATTTAAGATTTTGAAATAAGTGCAACAATAAAATAATCTTTCTAGAAAAAAGGAAAACCGACTTTAAGGAAAATGCGCTAAAAAGTAAAAAATACTTTTTTAATTCTACGAATGAGTTGAAAAAGTTAATTATTGAATATCAATTTTATACTTAGCACAATTTTTTGAAATCGGCGCCAAAATTTGGTTATGATTTTTGTAAATTGGCACCAACTTTAAAAAGTTGTACTAAGTGTAAAATTGATATTTAATAATTCAATTTTTCAACTCATTCGTAGAATTAAAAATTATTTTTTACTTTTTAGCGCTTTTTCCTTAAAGTCGGTTTTCCTTTTTTCTAGAAAGATTATTTTATTTTTCTCTTTTTAGTTTTAAATTTGGAAGGGGGCTTCGCCCCCTCTTATTAATCACCAAGAAATTCAAGTAGCAACTTCTGCTCGACAATGTATATTGTAAAACAAACATCAATGCCAATAAATGCTGGTTAAATGAAATGTCATTGTTGTACAATTCTGTTAAACAATGAAAATATTATGAAATCGGATTAATTGTATAAAAAACTCCGGAAAATCGACATTTCTGGATATATCAGCCGGATAACCGATTATTTTTTGCAGATTTTGCCTAAGTGGATTTTTCTTTATCCAACAAAAAAAGAATTTTCGAAATCGGACAATATTTTTTTCAAACGTTCCGGTTAATTGAGAATTCCGGATAGTTAAATGCCGGATAACCGGATATTTTTTTCAAATTTCTCCCAAGTGAAACAGCCCCTATCCAACAAAAAAAAATATTGTGAAAATATCTGAAGTAGAACTGAAATCCCGCACGAACATACATAAAGTCAAATGTATAACCTCTCGACTTGGCGGTTTCAATTTAAATTTTCTGGCGGTTTTATTTTGGAGTTTTGGTTGACGCGCTGTTCAGTCGGTTAAAAATTATCCCAAGTTTAAAAAAAAATATTTTTATGAATCACAACTGTAATAAAAAATTTCGAAAATGGAAATTTTGTGAGTTATAACCCTTTCAGTCCCATATTTATTTTTCCAATTGAGTAACAGTGGCGCAAGACAAAGTCAGATTTGCACCACTTTTTCCACCAGTTGTGTCAACAATCCACTCCTTGGTTACTGAACACAACTGGCATAAAGGTAGTGTAAGTCTGACAGTATTATTACTTTCACAGCCTCAATTAATTGCGATTGTAATAGGCATCACTGGAAGTGAAAGAGTTAAACCATTGCCCCCCCCCCCCCCCCCTTCCCCAATCCCGCGTTGTTAAGGAGTTCATGTCCATAAGTACAATTTAATCGAATTTTTAAAACTAATTTGATTCAATTATGAAATTATGTTGCATTTTTTTTTAATTTTAAAAGCGGAATTTCACATTAAAATTATTTACTAAATTTATTATGACTAATTAAAGAATATTTAAATAAATCCATATTGCAAGTAATTACAATTATATGAATATTAAACAAAATAAAACTATTAACTCTCTTTAATAAAATAAATTAAAAAATATAGCGAATGATTAATTATCTGTTAAATTGTGTATACTATTCGCATGAAAATTATCGTAATACTTATAAATTAATTATCAAAATTCATAAATCAAGAAGCTTTTACCTTCCCAAACATTTTTCAATCTCCTTTTTTTTACCTTCGTTATTAGTTTCAGTTTTTTTTTACTATTTTCGCTCTTAGTATTTTATGTTATAATACTTTTCAAAGTTTTTTAAACGACACTTTTCGAGCCTTTTGACGTTTAGTAAATTTGCCGCGCAGAAGAATCAGAAATTTTCCACTCATATTCACCCTAATTTTGTTAATTAATTAATGCTTTTAAATTTCATTTTGTGTCACATTCTTTATCTTTTAAACCATGCACTGTTTATTCAGATTTGTCTTAAGGCTCGTTTACACGCGAGTTTTACACTCTCGGAGAGTTTTTGGGAATTCTTAACGTGACTTTTTTGACCTGGAAGGGCGAAAGTAATATAATGTCTCCCGATAACAAAATCGTATTTGGTGTAAACGTTATGCGTGATTTTTCGGATAATTTACAAGCTCTCATACAGTAAACAACTCTCGTGTTTAAACTGGGCTTTCTAGTTACAAAGTTATTAAGGTTTGTCTGGTATACAAAACATTATATCCACAGTGTATCGTTATACAAAATCGCGGTGCAAGATGTTTTATGTCAAAAACAACCAATGTATACAGGGAACTAGTGCATGTTAAATATGTTGTGGTTCAAACATCCTTATGCCTACTGCAAGTGCATGGGGTACCAGCTCATGTGTTTTCCTTGTTATTTTGACGATGCAAAATTACGAGGCAGTGTTCAAGTTTTTCGTTCGGTATAGATCCCCGAGTTGTAACCATGGTTAAAAAATACGAGGCATTGTTCCCGGGTCTTTCCTTCGGGATAGGCCTCGAACCGTCGCCAATAGCTCAATGTGCAGCTGTAGTGAGATATTAAATAACCAAACCAAAACGAATTGTTACCAGTAGCTCATTGCGAAGCTTTAGTGCGATGTTATTTCAACCATCACATTGCGGAAAGTTTACCTTTTTTTTATTAATCTGAAACTTAACTTCAATAGCATTTCAGTTATACTATCTAATGCCAAATTTCTATGCCTAACTAAATAATTTTTTTTTTTTTTATAAAGTTATCTGGGTTTAAATGAATTTATTAATAGACAACAGTGAATATCGGGAATAAGTTAAGTTATCAATAGAAAACTAGAAGAATCTTTTACTTAAAGAATATAATAGTGTTTGATTGAATACAGTTTGAAAGTATCTAATCTGAGGTTTAGAAATGTTTCTTTCTTAGAGGATTTAACGATTACTCACCATAATACTTGCATTCTTTGAAGGACATATAAAGTTGCATAATTTCTGGAAATTATCTGCCTGGAACTCATGAAATTGGAAGTTCTTCAATAAAAATTGGAAGACACAACTTCATAACTAAAAATCTGGAGAGCTAATAACGAGACAAATGATAGTTCCATTATTAGGGATGTTTCGTTTGTTGCCAGTAAACAATGTGTCGCAGCAAATAAAAGTTTATTACATTGTTGGTTTTAATTCACGAAGGTTTGCAATTATTTTTGTGTGTTATAAACGAAAGACTTGATACGAATAAACATTGTTACATTTTTGCACTTATACATTGAATTTTGTTCTTATACTTACTTAAGTCATTTGCCAGCCCCGTAACTTTTGAAGGAGAACAGTTATATTTATAAAAGTTATGTCTTGATTCAACGTTAAAAATAGGTTAATAGATTACTATAATACCAATACAACATTAAAACTAAGCAATAAAAATACATAAAATCCAGACATGTTTCGGGAGACACATCCCCTTTCTTCGGCTGAAATGAAAAAATGCTGTGTGCACAGCAAAATGAAAATAAATATAGAATTAAAAGTGTTGCCAAACAACAAACACTATCTCAATCGGTTGGAATTAACTATTGTGTGCCAACAAGTGGGGAAAATTAGAACTGCAAAGGTGTCATTAAATGATCGAATCAATATTGCTAAAAATGTGAAACACCTCCAGGAAGTCTAGTTCGACTGGAGATTTGAGTTTATAAATTAAATCTGGGTTAGGAAAATTTAATTTATGATTATGCTTTGCCAGTAAGGTGCTCCTTAATGCTCTTTTTGTTTGACCGATGTATGGAAACCCACTTTGATACGAGATACTACATATATGCCAGTGGCGGCCCGTGGGCGAAAATGTTAGTGCAACCGAAATCATGTGACTCCCCCCCCCCCCCCCACTTTCCACAACCATACATGAACGGACATTCTTTAAAATTTATTACTCAAATCAAAGTTTCCTTTAAACTTTTATGAAAGGTAACATGTGAAATAAGATAGAAAACACTTATGTAAAATTAAAACAATCCTCCTTTCTTTCAAACTTCCGAATTGGTCAATTTTAATACTAATTTAAGTAACGAAACAACAACACAAGTGTAAACTTATCACGAAAACTATTTCCGTTTGAAATGATTCTTTGAAATTCTCATTTTTCATTCAGCCCGCCCCGCCGATTCACGCACGAGCCACATCATTTCATCGAAATCCCAAGTACAGTAGAGTTGAAAAAAATCCTTTTGTGCTGCATTTGTGACGTCAGATCCTCCATTTTAGCGTCTAGGGGAAGTCATACTACGTAAGGTTGTCATGGCAACGATGCAGCCGATTTTTAATTTCGCTTTTGGGCTGCTGTTTTGATTGAATGCAGTTTTTTCCCCTCCTGAATTTGTGCATTACGGCAACAGGTTTGCTATTTATCTGTGATATTTTTTACTTACTGTAGAAATTTCATCTTTATTTCCAATTCTATCTTCATTTAAGAAAATTAGTAAAATGTATCATTTTAGTTTTAAAATACACTAATAAAATTAGGTGCAGCCAGGCTGTACTTGCTGTAGTGCACGACCCGCCACTGATATATGCCCCAGTTAGTTCCTTTCTGCTGATCAAAGGAAATGTATCTCACGAAACATGTCTAGATTTTATGTATTTTTATTGTGTAGTTTTAACATTGCATTTGTATTTTAATACTCTTCACGCAATGTTCTATACGACGAGGTTTTATCTTAAAGGGGTTATGCGCTATTTTTGTGAGACCGTTTACAGCACCTGACGCAATTTCAATAAGCACCAGGACATTGAACCACGTTCAGATTTAACGTGCATCAGTTCATTATACCCGCCGGTTTAAATTTTGGGTATTTTTACGGCTTTTAATAGGTAATGAATCTGGCAATTCTCCAATCAGGATATATCAACAGCTTGGTAATTCCGTGTACTAACCGGATACTTTATCACTGGGTAACTGGGCCCTATTGGAGACTTATATTTGCGCCTTTCCTACCTTTGACATCGTACAGTGTTGGTTAATAATTTAAACTTAGTATATATTTTATTTCTCTTCAGATTTGTTTCGCCATGTTCTGTGTTACGAAATTAAACCGAAGCGCAGCTAGCTATATGCAACAAACCTTCACATACTTCCCATTACCTATGCGGAAAAACACACCTTGACAGCCACTAACAAGCCCTTTTATTATCCAAATTAAGTTAAAAGCGCGCGTTTTGAGGGACAGGTCAGACCCATTAGCCACCAATAGGTGATGGGCACTGCAACGTCACAGGCTGCCGCGCAGAGCAAAGAGGAAAATCTAAAGGCAAAACAAACAGAATTCCGTTGCCTTTCGCTATGCTTGCGTCGCGTTAAAAGGCGGTATTTTGTTTTAAACTCAAAATAAAAGCACACGATTAGGCACAAATACAAGTCCAATTATAGTTTTAGTAACATAAGGATTATAAAAACAAAAATTTCCAATAATTTTATTTTTTATATTCGAACAAAAAAAATACTGAAAATAGACGATAATGAAACGTAAACTAATGATACATTAATTGTGCACTATTATTTTATATTTGTAGCAATAACTTATAAGTTTTTGTGTCAAGTTTTGTTTATGAGATGCCATCATAGGTTCGTTAAACACAAATAATTGAACCTAACAATAATGTTGTTACAACTATATTTAAACATTTTTTGAAATCCATCGGCGACTTTGTTGGATTTCTGAAGTTGTAAATCATTATTTAATAGTATAAATATATAAATCGTATTACTTATATTGAATTGCTTGTATACTAATCCAATAAATATATGCATAAAAACTTTAACCACAAAAAATATTACACATAAATGTATTAAAAAATGACTTCGATTCTGCAAATATGTTTTCTTGTAAAAGTAGGCCCAAATGACACAATAAGTTGTCTCATGGAGTGATGGACTAAGGAGGGTGCAAAATTTCAGTGGAAAAAGAAAAATTTAGAAGATTTATTCGAAAAATTTTAGTCTACTAGGATGTTTTTAGATTGATATTTTTTATTTTAATTGTACATTACATTTGAGTAAATTGATAATATTGAGGTTCGTTACATTATCCGTGTATTATTTTAAGACGGCTATATATTGCTTGGATTTTGTTTTGAAAAATGCATGTTTGACACTTTATAATATAGTAATTTCTCCCAAATTTTTTAAAATTTGGCGTCTTCATGAAACTAATAAAAAAAAATGACATGCAAAGTTAAAAAATTCTTGTATTTAAAATAAAATACAGCAAAAACAAAAATTAGCATAAAAATTCATCGAAGTTGTGAAATTAAAGGTTTTAAACAGGCTAATCTTTAAAAAATGTAGCTTTGAAGATTTTTGTTCCAAATTCCTTTATAAAACCTACAAAAAACCTTCAATTTTCCAACTTTGATGAAGGCTTTATGCTGATTTTCTTAAACAAATTTGTCAAATCATCTATAAAAGAACTATATATATTTATGTTGTTACCCGGAAAATAAAACTAGCATAAAACATAATTAATTTGTGAAATTGAAGGTTTTATAAAGGAATTTGAAAAAACTGCACTTTTTTTTATAGTTTTTAATTTTTTCATGAATTAAATCTTTAAAAATTCTGCATTTCCCTTTAATAATTTCAATACTTTATAATAAAAGGTGTTTTAAAGGCTTTATTTCATGTTGTATAAGGAATTTTTAACAAAAATCTTCATTAAATGCAGTTATTTTTAGATTTTAATAGCACTTAAAACTGGAGTTTTGCTGCATAAAACCTTCAAGTTCGCGCCTTGAAATTTGTATGGTGATTGTTTTTGCTTCACCTTCAATTATGAAGCAAAATAATTTTCGTTTGTGCACAAACATCCCTTGAACCGCTGTAATACAATTCCCATGACGATCTTTTATAATATATATGCATTTAATAATTTGATGTTTTTAAAAGAAATTATTAATTACAATTATCTGCCTGATATTTTAATATAAATACTAATTATGATAATGTTTTAATCATTCTTAGAGAAAACAAAACAATGAAAAATATTTGTTAATTTATATTTAAATATGTGGATATTATTAACATATAAGTATTTTTTTAATTTGAATTTTACGCCGAATAAAACAGATATTTATTTTTTAATTGTATAAACACTTTAATTGTATAAATATACAATTAAAACTAAGTAATTTTGATTTAAAAAAATTTCGTTGAACTTGTATACACATTTTTCTTAACATTTAAAATAAGCAGAAAACCCCAAGAAATAACTAAAATGTCCTTAAAATAAACAAAAACAGTAATAAATATATAACTTAATTTTTAAGTTATAATTTTAATCAGTATAATTAGTTTCAGGTAATCCTTAAATGAAGTATTAACGAATAACGCATTGGTCGATCGCGAACAAACATGCTAAACCCATGTTAAACGCTGACCCGCGAACGACGTTTCTGCCTTCAGCTTTTCCGAGAAGCCGGTTTGTTTACAAATACGCCCATCCCCTATTACTTTACCCTAACAAGAACAGAGAACACGTGGCACCGTAATCGCTCGCGTGTTGCCAATCCACCGAAGCCAAAGCCTTCTTCTGCATCTGCATAAAAGTCTCCACGAAGGCGGTGTCGCCCTAAATGTGCTTGTAAAGATAGCATTCTTCTCTTGCGCCACATTATGCCTCGATTGATTGACTGTTGCCATCCATTCCCGAAGAATATATCTGCCCACACCAAACGACAGGGGAATGAGAGGTGTGCATACAAAGTGTCTCATTGCTCCCTTGGATATCGTTAAGGTTGAGATATTTTTTTATTATGCTTTTTTTGGCGCAACGATTGATACACTTGTTTTATTTTTTTATTTATCGCTGATGTGTGAACATCTTTTAAGAAAGGTCGAATGGAGTTTTGTATTTATGCAGAAAATAAATCAGCTGAGAAAGTGGTTCAGATGCGTAATTATATTTTTTTCTGGAGCACTTAATATTATATATACTTTTACTATGCATTGTTTGTAATACTGTAATGTCTAGGCCCCAGGCACAACACTAGTGGTTCCCAAATTTTGAATATCTACGGACCACCGAGTTAAAAGTTAAAATACCTGTGGACTACAATAGTAATAAATAAAAATCAGGTGACAAATATTTTGGATGCTAAGTATTATATTTTTGCAAATTTATTTATAACACAGAAATGATATCGTATATTACTTTAATTATAATTATTTACGGGTAATATTTCAAATTAATTGTATGCGTCTAGTTTAAAATAATAAAACGATTCATGAATGTTTCCTTGCACCCGTTTCACAAGCTTCAGTACTTTTTAGTAAAAGTACGTGAGTATAAATGAAAAAAATACCACCTTTCCATCTGCAAATAGAAGAATTACGTTTTTTTTTTTTTTTTTTTGCAAAGATCTTTTCGAACCACTTTGAATCATCTCACGGACCACCGCCGGTTTTTAACTAATGCATTATAAAGAATGATAAATGCTATTTAACAAAGCATTAAAAAAAAGACATGAACAGGCTTTTATTGAAAAGACGTACAGAATAAAATAAAAGAAATACGAAATGAAGTATATAACTTTCTATTGAAAAAAACAAAACAAGAGCTTGCGCTTTCATACAGCACAGTATGGGCTAGAGTCGTACAAGTTCCGCCATAACGTTTATGAAAAATATGGAATGTGCGATTTTCCTGCAGAGTATAAAACCTTTATCCCACTTACCTGGTTTCCAAGATTTGCATTTATTGAGCAGCCCCATAATTCAATTCTCCATTTTTTCTTCTCAAGGACTATAATCCGAACTCTTTAGAATAATTTTTTGTTATTTAAAAATGTGGTAATGAAGCTGCCGACTACCATTCATGAATACAACCCGAGGGTTGTAAGTTTCAGTTCAATAATTACAGATGGGATTGATTTATGGATTGTGGAACAACTGACCTTTGCTTAGAAGGTGGGTCCTTAATTACGGGCTATTCATATAATCGCATCATTCAAATATTTGTAAGTTAAATTAGTGTCAATTTTAATTATCTACTTACTTTATTGATATTAACTACTGATATTTGCTGATATAAATGTAGAATACTTTTACAAGCTCAATTCTAAATTGGGAACTAGCAAAACATTTTCAAAGGGACTGATTCAATGGAAATAATTTATTATTCTGTAAATATTTAAATAAAATATAAGCTACATGAACAAGAGTTTGTAAAGCTCAATAGAACTTAGGAAAAGAGGATCTTGCACAACGAATCTTTTAAGATCTAGTAAGTATCTTTTAAGATCTAGTAAGTATCTTTTAAGATCTAGTAAGTATCTTTTAAGATCTAAGAATATAATCTGGCCATTGTATAGAGGTTTGTTAAAGCCTCATCTTGAGTATGCTGTACAGTTTCGGTAACCATATCTTAAAAGAGACATTAATTTGTTAGATAGTCCAAGAGTTTTCAGGCATGAATTATGAATATATATTAAGAAATTTGAACATCTATACTCTGGAAGAGAGAAGGGTTAGAGGATATTCGATTCGACTGTTTAAATTTATTATACAACGGGATGTGGAGGGTTTAGGCTTTAATATGAAGGATAGAACGAGAGGTCATAAGTTTAAATTAAACAAACCACATTTTAATCTGGAAGGAAGAAAACACTATTTCTATAATAGGATAATGGACGAATGGAACAACTTGCAAGTGAATATTGTTAATTGTACAGGTGTATGAGAGATATTCATTGAATTGGGAAATAGTTAACAGATACTAGCTGACCAACATTGTTGGGCCTTCAGCCTGTTGTTGATCGTCAATATTTGTATAACTATTTATTACATCATACTCAAGATATCCCTTTTCTACAAATAACGAGTCTTTCTACTCTTGGGTATCCTAATAAGTGTGTTGACTTCGGCTTTCAACTTATGTCTTACAAAAAACAAACTATTTTATATTTCTGTACCTTTACTTTTAAAAGTGCGGCGGTAAAAATTCAAAAATTGATGTTCTGAGAATTTTGTAAAAATTAGTTAAATTTTTTTTTTTGAAGAGTTACTCTGCTTCCTGTTTCATAAACACACGCACACACACGATTTATTCGTAAACAAAAAAATATTATTTTTCTTGCTTAAACTTCTTACACATAGTAATGAATTATTTTTAAAATACTACTTTAACGAAATTAAGTATTTTAATTAATTAACTTGTTCTGCACGATATAGAAAATTTTGTATATCAAAAATAAGATTTTCCAGCAACAAAATTAATATTTATTTTATCATACCGCTAAAAATGTCTCAAAGTTCAGATAAGCTTGTTAACTGTTGTGTATTTACTTAATTAGTTTAAGTTGTGGGTATTCTTAAACATTAACCCTTTGAGTACTGAATTATTTGAAGATTTTTATGCCCATGGGACGGATTTAATTTGTACGCCTGCTTCTTAAATTCAGATGACGAGTCAGACTCGTCCACCGTAACTTCGCCCAAGTAAGCACGCAGATGACGAGTCTCACTCGTCAAATATACCCACAGGGTTAAAAGACTTTATTATATCCCTGTTCTCAGTAGAGTTTTAACCTTTTGAACCCTAGTGGTGACTATTTGTCACTAAAATAACGATTTCTAATTTTGTTCTCTGTTTTTCAAATTGTACCAGAACTGTATCTCTCCCCCTCTCTCTTCTTCAGCATAAGAAACGCTTTTCTTTCGTTAGCTTATTTTAATATAACTCTATTTAACAATATGACATATTTTATTATCCCTTTGCACTTGAGTGTTTCCTTTATGTCACCAAAATAACGATGCGTTATTTTTTCTCTGGTTTTCAAAGTGAAAGAGAACAATAGAGTGTTGAGTTTAAAAGTAATTCTCTCTCACAAACTTTAATAGGAATTATTTTTTCCATCTGAAAGCACCAAGCATGTTGGTGACCTAAAACTTTCTTCAGATTGAAATTCTTCGCAACACTTGTATTTTTTATAATATTTGACAAATGTCATCACTAAATATATGTTTAGTATACTGAAATTATAATATTCAGCTTCACACGCATTATTCACCGTAAATGTTAAAAAAAACCACTAAATAATACATTTTCAGAAAGAACATGAACGGGATGTAACTGTTCCGTAAAAGGAACGTATTTATCAAACATGTTCCTCGAGTACAAATGTTAATAAACATATAATAACATAAAAGGTTAATAACATAAACATAAACAGGAGTATAAGGCTATGAAAACACTTGTTTATTAAAAAAAATCACTAAATTATTATTAATTTTCCGTGAAATAAATAAACGCAAAAATATCTTAAGTGTATAGAAACTATAGATTGAAGGTCGAAATATCATTTCGATGTTCTTTTGTGCGTGTAACAACATGTTCTATAAAATTTGAGTGGGGAGATTGTTCGCTACCAATTCTCAAAAATATCATAATTGCAACATATTTACTTATACTGACATGACCCATGTATTTTTACTTTTTCTGAAAAATCTATTTCAAGGACATTGTTTTGTTTGCAAGCCAACAATATAGGTTTTACAATTTTTTTACTTTTTTCTAAATTTGTCGTTATATTTGTTAGCCTGTTCGTCAATCCCTCGAAAACAGCTTAATTAATTTTTACGTTACGTTTAATGGTAGACGTTTTAGAGACCAATTTAAAATATAGAATACTTTCTGGTAAATAAAGGAATTACTTCAGACTGCAGTTCAAAGATGGAAACAAAAGATAGTAGAAAATAAATATTATAGAAAATATTCTTTCTAAGTGAAAAGCACTACATATTACAATGAAGTATATCTCTATTCACACGACAAAAGTAACGTGAATTATTGACTACGATACGAGTGTGAGTTATCTGAGTGAATGAGTGAATACAAAGGTGAATTATACTCTTCTTTCGGTGGTCACAGCAGATGACAAATTTATCACTCGTCGCATTTCCTTACTGATTCTTCGGGCCTTTTTTACTTGACACAGAATTCAAGATGAACGTTCACACTTGACGATGAGAATTACCAGTTGGATCTTATTTATACTGCATTACATGGAAGACACGTTTGTGACATTACACTATTTTTTAAAAATCTGTACTTACTGTTATGTTATGTCAGTTTTTGTGTCATTCGCATCCCAAATAATATTAGATTGGAATATTGGATTAAAATTAAATATTGGATTGGAATATTGGGTTGAAATTAAATATTGGATTGGAATATTGAGTTGAAACGAAATATTGGATTGGAATATTGGATACAATATGGGACTTGAATATTGGATACAATATTGGATAAGAATATTGGATACAATATTGGACTTGAATATTGAATAAGAATATTGGATACAATGTTGGACACTGAATGTAAGTTGAAGGAGAATAAGATGCACAAAAACTAATTTAATGGCGTGGAATTTACATAAAAATAAAATATAGTGCTTGTTACAGATATAAGAACGAATATACATGAATCTGGATTCCGTTTCTTAATTTATGAACTAAACAAACAGTTTCAAAAATTCAAAGATTAAATTATTATGGACATACACTGTTTACTCCTTCTGTTAGTAAACATTTTTGATTTGTAGAATTGCTTATAGAAAAAGAAGAAAATTCACGTATAACAATTTAATAAACAAAATTTAAACAAATATATATTTCAAAGCTTTTCAAACATCTGTAAAAATTGTGTATGAAATTCTAATAATTGAAAATCAAAATATTAAAAAAGCAAATTTGTTTTGAATAAATAATTTGTTTCAATTTTCTACTTTAATAATGAAAAATAGCTATTATTGCGATCTTTAAAACAAAAAACTTTGATAACAACACATATGCTTACCTATTTTGTATACAATTTATTTATCAAAAATAAGTGTATCTTTTTATGAGTTGTATGTAAAAATTAAAAAAACAGAGGATAAGCATAAAAGGTACACACACAGGAAAATATTTACAAACATTGATATTTAAAGACTTTTTAATAAATACAATAAGTAATATATATAAAAACAGGATAAATAGCATCAAATTAAATGTTTAAAATATTATTTTGTTTGTAATTTTTGAAAATATATGGAAAATAAATAAGAATCTATAATAGCATTCGTAATAACATAGAAACTATATAATACAACAAAATTATTATATTCTATATTACCCTGTTATTTTCTTGTCTATACATCTGTTTAATTTCAGATTTAACTTATTGAAATACCTAATAATATATAATTAAAATAAAATAAAAAAATTAAGTTTAATTTAAAAATTTGACAGTCATAAAATTGAGGTGCAAAAATTAAAAATTAGTTTTGTTCAAAATTTCGGAATCCTCTGAAATTGCCTCCGATTTTTAATAAAACTATCTTATGTTATTCACCCAAAATACAATTTATCCAATTGATATTAATTTGCAACGATTAACATGCTGTATATAAGTCAATGCATTTACAAAATTTTAATTGCGTTTCATACGAATCTTCTTGATGTGACAAAACACGTATTGAATATTTGCTCCTCATTCATGAAGAAATATTTTACCTACTTGAAAAAATATATATAAATGTTTGGTAACCGATACGTGATTTTTTTAAAAGTTCAAATGCTGTCAGCTTTGAATAATGGGACCTTATCACATATGTCGCAACTGCGAATCACACTATAGAAAAATGCTTTTCAGAAGCTAAGTTTCTGGAAAGATGCCTATTACACCAGATATCAAGATATTAAATGAAATTTACTACTAAAGGTTAAGTTCAAAACTCTCACTTCAACCGTTTTTTCTTGCCAAGCAATGTGTCAAACTGGAATTTAACGCCATTGCGCACTGTCATGCCACCGACTTTGCCGAGAGAGCGACGCATGTCCTGACAGATCATAACTCCGCAGATCGCCGATTAAAAGGGCAGGTGCATGATTAAGTCTAAAACTTTCGCCATCCCTGAACTCTAATCTCATATCTCACCTCAAGAAAGGATCGGCAAGATCTTGAGGCAAGGTGCCCCGTAAACAAGCCCTTCAAAGTCTGAGGTTTCACAAGCCCCCCCCCCCCCCCCCCCCCTTCTTCATAACTAGGGCAATTTATGGGACGTGGCTGGAAATCCAAAATGATATGTCGTTAGCCCAGAGGTGGGGTGGCCTCTTGCACCCTGCCCCTCCCTGTTTTGCAGACGATCTTCTTCAAGGGATGGTGCGGAAACTTGTTAGCTGGGGATGTATGTGGTCATTAATTATCGTCTCGATTGTTGATTGTGGGAGGCGTTGTGGATTGTTCTTTTGCCATTGTGTTGAAAGGGATGGGGATTAATTGTGAGGAGTCACGTGGAAGCTCACGAAAAGTGTTCCTCTTTGCGAAATTGTGCTGTGGGTTTTGTATGGGTAATGCATTGATTAACCTTTGTGGATACGGTCACAATGAAATTAAAAGCTGTTAATTAATATGGTGTTGGTTAATAAATGATCGCGTTTGATAACTTGTTATCCAGACTCATTCTAGTATCAGAAAATCATTTGGGTATGTATTTCAACAAAGGATCGCTATTGGCTTTAGCGATAATACAGATCGTTCCACACTTTTATAGTACATTTTGTAATTTAAAATTCCTAGAATATGAAACATGAGGGGCTGATATAATTGCAAATTATTCTTGACTTTTGAGGTGTGTTGCATTTAATAAACACTGAAGGTGTAGCTTCTAAATTAAACTTTTTAATTAAATATTATACATGGTTATAACTTCTAATAAATTTTATTGATAGTTATTTCTAGTGCAATTAACGTTTCACTTGGATAATTGAAATATTTGATATAAAGCTTAATGCATGAACTCTATTTTATGCGAATAATGCAAATTTGTTTATGTTTTAGGATAAAATTTTTTATTAAGATTTAACATTGACTATTTAGATATCCGTTTTACTTAATAATACTATAATATGATTAAAGAATCTGAGGTAAAAGTTATTTCAATTAGGTTAAATATATATTTATATTGTGATGCCCAAGAACACGGACAATTTTAATTATGATTCAAGCTTTTGATTAACAGCAAAATTGGAAAAAAAAATCTACATTTTGTATAAAAAAAGTGTTTTTTAAGTTATATTTGATTAATTGGTTATTGAAGTAAAAAGGACACAAAGGGACCAAAAGAGTCAATGCTTCACTCAAACAACATATACATAATAAAAACACATTTGGAATATATGTATAGTTAAACAAAATCAACATTATTAATATAAAATAATTAATTATTTCGTATTAATAATAATAATAATTAATAATGTTGATAACTAATAATGATAATTTTATATGTCCTAAAAATATTGTTGTTGGGATTTCACAAGCTTTCAATAATTTCACAAAGAATGCTTGAAGACGATACCACATTGAATTATTTTGATTCTGTATTCCAACCACTTTCTTTTAACAAGAGTGCATCATCAAAATTATTTTTTTAATCCACTGAATTTTAATGTCAAGTTTCAATAGTCTACGAATATTTTAGTTTTTGTCTACAACTACAAATTCTTTTGCACAATCCAATCTCAGCCCCTCTTATCAAACATCATCAACTCTTCCTTTCTTCATACCGCAGTACCCTCAAACAAAACCTCAATCTATGGGAAAAAACCCGAAGGAAAGAACCCGAGAGAAATCATCTCTTAACACATCATTTCAAGAAGAAAAGCAAAGTCCATTTCTCTTCTACCTTGTGCAAAGATATCGCTTGCAGAAGATGTCGCAACCCTCCGTCTTTTTGAACAAAAAGGAAGGAAGTAAACGGGTTGACTGGCTTCTTTAAAAATTATATTGCCTCATCGTCGGTACATCCGAAAGGAAATCTAAAAATTGACGAAAAAAATAGACGAGGTCTTTGAACTTACCCTTTGACGCAATCCTTTGACCTTTTCTTCGGGACTCTTTTTCGGGAGGGGAGGTGGTTGTCTTCACCTGAATTGGGACGATGGACCATCCCAGATAATTCGCCCTTCTGATATCATATCAAAACTGTCACAGCAGTTGTAGGTAATAGTTAATCACCGTGTGACGGAATAAGAGGTTGCCGATATATCTGTAACTCCTATGGGAAGGTAATACAAAAAATGGGTAGGCACAGTTCTCACTGTACCGCAAGGTTTGGTTCATGAATGCTTTGTAAGCGCACGATTAGCCTGCTCCTTCTTGCGTCGTTGGCCCGGTGGTACATAATTCGGCTAGCAAATAGAGAAACGCGAGTTCGAATCACCGTGAGGACTTGACAAAAGTTATGATGTCGCAATCTCGTAATCGGAGGGTTGCTAGACTCGCTACTAAATTACAGAATAGTCTGAAATTATCTTCAATATCAACCAGCGTGTATATGGAACTAGTTTACGTTAAATCGGATCTTTGTTAAATGTCCTGACGCTTATTAAATTTGCGTCGAGAGCCAGCTCAAGTGTTGACCTCGTCATCTGACCATGGTTCGAAAATACGAGGCAACGGTTGAGTTGTTAAAATGTGTTTTTACACACATTTTAACAGTGGGTTGTCCGTATGATAATGAGGGTGGTCACAGCCAACCATTGTTATCATACGGTGCGGATACGTTATCATACAAACATCCACAATACAGAGCGGCTTGCTGCGCGTTAAAGATGGGAAACATGTTCCGTTTTATTCATTCCATGTCCTATTTATTAGGTGTTCCCGTTTATTCTGTAAACACCACTTGATGTCGGGAAACACTAGATTAATTGGCTCAGACATACCGGAATCAACCAATCCAGTGTATCCCACAGACAAACGCGGCGTTTACGATGAAAAAAAGCGGTTACATGTTCTTCACCTTTAATATATCATGGTCTGAGGCCTCCGTGGCCGAGTGGATTAGGCGTCAGCTGGGAATCCAAGGGTCCCCGGTTCAAAACCTTGCGATGGACTAGACTAAATAATAGTAAAAAGTAGTGATATTGCGATCGGAGGGTTGCCAACTTCGCTACCAAAATACTAGAATGTCGTCCAGAACATCCACAAAAGATAACGGCGTGTATACGGGACTGGTGCACGATAAATCTGATCGGGGTCCAAAGTCCCGACGTCTATTGAAGGCGTTGGGTGCCAGCTCAGGTGTTTTCCTCGTCATCTAACTATGGTTCAATAATACGAGGCATCGTTCCCGGGTCTTTCCGTCGAGATAGGCCCCGAACCGTCGCCAATAGCCCACTGTGCAGCTGTAGTGCGATGTTAATTACCAAACTATCATGGTCAAAATATCATGTTTGGAAGTTTGGAGAATGGGGTATCAACTCAGGTGTTGTTGTCGTCATCTGTCCGTGGTAGAAATTACGAAACAGTGTCCCCGGCTATAGTCCAATATGATGTTCCATTGCGACGTTACTTCAACCCACCAGTCATTACGGTCGTTGCGGCTATTTTAAATAAAGTGGAAAGTTTAGTTTCTTCTTACCTTCATGAATTAAGTAATCCATATAAATTTACAATACATATGAAGAGTTGCAGATACATAGGGCGTACTCAATATTAAAACAATCCCCCGCCCCTTTTCGGCTTCTAAGACGTCAAAAATGAGTTCACTATAGTTGATACAATTTAAGCACATTTTTCTCGAAACTGCCATCTATAAGCCCCATATCACAACACAATTATTACCAGTTACATACTTAATTATAAAAAAAAACCTGTAATACATAACAATGTAATCAAAATATTCCCATGTTAAATTGCCCCGAACCGTCGGCAATAGCCCACTGTGCAGCTCTAGTGCGACGTTTTTTAACATAAACCAAACCAAATCCCTTGTTAAATTTGCGTTGATTTTTCCACACATTTTATTGGTTAAAAACAGGAACCTTAAATTGTATATCTTGTCAACTTGAACCACATAAAAACCCTTTCCAAACCACTGACAGATGCGGGTATTTCAGCACCAACACCAATAACGTAAATTAAAAATTTCGTGTAGCGAACCCCAAATAAGGCCCCCACCGAACGCAACGCAACGGCGCTTGACATTGATAAATCTTCTTTCCCAGGGCCTTGCAGCAAAATCTCTCGGGTTGACACGAAAACCCCGGGGGCGGAACCAACGAGAGTGAAATAAAAGATCACTAAAAAGTTCAATCAACTAAAAAGTGAAATTTCAAGGGGGCGAAGGATCAAGGTCGAATTCAAGTTCTTCCTCTGGTGCAGTGGGAAACAAGGCCAAAATGGTGGACATAAACGGGTTGATCTTTCGCCCGATCGAGGGCTGAGGGAAGGGGTCAACGGGTTGATGCATCGGCCATTTAATTTTTTCCCCCTCTTTTGAACACAATGGTACTTCACGTGATTTGGGAGGGAATGTGGATTGGATCGTGACTATTGGGGTCCTTCTGAGATTTTGTTTGATCTTAGAGAAATCTCATCAAAGTAGGAAGGGGCTTCAGTTGCCCAGTGGATTAAGGCATTCAGCTGGTGATAAGAGGATTGCTAGTTCGAGCCAGTGCGGTAGACTTGACAAAGATACAAAAGTGGTGATCTTGCGATCGGAGGGTTGCCAGCTTCGCTACAAAAAGAGCTTTTAACAAATTATACTGGCGTGTATACGGAACTGGTACATGATTAATTTGATCGGAATCCAATGTCCTGACACCTATTGACGTTTCGTCGGATGCAGCTCAGGTGGTTCAAAAATACGAGACATCGTTTCCGGGTCTTTCTTTCGAGATAGGGAGGCCTCCGTGGCCGAGTGGATTAGGCTTCAGCTGGGGATCCAAGGGTCCCTGGTTCAAAACCTTGCGATGGACTAGACTAAAGAATAGTAAAAAGTAGTGATATTGCGATCGGAGGGTTACCAACTTCGCTACCAAAATACTAGAATGTCGTCCAGAACATCCACAAAAAATTACGGCGTGTATACGGGACTGGTGCACGATAAATCTGATCGGGGTCCAAAGTCCCGACGTCTATTGAAGGCGTTGGGTGCCAGCTCAGGTGTTGTCCTCGTCATCTGACCATGGTTCAAAAATACGAGGCATCGTTCCCGGGTCTTTCCTTCGAGATAAGCCCTGAACCGTCGCCAATAACCCACTGTGCAGCTCTAGTGCGACGTTAATTAACTAAACCAACTCATTAGAGTAGAAACACTCCAGCTGATACTTTGGTTGGTTAGTTGAATGAATCGTATTACATCTGCATAATAGGCTATTGTCGGTGGTTCGGGATTTATCTCAAAAGAAAGATCTGGGAACATTGCCGTGTAATTTTGAACTATACTCAGATGACGAGGACGACACCTGAGCTGGCTTTCCACGCAATCTCAATTGAAGAGCACTAAACAAAAACTATTGTGTCAGTCGGTCGCAAATAGCAGAAAAACGCAAAAGTGTTCGGTAGACGCATGCATTTTTATGGAGCTTCGGATTTTCATGTTTGAAAATAAAAGGGACATTTTTTGAAATTATTAAATATTTTTGCAAAAGCGGATGGAGGTAATTCTTTTTTATAAACTTCAATGCTAATGTAATTTTTTATACTTTTGCATGCATGATCCTCAATTAGCGGAAGCAAAAGTAATATCCACAATGGATACAAATACAAACGCAGTTATATCGAGTCAACGTGGACGTTAACGTCAGTGAACGGGATTTCTGATTGTTTGGAATGTGTATACAGTGGGTTTGCTTCTTGAAGAAAAACAAGATGTCCACGCATGCATTTTTTCAAAAACCAGTTTATACCTTCCTTCCATTTCAAATAAGTTATGTGAACATTAAAAAAATAGATTTTAACGTATTCAGTAACTTACAACATTTTAGTGATTTTTTTTTCTATTATTTCTTTATTTAAAAAATGAGTACTGTACTAATTATAGTTAAGTAAGTTTTGAAAGTTTTTCGCGATTTACACAAAAGTTGAAAGTGCACATAGCTGCTTTTCCATTTGGGCTACTCATATTATAACCATACATACGTAACGCTGGCAGTGTCTTCGGTAGTTTGGTTAAAGTTTCAAACTCGTTCTTTTAATCGATGCATGTCCTAGAAGCACAATTTGAAGTTCCGAAATCGCCGATAACACTCATAAACATTACCTAATAGGTGGATCAACGTTACACTTGTGGAATGAATTAAAATATTGTCATGTATAAACTTCTTGAAACTTTGTTTGTGAGTTATTGCCGGTAAATGTTTCCGAGTAACATAATGACATGCATTAGAACTCCACAGACACATCAAACATTAAGCCGGCGCCACATATGCGGTATTCGCCGAATCCCGAGCAACGAAACCTTCGATATTCGCCTAAAGACGCATGTGTGGATGGGTCGCTCGGTATTCGGCAAGTGCCGCGTCGCTCGCGTTTCGACGATTTTCAGCACCACACTACAAGGTGCTCGCCTTATCACGAGCAATTTTGCTCGGGTTAAAGCGAGCAAATTGAATAATTGCGTTTCCCACTTGTTTCGGGAAAATGGAACACATCTCGAAGCGAGCTCAATGGTGATTGGCTATTGATATTTTATTCTATATTTTGATAGCCAATTACCATTTACTATCAATATAGTACTATTTTCTTTTTTTATTTAAAGAGGGAATATTGTTCTTTTCGTATCAATTTGACTTTAAAATATATCGTGGTGTTTGTTGTGCTATTATTTTAGAATTTTTATTTAGTTTATTCATTTATTTTTATAAAGTTGTCTGTTTCACTTAAATATTTGTGTTCCATTTACTTATTTCATTTATTTATCAATAAAATTATTTCATTTATTTATCAATTAAATTATTTCATTTTATTACTTATTTATATATTTGAAGCATTTAACTATTTTTATGCAGATGCGAAAAAATGAATATATTATTTTAACAATTCTATTCGAGTTTTCAATGTGTTTAAGCGATTTGAAGTCTCACGACCTAAATAAAATGGAGTTTTGTCATGAAACGTCTTTAAAACCATCTATAAAGGGTGTGTGTAGGGACATAGTAGTTATGATAGAAACACCATTTTACGCTTTTAGGATAACCGATTCCGACACTATAACTTTCTAAATATAGCACGTTTGACATAAATTTGGTCCAGCCGATTATCTAAAGTTTTGTATTTAAAAAACTTTTGGTGTTTTGAGCGTTTTTTTTATCGTATATTTACTTGTTTAGTTCGTCTACTTAAAACAATTCCTTCGTTTATTAAGTTGTGAATTTTACTAAATTATATGTTCAGATTATTTTTTATTTATTAATTAATTTCATTTATTTGTTTTTTAATTTAGATTTCTTGCATTTAACTGTTTTGATGAAGACACAAAAATATGAAAATATTTAAATAGTATTTTAAAACCTCAAAATGAAATGTCATTGATTTAAACGTTTTGAAGAATCTTGAGTTGAAAAATAAAATGTGGTTTTGATGTGAAACAGTTTTAAAACCAGCTATTCTTTAAGGTGATACATTCTGATACTGTAACATAGTAAAATGAAGCACGATTGTTATAAAAGGAAATTTGGCGAGGATTCGTGTAAAATCTTGAACTAAAGCAAAGCACGTACGGAGAGCGGACGTGGAACATACGCGGAATCAGGCGTAGTAGTTTGCATATCTTCCTTGGTTAGCGAGGTTTCCGTTGATAAACGAACCTTATTTAGATATTAGTTATCGGTATTACTTAATATGTCAATTTTAAATCTATATAAGATATGTTTGGTTGAATTGACGTCGCACTAAAGTTATAGAATAAATTACGAGCAACGGTTCGGGTTTTATCCTCATAGAAAAATTCGGGAACACTGTTTTTGTCATTGTGAACCGTGGTCAAATGACTTCGACAACACCTGAGCTGGCACCCCACTGGTTAATTTTTATACAAAAAATTTCAAATGTTTAAAAATATATAAGTTTTCAACACCATTGACATTGAAGCAACAATGCCAAGTATTTTACTTGTATTGTTGCTGAATACTTCATTTTATCGACATGATATTACCAGGCTATATTCGTAAAGGCTTTTTTAATCCTTAAATTTTAGGAATTTTAATATAACAAATTTTTTTTCTTACAAAAACATCACTTTAAATATCAATCGCAATAGCATGTAAAGTCATGAACGTAAAAATTAAAAAAAAAGTACTAGGTTTAGGTATTTCGAAAACTACTCAAAATAATTGAATAAATCTAGATTTTGATAAAGTTTATTTTACACAGTGCACAGAGAGTGATATGCGGTGGCTACGCTAACAAACACAAAAATCGCGCAGCTTTTACTACGAGTAACGCCGGTCCATATTGCTAAAATACCAATAAAACAGTAATTAACGATAGAAATTTTTCCGAAAATGGATAAACAAAAGCAAAGTGTCAATCTTTATACATTTAATCTCGACATCAAATTTTGAATAGTATTCGAATATTAATATAATTTTTTTTAATTAACTCTATGTTGACCAGGTGTCGATATTATATCTTGTAAGCAAATAATCGTTAGTACATTAGCTAAGAAAAAAGCAAACGATAATTTCAATATGTTAAAAGATACGGAATAAAAACCAGATCCCCAAGACAACGTCAACGTGCATAAAGTCCATTATTTATACTTAGTTAAAAAATGGATTGACACTAAAAAAATTTTTATATATAGCATGCAAATTCAATTGTCAAAATGCGAAATATTCGGTGAAAATTTTTGCCATAACACTTAAAGTTTTTCGAACTGATTATCGTTTGTATTTTATAATCTTTATCGCTAAATATTGAGAGGGTAAATATATATTCCAGAACTGAAAAGTAAATCATTTTTAAGTGTACCAACAAAATTAGGATACACTGTTTTTTGTAATTTTTCAATATTCTATGCTACAAAATTTCAACGGTTTCAAGGAATCTCCATGTGCATGCCATTCTGGAATCTATGAAAATAATAATAAAATATTGCACTCGCAAATGGCTATGAGCAAAATAAAAATGTAAAACAAAAAAAAAACTGATTTCCAATTTAAAAAAGTTTCATTGTAATTATCACAAATTAAAAATATGTTTTTAAAGAACATAAAAGTATTAGAATATATTTATATTGTACAAATCTGTTAATAAAATAGAATATTTTTCTGTCATAAAAATATTGTAGTATACTATTTTTATCAATATTTATATTTTTATTAAATCCGGCCATGCTTCCTACTGCGAATAAATGTTCTGAAATCGGCAAGTATACTCGCAAGAAGCCGAGTTGCTCAGGTTTTTGTAATCCGAGCAAGTAATAGTAAATCGCTCGGGTTATGGCGAGTCGCTCGGGTTAAGGCGAGTCGCTCGGTATTCGGCGAATACCGCATATGTGGCGCCGGCTTTACATTTGGATTAAGATAGTTTCATTTTCAAAAGTGTCATTCATTCGTTTGCAGTTAAGAAGTTAAGATGAATCTTAAGAGTTATTATCTAACTGTTCCAGATACCACATAAGCAAGTCCTATTACGGCGATAATCAAACTTCACAAGGAGCAATAAAAACGCATCCCCTCTTAAATAATGCAGGCAAATGAGCGCTCCCTTTTAAAGACTCCGCTCAAGATTCCTTAATAGTCATGCTCTTACCCGTTTGCTATCAACTGCTCTCGGCGAAATTGAAGCACAAACAAACTTTATTGAACAGGACGGGTGGTATAGTTTATTCCCGATGCACGAACGTGTCTCGGTTCGGAAATGCAGTCCGCCATTTCTTTCGCAAAATGGCTGCCCTTGGTGATCAATGTACGTATCGATGTGTGCGGCATACGGAATGCTTTTATTGTCTGTCGCAATGTAACGTTACCACTCCTTTGACCAAAGGGGGAGACAGAGAGTTACAAATGAGTCAATATGTCACTGCAGCGCATTGGTGCCAAGGTAGTGGTGTGGATAGGGTGGACATTAAAAAGGTTTGAATGAAAGTTCACAAGATCTCGCATTCTAGTGTGTGCACCACCTACTATGTGCTTGTGAAATTACTTAAACGCACCCACAGTTTGAAAAAAAAGATAATTTTTTTGTGATTTTTTTTATATTTTACGGTTAGAGCGCGAATAAGAACAAATAGGAAACTAAGTTTCAAATGTTCACAAAAAAAAATTAGAATAAAGAATGCAGCAATATTTTAATGAATTCACCTATAGAGATTATAGGTAATATGAATTTCCCGTCAAGTTGTAATTTACACACACTTTATAAAAACTTGAATTTGAAAACTTTTCTTCTTTATTTGTTTATTTTTCGTAACATGTATCAAACACATAATTTTGACATAAAAAATTAAAACTTAACGTTCCTTTCAATTGAATACTTTGTGAACAATGGATAATGCTTTACAATTAATTTTAAACAATAAGGCCGCTTTTTCACACAAAACCGTGGCAGAAAGAATCTTTTCAAAACCAGTGCATGTGAAACAACAAGAGGTTCAAAAAGTGCAGCTGAAGTTTTAATTTTGTTTACATGAGGTCATGTGGCGGCAAAGGCAGTAGATAACGAACACATGGCCGGAGAGTCATGCTTCGAATCTCGAAGTTGAGAGAGCATGAACAATATCGGAGGGATATTGTGTCTCGGTATGTGCTAAATAACATCCGCTGTGTATTGGGGTGTGGCAAGCGTTAAATCTATCGCAGTCCAAACGTCCTCACGACTATTTAGGTCCATGGTCATCAGACCATTGTTCATAATTACAAGACAGTGCTTCTGCGATAGATTCCGAACGTTAATAACAGTCTATTCTTAATCCTCTGGTGAGTCGCAAATCTAACCTACAAACCAACCGACTGACATTAAGTCTTTAAAAATCCCACCTATGAGATATTTGGCTTATTTGAATATACAATCATAAAAAAATATTTATTTACTGAATGGACAAATCATTTAAATTTTTTATAATAAAATAAAAGTTCAGAGCCGAAGTCGTATTTTGTAATTCCCTTGCTGAGCTATTACCTGACTGATCAGCCAAAGAATGTATCAAGGAGAAAAAACCGACGAAGAAGATTTGTCGGTCAATGTCAAGTTGAATGTAATCACGATTTACGGGTACAGTCTTTAACGATGGGCATTCTGGCCACACGCAATCGTTGAGCAATCCTTGTTCATTAAAACACACCAGCCATATAAACTTATCACACTGCTCACCTTGCCATAACTCTTTATGTCAAACAACACGACAGAGGAACTTCTCTTCTCCTTTCCAGATCGAAAGAAAATATTGCTTTTGGACGAGTTATGATGGCTTTAATACCTGTAGGATGCGTTTGTGGTAAAAATTGGGCAATTTTTCAACTCTTGCCTTTTAAGTGAGAACCGAAATTTGAAGAATTCCTTAAATCATTTTCCCAATTTGTCATGGGAAGGTCTTCATTCCATGGATTCATTGTCTGATAATAAATTTTCTAAAAAACAGTATTTTCTAACACATAATACTTAAATAAGTGTTAAAAGTTATATTCAATGTTAACTTGAGAAACATTTGGAATCAGTTTTGACTAATTAACTGTTTTCGAGAACTCCAACAGACATTCGTTTTGAAACTTCTCTGATTTGATCGAGTCAGGTCACCTTTTATATCACACCGATTCACTGATTTGCGGCTATTTTTATGTTTGGTGTGCTGTTCTTTTTTATATGTAATTCCCTTAAAGTTTGAGTTTAGTTAAAGGCAGACTTTATTATTACGTTCACCAATTATGATGGATAAAAAAAAAGTTAAGTGGTTAAGCAAGTGGAAGGACCTTACAGTATTCTCACAAACAGAAAATACCCTGAGCAAAGGCCATACTTCTAACATCAAATATTCACAAAATATAACTAATATATCACTAAATATTCTAATACGATCTGACCCATGTGAGCGGACTAAAATTCTACATTGTTCAAAATTTCAAGAATTTAATCAGTTAAGATATCTTAAAAGTTATCTTTCGTTTATAATTATCGTCCACTAAGAATCAATTATTATTTGTGGTAAAGGACACTTATGTGAGTATTGTTTCTACATTATTCTAGTTTTCGTGCATTCTTATTCAACGTCATATTTTCCTACCTATATAAAACAATGTTTCATTCAAGATTTAAAAAGCTTGTAGAAATCATATGAGCCATTAATTGTTCATAAAGAAAATGACTATACAGTCTTAAAATATTACATATATATATCGTCATGATAAGTACAATTTGAAGTTGATTCTTTGAACATAAAGACCATTTTTAAAAAAATATATAAACACTCTAAATATACGCGAAAATTCTTCTAAAATTTACACAGGTACAGATTGCAAAGTAGAGTAATTTATCCCCAATAAGAATGAACCAGATGGTGAGAATTTTAAACATTTTACTATGGAATCCGTTATTTGGAATAGGATATCTCATTTTATGTAACATTGAGATAGTTACTAGGTGTTGTAATAACACATATTACAAATTATATTTTCTGTAACAATCCAATGAGACTCATACAGCATACGAGGGAATTATCAGATGTATCATCTTCACAAACCGATGCAAAAACATCCATTTAACGAATTCAAATTTCCATTCGAAATCCCACGTTAGTCGAGGAAAAAGTATACAGCAAATGATAAATGATTCCAAAATTATTGCGAGTATCCTCTGGTAGTGGACTCATAACCGTTACTTTTTCTTCAACCCCTGTCATTAGAACAAGTCTGCTGATGATCTTTAAAAATACATCTCGAAGATTGGGTCAGATTGCAACTCAATTAGGTAGAAATGTTAACTTCCTCGTGTTCTTTGAGTTGATTTGGAGATCCGCCCTCTAATCAAGGTGGTGTAAGGGGACGAACATGTATTTGGGCGGATTGCCTGCCAAGTGGCATGAGTCCTCAAAATCCCCAAATGGACTCATACCATTTTCCATTACCAGGCAACTTTATCTGTCATTTGGCCAAGTGTTGTGGATCCTAGTTCTATAAGTTGTCTAATAATGAGTTGAATGTCACTCCACTTAACATTACAGCCAAAGAGTGTTGCGAAATTTAAACGCTCCCATCTCGGAATTATGTTTTTGGACTTGCACCACTCTGCGGTTCACCCCGTTTATTTGACACTCACGCATTGCCAGCTATCTTGTGTCTGGAATCTCATGTAGCTTCCAACCTGTCTGGTATTTTCATTATATATGACGGAATCTAATTTGTAGTTAATAATTATTTGCATAGAAGAAGGTAAAATATTGTATAGAAGGATCTATTAAAAAGTGAATTTGTGGGTAATTAGAATGTATGTTTCGAAAGGTAATGATCATAGATTCATTTTATAATCATCCATGATAATGGATTATTCTAAAAGGAAACTATCATGAGTATGGAATGTTTTAAGTTTGAGCCCACACTATTGTAAATACTTGACGCAAGAGCATTAATCTGATTTATTACTGAATTGAAATAAAACTTGTTACTGTGATACCGCATGTTTCTCTGTAATATATACATCTAAAATGCTAGTGAGGATTGTTGAATTAAATTATGCGTTTAGTAGTTTACAGGACTGAAAATGTTTCGAGCTTCCCAGCTAAAACAATCAGCATAAATGTTTTGTTAAAAATCATCGTGAAACCTTCACAAAAACCATTAATATATATATAAAAAAAAAGATTTTGATTTTTTTAAAAAATAATTTTACTTGCTTTGAATTTTTTTATTTTATTAAAATATTGATGAAGCACTTTATTTTCAATACATTGAAAACTTGTTTGTGAAAACAAACACACAAAAAATAAAGAAGATAATTTTTAAAATATATAACTTTATTTGCATTTTATTATAATTAATTTTATTGCAGAATACAAAACCTATTCAATTTGGACTTTTGCACTTTTTGCGTCAAATATCCAGCGTAGGGTGAGAATTCTCTATGATTTCGAAAGACACCGCCACCTTTAAAAATCTGAGCTTAACCAAGGAAAGAAAAATAATTTAACATCTTTGTCAATTGGCTACGTATATTTCGTTCATATTAAACATGATATGGAACTACAACACGTTGCCATGGCAATTTTAATTACAATTGTTATAACCGTTATCTAACCTAACGATTCCTAAAATACTGAAATCAAGCAACCCAGTATGGTTCAATTTCTATAATTTGTTTTGTAAGGCATATAAAGCTATAATTTGTTTATGAAAGCGATTAATCTCAAATTATGTTTTTCGAGAAGAATGTGTTAATTGAATTAGAAAAGAGCGAAACCCCTTGCTAAATTATACAAACTAAAAAGGCAAAAATAAAATAAACTTTTTTAAATAACAAAAATTCGATTAAACCTGCTTAAAAAAATAAACAACAACTTCAAATTATAAATTTAAATTTCCTACGTGGAAGTTAGCACTTCGTTACATAGGGAGATTTAAGGACAAGGATTCTGATATTATATACTTTCAGCGTTTTAAAAGATCAAAAAGCTTTTATAAACTTTCGACAGTAAACAAACTCTAGCACAATTAAAAAAAATTAAATAACAAAGAAATTGCCACAACCACCAGTGATTTTTGGCACTATCCGAGCACAATACTAAATATTCTTCAATTAAGGTTTAACAGAAAATAAAATTGACCCTGGATTAAAAAAAAATTAAGCCTGCCCCATATATCCCATTCTTATGTACTGAAGTGGCACTAAAAGTAGAATAATATTTTCACAATTTTTAAACTTCGATTACAAAATATATCTATAATAATGAATATCTTAGAACATAATATGAACAATTCCACTCTTGGATAAGTGCAAATACTTGTATATACGTGATTTTGTAAAAACTATCTCATACATACACTCCAGTTCTCCCTTACGCATACCGACACTTATATGCATGACCAACACCATTAAGATCTGCTCGCAAACGACACTATCACATATCTGTAACATCAGTTTCAGACGAGCCTAAAGTCACATTTGAGCAACTTTAATTGGGAGGGGAAACACTGAATTTTACTCTTTACTAAAGCTTTGGACTTGAACTTTTATAGCTCTCGTTAGATGCTTAAACATATTTGAGTGAATTGTGATTGTATGGTTTGATAGAAAACGAAATTTTAAGTCATAATCTGCAATAAAACAAAAATTGCCAAATTTTGACTTGGGCTTGTCGAGGCTCTCTGAGGTACAGATCAGTTTTTCCGTATTTAAAAGTTTTTTAGTTTCTTTGTTCTAAAATTAATGTGAATAAAAGATCTAATTTTGACCCACCCAGCCTTTCTATTCTTTTCCACATCCAGTATTTTCAGAACTTGCAAATCTCACTTTTTGTTCTGATTTATATATCTAGGGCATACAAGTTTATTGATAGTTTGTGTTGTGGAGCTTTTCCCCGAAGATTCTGCATAAAAGGTGCACGCACTCATTATATCGCTACACCACTAAACAAATTGACGTCAACTAAAACTTTTTTTGCAATGCATTTTATAAATTAGATTTAATTTAACACCTTTAACTAATTCAAACTCTTAACCCTTCTGATAGGTTTGCACTGATTCCGAAGCAGCTAAGGGCGGCTCTGCTGTCACTCATTTGGTTTTCCAATTAGGAAACTTTTATAGATGAATGGATGAACCTGCATTACGCTTAAAAATAAAACTTATTTCATATTTAAACTGCTTATATAAATGAAAAAGATTTGCCTTCTTATCATTTATGCGCTGAATGATTTTTCCTCTGTATGGATAAAAATGAATGTATAGGTAAGATAAGACAATTGATAACTGAAGCACTCGACTTTTACTTCAAACTAGTTTTTAAAGTATTAAAAAGTGAATAGCGAAAGAAGTAAACAATTAAAAAAAAAAGTACATATCTAAAAGGGGGATGGTTGAGATTTTCTTCCAATATTTAAGACACCCCCGTTCGCCCCATCCAAAAAATAAAAACAGCTCTAAAAAAGAACTGGTAAAAGAGCATGTGTTTTAAAGGGAACGAGAAATGGTAGCAACTGTTTTCTAAAAAGAACGTAAATAGGATTTGACTAGTGCCAACTGGGTTGTCTGCCAAGTAGTGTAAGTCCCAAAAAACGAACTAACACCATTTTTCATTACTAAGCAGTTAGATATATCATTTGGCCAAGTGGCGCGAGTCCTAGTTCAATAGGTTACCCAATAATGAAGTAAAATGTTATTCCACTTAACATTATAGCCAAGGCGAGTTGCAAATTTTAAAAGCTCTTATCTCGAATTCTGTTTTTGGACAAACACCACTTTTTAGCCAACTCGCTCAATAATATGAGAATTTATAATATTGTGCAAACGTCGTATTCATTTAGTTATTACTTAAAAAGAGCGTCTGAAAATGCCCATATTGAAATAAGTAATTTTTTTTCCAATAATATTTATTTCAATGATATTTAATTCGACTTATCACTTCACTAGCAAAGTATTTTACTTTTTATGAAGAGATTATCGAAAAAGTGAAGAACAAGGGGCCTCTTACAAATATTTTTTTCTTCTACATTTTTGGCGTGGAAGCCCTAGGGTTTCCATTTTCGACACTGCGATATCGATGTCACGTAAGCAAGTGCGTGGAGCTTCATGCTGTAGATTAAATCAATGAGACACGGAATGGAAAACTTATCTGACGTCATTTTGGCGATGGTTTATAATTTATGGGAAACCATTTCAAAATATACAAAGTGATAAGTAAATATGAAATATCTAATTGCCAAATTAGTATAAGAATTAATCATAAAATGGAATTGGAAAACAATAAGAATACAATTTGGATTCCAATTTGCGCAAGTTTGTAAATTTTGTTACGCAACTGTTTCTCATACGTGTAAAACACATTACGCAAGCATTCAGCAGGTTTGCCAATTTGAACTGAAATCATATTTGGCAACATTAATTTTGACTTTTTGGCAGACTGCCCCTTATTTTTTTGGTTTAATCTAGTGTTTCAATGTTTTAGGAATACTTTTGTACTTAAATAAAATTATTATTTATTATAATACAATTATGGTTAATAATTATAGCCTTTTATTGTAAAATTTTAATTGCTGTATGCCATTCTAGATCTTTCGGAGGATAGAAAATGTATTTAATTATTATATTTGTATGAAGCGTTGTTTACATTAAACCCTTACTAATTTCAAAAGATGTAACAAATGAAATTGTTACGTTTAAAAGGTCGATCCCTATAAATCTTAGCTTTCATAAAAAAAAAAAGTTACATCAACCATGTTGCAAGATTTTCACGAAGAATGGGACTTTTTTTGGCATTAAGTGTGCCATATTTCCCGAAGAGAATGATCATCATTTTAAACTTCAACGAATGACATCGTAATAAATGAAAAAAAAAATCTCATTATGATTGCTCCCATGACACCAATGCCATTTCAAAATATTTAAAAAAATATTCTAGAATGAGAAAATAATAAGCGATACAACTGATTTTTTAAACTGACAGAGTTCAGTTTAATGAAAGTGTTTTAATTATACAATGCCATTAATTGCACTGCAATTTTCAAAGCAAAAAATTGAATTTTCAGTGTAACTGGATCAAGTGAAAATATGTTAGGGTTGTTGTAAGTGCAACTTGTACACTTATAATTGCAATAAATTACAAATAATGCTGTTTGTGTGTTTTTTTTATTCAACTTCAGTGCGAGAACAGTGTCTTTTGCCAGAACTCTGATGTTGTGCATATTGAGAAGAGCTCTGAAGAAAGGTCAACCAAAGCAACTCGGAGGAAGAGCCCATTGAGAAGAGCTCTGGCGGACCTCTAAAAAAATCGTACAACCGTAATTTGGATTTGTTAGCTTAGTCTTTGAAAAAACTTTTTGTGCTCTGCAATAGTGAATCCTTCAAAAATTCTAAATATACATGCTAAATTCATATAGTAAAAGTTATTGTACTTTCAAATGTTTGCATTGCCAAATAATATTGTCCGAATAAACAGAGTGTTGTATTGTATGGTATTTTTTTATTTATGAATTTTAATAGCAAGTTTAGCAACATATATTCACAGTTCTGGAGTTGTTGGCCAATCAATTTGAGAAAAGACGAGTTGAATTAACAGTTAAAAATTTCCAGTTTATACGGTTGTCTGTCTCTCAGTGATTATGGTAAAAAAAAGTTCATTTAACAAATTTACATAACTTAATATTTCACACTTTTTTAAGTTTTTGCAATGTGATAATTATCACATAAATTTTTAAATCATATTATGGTATGTATTTCTATTAACGGAATTTTATAATCATTACGTTTTTTATTAATTAAAAAAAATTAGTATATTTTTATCTCGAGAAACATTGAATTCGAAAAAGAACTTTGATGCCACCGATTAGTAAGGAAATTTTAATGTTTCTAGTATTATGGCAAATGTTAACCGTTCTCCGAACGGGGATAAATAAAATAACGACAAATAACAGAATATATATATATTTCCTCCCCTCCCAGAGATAATCCCATACGTAAATTTAGAATTACTCCTTAATATAAAGATATTTTAACTTCTAATTTATTAAAAAATAAAGATATTTTAATTTATTGAAAAAACTTTATTAGTTTATTTGGTTTTTAGTACACTAATAAAAATTAAATTATTTCTAGATGATACAAATCTAAATCGCGGTGATATTTTACTTCTGGAATTTCGATATATATCTGTAGCGGCGCTACAACACCAGTGCTGCATAATTACAAGCTAAGACGCCCGTCGCCAATAGCCCACTGTGCAGCTATAGAGCAACGAGACGCCCGTCGCCAGTAGCTCACAGTGCAGCTCTAGTGCGACGTCATTTAATCAAACCAAATCAAGCAAGATGCAAGGATGCCGCACCGGGATCTGCAAGAGGCCTCCGTGGCCGAGCGGTTAAAGGCATCAGCTAGGAATACGAAGGTTCCTGGTTCGATGCCAGGCGATGGACTTGACAAAGAAAAGTAAAAAGTAGTTATCTTGTGGTCGTAGGGTTGCCAGATTCGCTACAAAATACTTGAAAAGAAGTCCAGAACATCCGCAAAAATTAACGGCGTATATATGGGACTGGTGCACGATAAATCTGATCGGGGTCCAAAGTCCGGACGTCTATTGAAGGCGTTGGGTGCCAGTTCAGGTGTTTCCTCGTCATCTGACCATGGTTCTAAAATAGCGAGGTGCATGTATGAATGTGTGTGAATGATGTGTTCCCGGGTCTTTCTTTCGAGATAGACCCCGAACCGTCGCCAATAGCCCACTGTGCAGCTCTAGTGCGACGTTAATTAACCAAATCATGCACCGGGTTCTACAAACTGCGTTATGCAAGTAGAACACACCACTAACTGTATAAAAGAAGAATCCGGGGTCTACCAGGCAGAGGTGTTCGGACACGGGGCGCACTTAACCTAACCAGAGGTTCCGTCAACTTCCTAACGTTTTCGGCCAATCTAATGTAAAAATAAGAACCATCAAACTGTAAATAATTTTGTATATATATTAAACTTTCTATTTACGTAAAAATATTTGCATTATCACAAGTTAACCATAGTTCCTAAGTCTAAAAGTTTAATGTTCGATTTTAATAAATTTGAAAAAGGTTTTTATCTACTGCCCTGAAAGGTCGCAAGACGAAGCACTAGAAATCGAATCATCGACTAAGCCTACTTACAATTACTACTAATCACAAGAGGAAAAAATAACACAAATTTCAATGAATACTAATAAAAAAGTGCGATCACTAATTTCTGTGGTTAATTTCATCAATTACATTCCCTGAACCAGTTATCGCCCATTTGCAACACACGGTGTTAAATTTATGACGGGTCTTCACTCTCAACGGGCGACATCAGCTTCTGAATTCCTGAGTCACAGTTCTTTCTTCCGTCCCGATTGCACAATCTGTGTCACGTGACTTCCAACATACTCCCTCCGGTGGAATGCTTTTTCTTCTTCGATGATTCAATAAATAAAATAGAATACAAGTAAAATAGTTTCAGGTAGAGGACTTTTTGTTGCAACTTTTACTTTCGTTAGAGTGTTTCGGCTGTCAAATCGCAAAGTGATGGAAAGTGTGATAAATAAAATGGTGTCTTCTTTGGAAAAGCCGTGAGTTCCACTGCTGAGAGGGATTTCGCAGAAATTTTATGTGGAGCGACCCGAGTGTTGCTGGCTTAGTAGAAATTTTTTTATGCTTTTGTGTTTCAGTTTAGTTTGAATTACGATGCTACAAGTTTATGGAACGGTGCAAGCGGCGAAGTTCAGACAAGTTTTTATTTTTTTGATTCGCATACTTCCAATTATAACTTTATACTTTTGATTATATTTTCATAGAAAAAACATTTCGTTACATGCTAAGCAACATAACCTCAAATGTTCACATTAAATTTTCCTTAGTGGCTCACAGGTGCGGTGTCCTTAACAAAAATAACAGCGAAAGAATCCTCTAACTATTTTCAATTTTTTTTAAAACTAATAATAAAAATGTGACCGATTTGTTTTATGTAACTGGATGATATTCAAACATTAAAAAATTACTTTAAAATAACGAATTAATGGGATTATTTATATCTTATTGTTATATCATGGAAACCACATGTCAAAATTAATTATCAGCAAAAAATTTATTATATTAAACTGTGCAATTTCCTTTTTATGTATCACTAAGCTCAGTTTAAGGAATTTATACGAATTAAAAAAATCGACAATTAACGAAATTAGTAATAGAACCTTTAAATTTAATCTTTTTGACTTGCATTTGTTTTCTGCTATCAATTCAACAGGTAGTAATTCATTATTAAATTAATATGTTATTGTATATTTACTAAACATCTTTCGTTTACTGCAAAAAATATTTCGTAAAATTTACTGTTTTAAACTAGCTTCAGTTTATAACCGTAAATTATATGGTATTCCGTATCAAAACGATTTAAAACTGCTAGAAAACACAAAATGGTTTAATATTGTTTGAAACACTAAAAAGAAAATGATTTTAAACCGTGAAGTTAGTGTTGCGGTTTTATATTGTAAAGTGTTCTGTAATTTTCCGCAAACATTACTCGTCATCTGACAATGGTTCAAAAATACGAGGCCTCGTTCCCGGGTCTAGGCCCCGAACCGTCGCCAATAGCCTACTGTGCAGCTCTAGTGCGACGTTAATTTACAAAACCAAAACCACAAACATTATTTTTTTTTACAGTGTGAGTTGATTGCTTGAATTTACGCCACTGTCAGCTACACAAAGGTATATTAGTTATGTTTCGGGAACTATCCAGAAGGAAAGGACCATGAAACACAGTCTTACAATTTCAAACAAATTTATAAAATGTTAAGTTAAGTTTGATGGACACCTGAGCTCTGGCATCCTACTTTCCAAAATTCTACCCACAACCGACGTAATTACATTTTTACCACCATAGGTATAACGTTCACCGAACCTCTCTGGTAAGCGATTCTTCGGTTGGACCGACTAAAGATCGAACTTGAAACCTTCCATATTTGAGTCTCTCGCCGTACCAACCAGGCTATCAGAGTGTCGAATTGGCAAAGGCAATGGGAAAAAGTTGAGGTCTTGCCCCGACACACAAAAACAAGACGAGGTGAGATTCGTTTTTTAAAGAAAATAAACACCTTAAACATCCGCTTTAATAACAGAACAATGAGTTTCTTATGATTTAATACAGATCGAGTAGGTTGTGAAAATACGTGCTTTACGACCCTTGACCCTCCAGTTCTGCACAGAAGATGACGTATAGCAACACTTACTGAGATGTTTCACTGAGGACGTCAAATTTCAACTTGAAGATCTTATCAGGTGACATGCCATCTGATAGTAGTAATGTAATGGGAATTTTTTTTGGTGTTCTTTGGTCTTCGAAGGTAAGCATGTTTGGATGGATATGACCTCCTTTGTTTGACAAAATTTGCGCTTCTGAGATTTTTAATTGTCATTTAGGTCGTCCCAAGTGTCTGTTTTAATGAAACGTTATTTTAGTTGTTGAACAATCGAAAAATGTCTTGACCCTGCTATAAAGAGTTGAAGTTATACGATGCATTGAATCTATTGATATGTGTGCATATTGATAAAAGAAAAACATTTCATCCCTTTTTTTTAAATAATTTCTAATACGAATGACATCATGGAAAAATAAATGACTAACCTCTTACAAAGACGAGGTACATCTAAACAATCTGAATGACTTCATTGAAAAATAACGAAGAACATCTTGTAAAGATGAGGTTGAACTTTACAAATTCTGTGAAGAGCAGTATTTCACTTGTATGCAATTGACTTTATATGAAGATCAAACATTCAAAACGTGTTCGTCCAAAATTTTCTGAAAACAAGATTATAGCTTAACTGAATTTGTATCCGAATTTTCAATTGAGATGACATTTTATTTGTGCAAAATACATTTTGTTTCAGTGAAATTAACTTGCAATCTTTGGAATCTGTTTATGAGTCAATGTATTTAAGGAAAGTTATTTGTGGTTTCCCACTATTCACCTGAATGTGACGAAACACGTTTAACATGTTTTCTCATTATTTATTCTAGTTAAAATTTCCTGTAACAAAATGTCCCTTAGAACTATGAATATACTTCTAACCAAATAAAATTGCAATTGAAATTGCTCTGTTGTATTTTACAGAGTAAGGTTGGTAATCACTTGTTTGCATCATCACTTTGGTGATACTTTTAATATTTCATTGGTAACAGTTGAGCAGTGTGACTCTTTATTTTCAGAAGAATGGCGTAACAATTTAATTACTTTTATATTCTTTCAATTTTCTTTGAATTACAGAACTTATTGTTCTATAATTCAAAGTTTAAACTTTCTTAACAATATAACGACTTAGATCTTAAATGAGCTGTTATGGAAATTCAATCTTCTTGATAAGATAAGTTAAGGAAAGATAAATTTTGATTAATTCTTGAACAATTATTAAGATATTATGTCTACATTGGCAGTTATACTTTACATTTTCAAAAATATTGTTGTTAAGAAAGTTTAAAACGTCTACGAAAAATTACATCGCTCGGAAACGGGTTTTGCAAAATACACAACCGATGCTTTTCAATGGTATTTCTAGATATTTTATAGTAGCCAATATTCCCAATTTGGTCACAAATATTCTGGACTTGCCAAATAGTTTAAAATTTTTTAAATACTTTATTTGATCTTGCTTCTTTTACTTTCGAAACCTTGAAAAGTACGATATAATCAGAATAAAAAACATGGAAATGCATTTAAATCACCTCAAAGTTCATCCCAACCTTCAAATAAATGCATCTCCACACAATTGAAGAATAAGTATAATTACACTTCATCAGTCACATTACTTCATTGGCATAGCAAAATAATTATTGTCATTAAACGATGGGAATAAAGTAAAAACTTTGAATACCATATTGAATCGTTTTCCTAATACTTAAAATTTAGAAATGGACAATTAAAAACGAAATAAGCCAAATTTATTTAGAAAAATATTGACCCAATTCTAATCATATTATCAAAATAACAACCAATTTTAAAAAAAAATTCAGTGTCACGAAATACGAGTTTTACAACAAAGTTATTTGATATCGAACACGATATTCTCAAAGATTTGAAGCAATTATTTAGCAATCATTCATCTCTTCTTCAATTCATGAAATAAAGCTATTGTTTCTTTAGTAACTTTTTTCCATGATAGTCAATAACTTCTCCCTACATTGTAAAAATGTTGTCTCGAGAAAACAACGTTAAATTTTACATTGTGGTCACAAATTGTTGGGCGATGGTCATTGTTCGATTGTATCATATTTAGTTATATTTCACATAATGAAACAGTTTTATTGCCCAACTACTTAGCTAAAATTTTAGAAAATAAGTCGCTTAGCTTTAGTGGCAACAACGTAGTTACAGTGTATATACAAGAATAGTTTATTATGTGCAGTTAAACAGCCAAACAATGACTATTGAATGCCAAACATATATTTCGTGGTTTTGACATGTGTCATACTGTAGGCTGAGAATGAAAACTTATATTTCAACCACAGATTTAGAACTCGAATCTGCTTGGCGACGAAATCCAACGTCACGTATACCAATCACTTCTTCGTTAGCTTAAAGTGAAAATCTTTTGTAAACCTCAAACATGGTTGCTATACGTCCATGTTAAAGTTAGAAAACCGCGCATAACTTCTGAAGTTTGTTGTACATGCTTTAAAGGTTGGTTAATTAATGTCGTACTAGAGTTGCACAGTGGGCTATCGGCGACGGTTTTGTGTTTATATCGAAGGAAAGACTCGGAAACGTATATTTGTATATTTGAACAATGGTAAGTTGACGAGGACAACACTTGATCAGACATCCGATGCAACCTGAATAGGCTTCAAGACATTGAACCACGATCAAATTTAAAGTTCACGAGCTCCATATACACACCAGTGTGAATATTGAGGATAGGGGATCAACGAATCGAAGGTCAAACGATCATTATAAATGTGTATTTGAATGGGGATTTTAGTTTTTAATTGAATAGTTTTAAAAATAATTTAAATGATGGATTGCTTCATAGGTTTCCCAGAATAATAATAATAAAAACCGCTATGAACCATATTATTTTAGTTAATTAACGTCGCACTAGAGCTGCACAGTGGGCTATTGGCGACGATTCGGGTGCCTATCTCGAAGGAAAGACCCGGGAACGATGTCTCGGGATTTTTGAACCATGGTCAGATGACGAGGACAACACCCGATAGGCGTCAGGACATTGGACCCCGATCAGATTTATCGTGCGCCAGTCCCGTATACACCCCAGTATAATTAGTTGTATGTTCTGGACGACTTCTAGTATTTTTGTAGCGAAGCTGCTAACCCTCCGATCGCAAGAATATTACTTTTTTACTTTTCTTTGTCAAGTCCACCGCACGGGCTCCAACTAGCAATCCTCTGATTACCAGCTGAACGCCTTTATCCACTGGGCAACTGGGAGACCATATTCTTTTGGGTCTGTTATCATTTAATTATGGCATAGGCATATTTCTTTCTTTACATGAGAAGAACGAATAGTTATTCTTATAAATTCGAACACAAAGATATTACAATTATAATAAATTATTGAAGAATTAGATTGTCATTGTTAGTTCAATCCGTAGCAAAAGAAAAGAATAAATCACAATCTCAAAAAAATATCTTTTTTTTAAGAGTACCATTGTGCTTTCAAAAAATTTTGCCATCCGTCAGAAAATAAAACTTGAGATAATAGAAGAAAAGAACGGTAAGAATTTGAAGAAAAAAAATCGAACAATTCCATAAAGGATTAAAGCATTTTTGACGACTGTTTAGTGACATCTTGTGTTGTAAGATTTACAGAACTTTTTAAAAAAAGTGCATTGAATTGTTTTCATTTCACAACTCAAAAAGATGTTTGGGGGACATTATTGCAGCATACACTAATCATAATCGAAAAAGAAATGAAAATTAATAATAAGAACTAGGGTGGATTATACTAAAAATTCCTTTATGGAAGTATATTTGATGGTTTTTGAGTCGTATTTTTTATGCAGGAATTGCTTTTAGTGAATTAATGATGTTGAGAGCTTAATTTCTTGTTCTAGAAATACAAATAGGAAAACGTTTTACAAATGTAATACGGAAATGTCAAACATCGAAAGTGACCTAATAAATAAGCACGTCGCACGTAATTTTTACTCTATCACAAGAAATCTTATCAAAGTTTAATATGCCTGTATGTTTCTATGTACACAAATTTCTTTAAAATATAGTATCTCCGTTGTCAAGCTATTTTGAAGACAGTGTTTTATACCTTTGTAAAGAGTATGATAAATACATAATATCGAAATTTTAACCTGAAAATCTAAAAGATGGACATAGTGTCCTATGTTTACGAGGTACGTAATTAGATATATGGTTATGAATTAAATTGTATTATACAATTTCAATGTTGACAACAAATTTTTAACTTAAATCGTTATTGTTGCTCCCTTTTCAATAAAATTTGGAGCCTTCATTTGTCCGGCGTCCCAAGAGGTCGCTTTGGTCTTAAGCCACCCCCTGATGATTTAGGGTTATGAGATATGCTGAACAAAATAAAATGTTTATTTATGATAAAACATTGAAATTAAATTTCATCAAAAACAGTAGGTGATATTAAGTTTATTATTCATGACCGCTATACAAACTAAAAATTGTAAATGGCTAAAAGTGTTTTTGTTGCCGAGATGACTGCATTAAAAGTGTCACGTATGGAGGGTCCAGGGGTAGAGCGACAACGGGGTCCATGGCTACAGAATCTATATGCAGAAAATAAAACATTGTTTCACGCCTGACACACAGACACAAAATAAGATTGTGTAGTTTACATCGACAAATTAAAAACTTTAGTTTGTATTTGTGTATCATGATTATTTATAAATTATATACATATCTAAACCTACTGTTGAGTTTTACGTTACACGCTTTAACACATGCGGCACTCTCGTTGGACACGTCCTACCTAATTATTTATATTGACGGATCATAATTGTTCCTACTCTTTTCACAAACTAATAAAAGCACACACCTGTAGCTAACGAAAAGCGTTGAGTTTTCGATTTAAACAAAAATGGTCTCATCGTTTTTCTTGAGAACCTTCATATATGAATAATTGATTATACAACTTTTAGACAAAGCATACATGCTTCCGTACATCGTTAAAAAAAAAGGTAAAAATCTGTAAAGGAGACGGGATTCAGTTATTAGCATTTCGGGTTATCTGTAGGTCAACATCACAAACATTCTGATTTGAACATTTCATCAGGGAAAGGGCTCCCAGCGTTTTTCCGCTCGAGATTCAAGCCAAAATGGCGGCGGATTAATTAGACGAAACAAAGATTCCAATACGAGATTCGATCTCGCCGCTAGTGGAATTTCGTTCCATACTAGGAATTATTTCTCCAAATCTTCCCAAGTCCGATTCCGAGCGTGACGCTTGGAAAAGGAAGACTTTGGGCACAAAGTGTCCAATCTGTTGCGGATAATTTCGCAATGACCTTTCATTGTTTAGGTAACTTTGCGCGAAAAGGGTTCGGATCCGATATGATTTATCTTGACAGGGACGTTTACTGATTTGTAGGCGGGATTTTTGACCTTGCACGTTTCTGTCGTTGTTTACGGCCTAGAGATGTTCTTTTGTAAAAAAAAAAAATGTTGTTATTCTGTGTGGTAAGTCACTAAGAACTTTTATGGGTGATTTAATTGACAGTTTCCCAATATTTTTAAAGTACTGAAATTTACTTCTTTTGTGTATCACGATTCAGAGGGAAAATTAATTGTTGTATAAGAACCATATTTTTCTTGTCGCATTACAACAAGAATTTCTCATGAATTTACTGGGAAAGCGAAAGATTGTACTTGATTGAGTTAATGTGATTTTTGTTAAAGTTAACTGTTTGTTTTTGTATTTAAAGTTGTTTTGGGGCATGTTTGCATGGTAATAGGTACAGATTTCAAAATATCAAAATCTAGAGTAGATTGAAATTGAATCAAACTATAAAAAAATACATTGTATTTTTATATCCCCGCCACCCCTCATTAATATCTTTCCAAATATTTTTTTATTAAATACTGGTTTTAAATTTTAAAACTTTTGTTTGGAAAACCCAAAAGTTGTTTTAATCTAAATCTAGGCCCCATTTGAAATTTAATACAATGAATTAAATACTGTACTCACATTACCCCCGCTATTATCTTTTCAAATTTTGATTGCCTTATTAAATATTGGTTGTGAGTATTAAAATTATTATTGTTTGGCAAATAGAAAAAAAATTAATGAAATATCTGGATCCCATTTGCAATTTATATAAATGTTAAAAAATATCTCCTCTAGTATTTTTCAAATATTTTATTTTTTTACAAAATTTTTGTTTCTAAATATTAATTAACATTAATTGTTTAATAAATACAACTTTTTAAATCTGCTTCTAGACACCATTTGAAATTGGATCAATTGCAAGAAATACTATATTCAAGATATACTATATAACGCATTTTCTCACTATTATCTTCCCAAATATTCTATTTTCTTACTAAATATTAGGTTGCAAGTAATACTACTATTATTATTTTGGAAACACAAACATTTTTTATTCTATATCTAGACCAAATTTCAAATATCATTATATACTAAAAATACTGCATGGACATATATCCTCTAGTATATTTTTTAACTGACTAAACAGCGCGCCAACCAAATGCAATGTTCTACCCAAAAAAATTACTTGTATTCTTTTTCAAGAAAATATACCGTTCATTCAGAATGCTTAAAAAATATATCGATAAAAGACTCTTTTTACTGATGCGTTTGTTATTGTAATAGGAAGTTCAGAAAATAAACAAAAATCTAGCAAATACTTAAACAAAATGTAGGAAATTCAACTTAAAAAAACAGTTTTTTAACAACGTAGCTTAAAGTTGAAGGTCAATACTGTTAATATGCCATAATATAATTAGAAATTCAAAATAAGAATAAAATAAATTTATAATTAGTTTTAGTATCAAACGAGATAATAAGAACATTAATATCAAATTAATAATGAAATATTTACAAACTTCCTCAAATACATATTTTTAAATGATATCCTCATTTACAATATACAATTAGCAAAGGAAAAAAATCTTTTATAAGAGAAGAATACCAATAAAGATGGATTTGATCCAATCTTAAAACCTCATTAACAGATTATAATTGGTATTCCTTTATCTAAAATAAAAGCAAACATTTTGATGTGTCAAAATGCATTATAAAGATTTATAAAAGACAAGATATTTTTTTCAAAATAACTCAAGGCCAAAAATAAATAACTCAAACGGACAGAAAAAGAAAATAATTGGTAAGAAATATCAAGTTTTGTCAATGAGAGATAGTAAAGTAGAAATTTATGATACACAATACAAACAGGGTCGTCACCTAGAGTGGTTGGTCTCAGTATTGTTGGACCAATAATTTATCAAGTTAGCATATTCGCCATTTTACATATTCATTTTAAGAAAAATTCGAAACTCTTAGATAATTTAGCAATTTTGTTTAAAATGCCACGTACATTTAAATGAAAGATTAACCCTGAAGTAGTAATATTGTTTGATGAAACATTTGTTTCTAACAGAAGTATCGTCACTGTGACAGGTGTTATTACTACAGAGTTAAGAGCATTAAACTGTCTATTGGTGGGCTTCAAACATTTTAAAGGTAATCAGTCATTTATTCGTAGAATAAAATCCAATTCGTAACAAAAAAAATTATAATTCATATTATTTATAAATATATTATTTTTGTAAAATTCTGATGAATATTAAACTTTTTAACGACAAAATGGTAACCACATCATAGTGTTAAAGTTCCTCCATGGAGTTTCTAATCGGCCGATTTAAATTTTCGCATACAAAAATTTTCGTAAAACTGGTCACGAGAAGTAAGTCAGTATTTGTGGTAATTGATTAATTTACAATCAAGAAAACAAGCTATCCTTTCTCTACTACAAAATACTGATGCATTTTTAATAGGTGAACGGTAATAATAAAAATATAATAAGTAATAATAAAAGATGGTACATGTACAATATTAACATTTTGACAGCCAATTAAATACTAATATTTTAAGGAATATTTAAAAAAAATTATCATAAAGCCATCTTCATATTTCTGAAATTTAAAACGTTTAATTTAATTCCAACAGTAACACGTTGTTTTTGGACATCCTTGAAAACATTTTCTATACATGAAAAGAAATATATGCACGTTGATCCAAGCATATCGATGTTTTTTTTCACTACCATCCATTTTGAAAAATACTAGAAAAATAACCGTGGGGAAGGGGGAAGGCAGGGATTTGTTATGTCGCAGCTTGCGGGTCTTGGGTGTGCAGAGGGTCAAACAAAAACGTATCGACATTGTTTTGTGCAATTAGAAACTGTCATTCTAAGTAACAAACAAACCCGTTTCTTCCGCATCCTTAACTAAAAACTGCCGTAACTATATATATATATATATATATAAAAAACCGAATAACATTTTCTCTGTTATCACACAATAATCGCCTGAAGAATTATCGCGCCTCGTAATCATAATCGAACAGAAAGGAAAATAAAAGCGATCAGGAAGCGAAATCGAACAGAATCACATGGGAAAACATAATTTATCGTTTAAAAAAGAATGTTCAGTGTCCACTTTCAATGGGAAATCATGCAGATTGACCTTCGAGATGGAAAGCAGTCCTTAATCAAATGCCGCATTGACAGATGTAGGTTAATTGAAGATCCGAAAAAAAAAAAGAACGTCTTGTACAACACCCAGGAAGTCTGGTTTGGAGGCTTTCTCTGCGGATGATGATGATGATGATGATGATGGTCAATCTGGGGAATGCTGTGAAGGTTAATTTGAATAGATCTCTTGTTGTTATTTTGGAATGCCTCGATGGTATTAGGATGACATTGATCAATCGGAGTTTGTCAATTGCGTGTGACGAAAAGAATGAATACATTCGAATTCCGATATTCTAGAATACTTTGGAGGTGGAATAACTTTTGTTGAAAAACGCATTAGTAATTGATTGCATCAGGTTGTATGTAAATTTGTTTTGATTGCATTAGAATAGATTGCATCAAGCGGCAGCTTGTGATGTTAGTGATAATGAGAAAATAATACAGGGTGTTTCAGAATTAACTTTACAACTTTGGCACGTAATAAAACCTAAAAGAAATAAAATATCTAAGTTGTGTTGCTTGTATATGCAAAATCAACATATTACATTTTATTTATATGCAGTTTTAAAAATCTTTAATTTATTTTTAAATTACATTTTTAAAAAATGTAATTTTTTTTGCAATTTAAAAAAAAAAACTTCTTACAAATAAAATTTTATGCGTTGCTGTTACATGTACAAGCAACATAACTTATCTATCTTATTTCTTTTAGGTTTTATTGCATGTAAAAGTTGTAAAGATAATTGTGAAACATCTTGCATAAATGGTATTTTTTTTCAGTAGGAGTGTTAGGTGCAAAATTTCAAAACGTTGAGGAGCTTATTTGAGCACATTAATATTTTTAAATTATGCACCCATTAAATTCGAAATTTTTCACTTAAACAATTTAGAAATTTCCTATATAAAAATGACACAATTTGCAAAATTGCCTTAAAAACAATTTCTGTACATTAGCGCCCAAAATCAAGTTTACACTATGCTAAAGTTGGGAAATGCAAAAAAATAGAGTATCGTTGTCGGTACTAAAGGTTTTCGTTTTGCTGTGATAAATATGATTTTTTCTTTTCTTAAATACAGAAATTAGAAATCAAACAAGATATGAATCAAACAAAATATATTTCAAATCAGTTTTACGACAGAAAACCTTTTAATTTGGTGAATTCAGTTATTTAGTGACTTTTATTCATGATTGAGCTCTAAAAATGACATTTATAATATTAATTTCTAACTGCCACAAAAAGGCAGCACAAAACCTAAATTGTACCTAATTTGGTTTTAATTGTGTAAAGTATAAACGGAGAAAAATCCGTTCTTTAATAATAAACAACTTAAAACAGAAGTAGAAGCACGAGTAACCGTATCCACTTTATCTCCGCTTTATACAGATGCAAAAGCAGTTACGTCCAGCATGAACCGAGAGTATGCGAACGTTTTTCAAATTGATCGGAATGTCGATGTAGCGGCTTTTGTTTTTTGAAAAACAACAAAAACACAGGATGGCGGATCATACATTTGAAAATCCATTTCAATTCTTTTTCCAGTCGCAAAACAAGTTATGTTATAATTTAATAAATTATTCAAAAATCTAAATAAATGTGTAAATCTCTGAAGTTACACATTTTAGTGAATTTTTTTTTTGTCTCAATTATTACAAAGAAATATTACAGTATTTTCAATGTTTAAGTTTTCACAGTTTTTGTTTTCATTATAATTCGTATTTTCGAATATAATGCATTTTAAAAACATATAAAGAGCTTATCTAAGTTTCGTAACTGAGTTAGCTGAGAAAGTTTTATAATAGCAAACACCAAACGTTATTGAATTAAAATATTTCAAAAAGTATTTTTAAAAAACTGTTTTAGACGTGGTGGTTAAGATGGAGGGTAAACGGAAATTTCCATGAAAATCTCTAAAAGTTTATTCGAATAAGAAACGTCCATCTCACTCATAAAAGGTTTCCGTGTGTGGTTAGATATTTTAACTAACGTTTTTCAAACAACAGTTTAACAACCTTTGACTCTTTCTAAAAGAAAACTGCTGTTATTTAGTTCACTGTAAATAATAATTAAGGTGAGTAATTAAGTGTATTTTGTGAAGTGTGTGTTTAATGAGTATTTATTGAAAAGGAGACTCATACTGAAATCAAAAAGGTCAATAATTATTTTGCGGTTGTAATGCTATAAATCTTATAATTTTGTTTTATTTTCCAATTGTTTAGTTGCAGAGCAGTCAATATTTTTAACTTTTACTTTCTTCGTTGAAAAATATTTTTCATAAAAATGACTTTTCAAAATGATATCAGGAAGTTCACTTTGCAATGGTGGTGCCTACTCCTTAATTAATTTATTTGCTTTTTTCATTTATCAACACGAACTTATTTAGTTTGTGACTTCCTATTTCGAATTTACGACTACTTGCTAAAAGTGTTTTTAAAAAAAACGGGCAGCCACATTACCCACTGTACCATAAGGTTTGGTATGAGCATATTTTGCGTGCGCGCCTGTTTGGTTCGTTCCTTTTCGTACATTTGGTAAGCTTTAGATTTCTCTACATTTGTCATAAGTTTTAATTTGTTCGTCTTGAAATGCTCTTTAAGGTTCTGTTTAAGGTTCTTCTGACACAATTGTTCTGGTGTGGTATTTTGATTTCATAATGAAATCTTCTCCTACTACTTTCCACTTCAGACAAATTTCACACAAATAGTCGCTATCAGATGGAGTTGTAGAACTCATTTTATTCAATTTATGCAAGTACTCGTTGATTATAACTGAAGTTACAACGGTTAAACGGACCAGCGTGAGCCCGAAATACGACTCATTTTGCTCATTTCCCCACTACGTAAGTACATAAGGACAGAGAGGAGAGTGGATGAGTTGCAGAGCTGATCAACCCGCATTTTCCACTACAGGATGTTAGGTCATTTTTACCCATAGGCTGATTCCTCTTGGAGATTTGGGCTTTGAGATATAAAAACTTTTCGTGTCACGCAAGTTTCTGCCGATGACCGATGTTTTCCTTGGACCGATTTTAAACACCTGCTCGCGTAAAAAAAAAAAAAAAGTCCTCTGTAGGTAAACGTCACCAAACTTTTAAAACTGTGTCATCTTTAAAAGACCATAAAAAAAATGTACCACAAAATCAATCAATGTCAAACCTTTCTAAATATTTAACCTCAGGTCTCCCACATCCAATGCTCCTAACGAAGTCGTAATCTCCATTTGTATGCATCAAAAGTGACATTTAAAAAGTGAAATGCAAGAGAGCGGCCGGAAACGAGTCACCGCAACCATTAAGAAACTCGCATTGAAATGTCTCCAGTATCTTGGATTGATTTGCTTCTAGAAGGGACTCGCGAAACCACAAATTGCTTTCAAACTGTGAAAAATATGATGAAAATTGTGGTAGTCTCGTGTAATCCGCATTTATAAATTAGGTCGCCAATATTCTAGAGTGTGCAATTAAAAGGTTGGTTGGTTGGTTATATGGGATTTAATGGCGCAAGGGCCAAACATGGCCAAGCCGCGCCAAACACTAGATACTTCAAACCAACATTAAAATTCTAAAATATACACATAAACTAAAAAAAATTCAAATTAAAGGCAAACATCCTGTGTAATTTAAAAAGATAAATATTGATGGATGGTGTGGATGATTCAATAAATAGGACAATGTGGGAGATGAAGTGTTAAAAAAGCGATTATATACAAGTCTAAGACGAGGACAAGAAGTTAAAATATGAATTATGGAGAGAGGTTGTTGGCAATGATGGCAATTAAAAGGAGATTTCATAAATCGAATTTTGCATTTTCACTGTGCATTTAAAACATAAATGAGACAAGGTATATAATAATTTTGAAAATGGTGTCAAATTTAATTTTAAAAAAAAAAGTAGTTGTAGGTTGCATTACTCACTTTTAGTTGAAATTTATAAAACCATCGAGTAAATGATCTCGTGGTTTAAAAAATATGTTTGATATGCTTATAAAAATTCTGACATCAGGGGGTGGCATGTGATAGTTGGCACAGTTTTTTTTAACTTTAATTTTGAGGTGTAACGTCTTACAAATTGGTTCCGGATAAGGGCGCATGTATGAAGAAGCAGACCGCAATGGAAACACGAGTATTCGAAAACATCAGCCACGAAACAGCGCTGGTACGTTTGAATATATTTCACAATCGCTCACAAACGTTGTTTTAAGATCGGGACAACATAGAAAGCGTGCAGTGATTTGTCCAGAATTCAAGAAGACGCCACTCACTTGAGTTTGACGGAAAAGGACGATATTGTGCAGCTCTAGAGCGACAATACTTCAACCAACCGCACAATAAAACAAAATCGACTTAATAGTAGCCTTTCCAAGTTATGTATTTTTAATAAAAGGATTTAATTAAAGCGCAAAACCAAATTCGGGAAGAGATTTCTGTAATTGGAAGCAGGGAAAATAAATCATCGAGCTGCATTTCTAAAAAGAACTTTTTATGTACAAAACGAGTTCCTTAATTCAAACGAGTGGACAGATGAATTACAATAATGCCGATTAAATATTCTACATTATTTAAATATAAAAGAGTACCATTATGAAACAACCTTTGATTGGTTCCGAAATGCAGTTTCTGTCAATAGACAATTCTCTTTTTTGCTCTTGAGCATTTGAAGTAAGAGATAACTTTTGAAAAGGTATTTCTGGGATGAAAGGAACGCCTTGAAATTGAAATAGTCTTAAGTATTATGTTTCATTAAGTTTTAATCCTGCTTTTATTTAACTCCCTCGGCGCTAACAGCACAATTTAAACCACATTGCAAATGCCACATCGATTCGAAACATGGTAAACTTGCGTACGCCATTCTCATACTATAGTCAATAGCATCCATTTTAATCATTTGCTTGCAGGTCATTACGCGAATAATAAAGCTCTACTAATGTGTCGGCGGCGGATAGTGCAGGAGTTTTGTAATGTATGTTTGCGAAAGATTTGTGTTCTAATTCCGATAATTATTTATCCGACATTTAACTATCCGGAATTTTCAATTAACTGGACCGTTTTATATAAAACATTGTCCGATTTGTTTGAATTTTTTTTTTGTTACAGGTAGCAAAAAAAAAAAAAACCTTAGACAAAAAAAATGCAAACATTTTTATACGACTTTTATATAACTGGTGGACATATCGATTAACCGAACTTTTTTTTAGTATGTTTTTCGATTTTAAACTACTTTCATTGTTGGATGAAGATGGTCCAGTAAAAGAATTTCGTTTACCAGCCATTTATTAAACCGGATAGTCTCGAAATATACTATCCGGGGCGTGGGAAAAAAGTGAGCAACAACTTTAGTGTCCTGTTAAATAATAGCAGGGGGGCAAGCCCTCTCCTATCCGTCCCGGTTACACGTGTTTTTAATTTATTAGCAAAGGAAGCCACAACTTAATTCATGTTGATTACAAGCAGGGGACGTAGCCCCCTGTCAAATTAAAAAATAAAATAATCTTCATAAAAAGATTTTAGAAAAAAAAAGCGCTTAAAAGTAAATATTCATATTAATTACAATTACATTGTTGTGCTGGATGAAATTCTTGCATAATTCGTGCCCCCTCACTTTTCGTACTCACGAGCCGCCACTGACCTCCATCAAAACTCAGGCGTCAAGAAGAGTTGCGTACGTCATTTAACAAAACAAAACAAAATTCATAAAATCGTCTGCCATTGGACTATAGCAGCCCGTTGGTTCTATAGACCTTCGCTAAGGGAAAAGCCAGATAAAAGAAGATGAATTTGCGTAATGAACTAAACGAGATGCCACATTGATGACTGAAACTGATACACACATGAAAAGACGGTTTTGTTTTAGCTATTACTACAAGGTGGAGCAAGTTTTACGCGGAAATAAAAGCCCGGTTCCATTGTTTTCAGATGTCGCCTTGAGATATGGCGGCTTCTTTTTGAAAAGGAATGAGAAGGGCACTCAAGTTATTTGGAATTTTTCGTATTCAAATAATATGATTTGACAGCGGATTCATACTGAATTAATTTTATTTTTAAGTGTCAATTCGACTGAATTTTTTTAATGTATGTTAGCGTAAGATTTCTGTACTAATTCAGATATTTGGAATTTTTTTGCTGGATGTCTCACTTGGTACATTTAGAAAAAATATCCGGTTATCCGGCATTTAACTATCCGGAATTCTCAATTAACCGGACACAAAATTGGTTTTCCGGCTGTAAATATCGGTTAACCGGATTTTTTTAAATAATTTCTCCGATGTCTAAATATTTTGTTGTTGCATATAAAGATTGTACAGCAATGAAATATCATCATTCACCCGGTGTATTAAACCAACAACTTGATTTTCTAAGTGAATAAATGAATAGAAGGGGGCTAGGCCACTGTTAAATTAAATAAAGAGGGAACAATATAACCTTTTTTTTAAGGAAAACGGAATTTATAAAATGCGACAAATAATTCTTAATTATACGAACAAATTGGAAAAATGTTGTATTAATTTTATTTATATTTTGTTGATATTTATAGGGATTGTTTTACAATATACCTTGTTTATTTTTAAATACATCCTTAATTTGAACATTAAAAGCAATTTTCTCCATTAGTATCGTTTAAAACAAAAAATAAATTTCCAAATCAAAAGAAATTATAGCCAGTCATTGCAATCTAACAAATGCATTGTTTATGACACTTTTATCAACAACAGGTGCCCCAGCAAGTTGCTCCATAAAAGTTTACAAAAAAGGCTTTACAAGTTGCTGCATAAAGGTTAAAATGTTCAGGGTCTTGTTGTCGACAGAATATTGGTAAACACCGATTATTTACGACTTAAATAAAACAATCAGCAGTGGGTGATCTCGCTCACGCCTACTTGCCTTAGCATCCAAGGAGACATGCAAAACCGATATTCCAGTGATAAATGGCAAACCAAGAAAATAGAGCTGTTGTTTGTTCTAGACATTCGAAATCAAACAGTGGAGCCCTTATTAGTAGATGACCGAACTTCTTTGTTCTTAATACTAATTATATGCAGAGGCAGAAGCCGATAACTTACCACGCCATATTGAAGCTCTACTACAAACACGTGGGTTGGGTCAGACGTAAGAGCAGGGCTTTAGGAATAGGCTGCAGCCTAGGGGCCCGCACCACGCACTAAAAAAATGTCAACTTGAGGAAAAAATTATTTAGAAGGATGATTATCCAAATCCTAATGAAAATAGTGTCATGTAGATGTTATTATAATTAAAGGAAGCTATTTCTAAGCAAGCAATTTTAATACAAGCTGTCAACTACCAAACTAACTCCGCCAGCCCGAGGGAGCGATCTTATATATATAAATAATACGTGACGTAACTCAACAGAATAAGTAAATTAAATATAAATTAACATAAGTAAGAATAATTGAAGTTGCCAACACAGCTGACAGAACCCGCAACCTTACGAGCCCCAGGGGGCGACGTTACCACAATGCTACGGTGGCTAATGCCCGAAGTGCACTGTTGCCCGAAGTGCAGTGTTGTCAATCGCAGCGTGGATTATCTGTTGGTAGGCAATCAATCACTGTGGCAATAGTATAAACCTAATACTTTTATTTTCTTTTTTAATTTTTTTTTTAACTTGTGATAATTCAAATGGTAATGTTTTTCCTTCTTTTTGGAAATAAATTTTTCCCCCTCACATTTTTATTTTGCTTAGAGCCATTTGAGGGTAACAAAGACAAGTTATAGATTCCAGAATGTCATTGCGGCCGCGTGCTGGGGAATTATCTCAGTGAAATTTTAGTTAATGGGGGAGGGGGGGGGGGGCACCACAAATTCAGTTTAGGGGCCCACTAACTCTAAATCCGGATTTGCGTAAGAAGTAGCCCATATTAAAGATCTGTTAAAAAATGGAAGCTAGTCTATGTGTGCTGTAGAACTGAATCACTCCGCTAAAATTTAACTTAGCATATTATTTGTATAACAAAATTTCCTAAAATCCGAACGGAAAATAGTTTAATTGGCATTACAAATCTTTTATTATTACCCTTTAAACGGGAATGTCAAGTTTTCTCTATTGCGTTTCTCAAAGAGCTTAATTGTTTCGTCTCACAAACAAAAAATGTCTAAATCGAGGGATGTATGATAATTTATGGACAATATTTTAATCAAAGTCGAATTCTTCCCCTTTTGCGCTGCTAGACCAAATGGTTCTGGGAATGTATAGTTGCATTATTTTAGAAAACAGTTACAGTCTTTTCTCGTTTCTTTTTAAACAGCTGTTCTTGTGTGTAGTTGTTCCATTTTAACAAGTTCCTTTTTCTTCTTCTTCGAATACTGGCAAATATGGGGATTATAGAGACGCGCAGGAAAAAGTTTTCTCAAATTCAATAGACTTACAAAAAAAAAAAAAAAATCATAATTTTTTTAAATATTTCATAAGTTTTAAGACGCTACTACTCCAATAAAATTGTTATATAGTATTAATAATGCATTTAGACAAGACGGAATTTAGAACGACCACTAATATTTTCAATTAAAATTTAATAGGATAACATCTATCATTGAACTAAAATTATTTTATTGAATTCCCATATGACAAAATGTTTTTCGCAGATTATCATAATTGTGGATAACACAGTTTTTCCTATTGCACTTCTCGCTTTCCGATTTATGAACTTTTACAAAATATGAATTTTCTGTTCCTTTAATATAATTTACCACGTCTGCGTTTGTTCAAAATATATTATAATTAAGAAATTAATTTTTTCGAAAATCATACGCTCCATCTTACATATAAGAACATTCTTGAGAAATCCCCATGGAGGATGACCTCGGAAAAAAATCATTTAATAAAAAAAAAACGAAAGTCAAAATATTAAGTTTGTTAGAACAGCAAAGTCAATTAAATCCAAGCCATTTGTGAGAAATAATCACCCGGCTTATGAAGCTGTCAAACACGAGGAAGACTCTTGATAAATCCGTCCAAAAAAATCGATTGATCACAATCACAAGTTTTAATTCGATGCTTCCCCTAACGATACAAGGAAAGGCCCCTTTACCGTTAACCCTACTTTCACTTTAACACACCACTTTTAAAAGGGGAGGGTTCGCCCCATCTTCACCAGACGGGTAATTATCGTTTCGAAATTTCATCAAAAAATACCCTCTCTCCGACATTTCATCACCAAACGATCACCCTTTTTACACAACAACTCTCCGGCACCCTTTAACTGTACCCCACCAACACGGTATTTCTCAATCGCCAGTGGCAACGATAACGGGTTGAGATCCCGTTGTCATATTTGGCGAAAAATCGCTACTTTGGTCATACTTCACCGGTTTGAAACCATATTATGCATTTTATTTATAGTAGGTATCTCTGGCTAATTGTCGGTTGGGTTCCATCAATAGTGGTTTTAGCGAATCAACAAGAGTTTCAGCGAGTTCACCAATCGGCTTATCCGAACCATGCAAACGAAGTGACGTCACGCAGACCATGTAGCCAGGTGAGGGGAAAAAATGTGGCACGGGCCCCTAACTTTTTTAGAACATAGAACTATCACTTCAAATACAAACTTAAATATAGTTTAAATAGCACAATTTGGATTGGATAACGTCTGTTTGGAGGGTAATTGTCTGCTTAACACAACTATACTTAAAGCAAAAAATAAAGAGATTCTATGCTCTCACAATAATAACCATTAAATAAAATTATCAGTTTCCTAAAAATTTTAAAGCCCCTCACCCTCTTCAAAATAACACTATCATTTTTAAGAATTTAAGCGATCACGAAGGCTGTTTTCGTCATTTCGTCAATCGTTTCGTCATTGAATCACTTGACTTTTGACGAAAAAAGAATCTTCAAAATTTTAATAAAAGTCATTTACTCATATTAGTTTTCGGTGGAATCAGTTCAAAAGAGATGAGATTTTCTGGTTCGATCGATAGCCCGAATGACTTCGGACCAAGAGACCGTGGTTCGAGTCGAGGTGTCGGTTAATTAAACTTGTCTTAACTTGGGGAGTAATTTTCAAAATAACTTTTGCGAAAAAAACATAAAATTAATTTCACCAGTTTGACGAAATATTTAATCGCAGCATTTAGTAGACGAGTGTTTCGCCAAATATGACGTACCTTTCCTAAAAAAAAATGAACATATATTTTTTAACGGTGTAACTGACCATGCCCTATTTTGGTTCGGGTCACCCTCTCTTTTCGCTCCCGCCAGTCGCAACTGAGAAGACATTAATGATTTGTTTTATTTTATTTCTAATTGTTTTAATATGTTAAATATCTAGATAAGTTTCTAATTATGTGGTACTTGGCGACTTTTTTTAATTCAATTTGGCGATTTTTTCACTAAAGTGTGGCAGCCGTGGTCGAGATCCAAACATGGTGCCCCACATTGAGGGCAACTCAAAGATGGATCCATCAGGTGGAGTATTCAAGGTTAGATCTCGGCAGGCAGTATCATTCTTAGAAATCAAATGCACAAGATCAACCCGGTTGCGAAAGATTCGCAACTGTTTCTGGGGTGGGGAGGTGCAATTACGCTTAAGGACGTCCTGTCTCCACTTCGGAGAGGCGAGGTGGCCTGGAAAAAGGCATCTTTTAATTTTTCTGATGAGTAATTTTGTATATAATGATGGGCAACAGGTATCGGGTCAGTGGGTCTTGGGCTATGCAATGTGCGGCGCCTTTCTTTTAGCTCAAATTGGTGGTTAACAGCTGGGAGATGGATGTTTCCATCGCGACTTTGAAGGTTGTGAATATTGGCGCTTTTGTTGCGTGGGGATAACAATTGGTTACTTCATAACAAGCGTTTGGCTTAAGTAATTGGTGAGGAAAGATAAAGGAAAGGCGCTATGATTGTGGTTTGACGTGTAAAGGGGCGATTGAATCGGGTTTCATTTTGATGCCTTTGCTGATACAAGTGTCGGAAGAAAGTGGTGAATAAGAAAAATAATGTGCTTTAAAAAAAAAACGACTAAAAGGTTTTAAAGTATACTGTGCACTTGTAAAAAATTACCTTTAATATCTTTCGGCTATGTACTGTTTTTTAAAAAAAATGTTTACCCTTGGCCTAAGGCCGTTTTCACGCACCGGCAAAACTGTTGCCGGCGGCGGTATGAGTTCCTTTTTACACACACACGCCGGAAAAATCGGAGGAGCCGGTGACCATTCCTTCCAGAAATTTTATATATAATTTTGTATGAGGGGATTAAAATTAATTACTATTCGGGGTTGAGGTGATCAAAGTCGTTACGCAACTGCTCTAAATACTAACAGTAACACTAACATGCTTTGATTGTTCTTTATTAAACATCTTTTAAAATGTATTACTTATTTATTCACACTTTTTGTGTTTCGATTTAATTTAAACAGTTTTTTTCCTTCTTTCAAATAAACAGAATTTACTATCCCCAAGCTCTATTAATCTCACAACAGCATTTTTGACCAATTTACTCATTTTCGCTATGGCAGAAATACTAGAAAACAATGAAAGAAAATTGTATGGTTACACTGAAGCCGATAAACGGGATGCCGGGTCGGCATTCGATTAGTCGAGTTCGCCGGCTGCACTTTCGTTGTCGGTGCCGGAAAATTTGCCGGACCGGACTACGTGAAAAAGTTATCCAGAGCTGATGCCCCGCTCTTTTTCCGGTGTGAAAAGGGAGACGTAAGGGAAATTTGTTTCTGAAGAATCTAAAGAAACTCCGGATGCAATAATTAAATTTGACACCACCTTTGGTTGCATGTCACACTAAAAGCAACTTTATTTTAAGAAAGTCACCGTACAAGTATGATGAAATTTGCAAATTTTCTTATAGCTTGTTTTTCTATGATAATTACATAAAAGTATAACTATAAAAAAAATTTATTTTAGAAACTCAGGGTTTTCAAGATGAATCTTCTATGCTTCCGTATTTTCTTCTTATAAAGCTATCTATATCATTTTCTCAATAACCATTCATCACTACCCCCAAACCTATCAGCATTCGAATCTAATAACACAGAAGCTCCAAGCAATGGAGTGAATAAAACTCCATTCATTAGCTTTCAAACCTGAAATTTACCTAGATGTAAACTCATTTTGTAGTTTAGATTGTGCATAATCAAGGACATCAGCCAAAATGATGGGTGCCATTGTGAGTCCTTGCCAAAAGTAAATTTTCATGCTATTAAAATATGAGCAAATCAGCAGGCCAAATGGATCCCTGATTGACTTGGAAGACGGCCAGCATTGTTTGTTACAACAAGACCCCAGGCCTGATGTGTAAAAAAATTAAATTAATGGATAGTAGCACGTGCTTGAAACAGAAGCCGCTTTTTGTAAGTGGACGATTACTGACCTTTCAACCTTGTAATTCCTTTTATCGGGGCATTTAGGAAGAAAATAACAGCTAACCGGTAGAAAAAAAATGGTAAACGTTTAATATCAGGTTCTACAAAGTATTCATCATGATGATTGGTTTATATACAACAAAAACTCACCAATGGGTGAAAGAATTCATGTTTGGTGTAGGTTTTGAGTTACTAACGTCTTTTTCGTTGGATTGATCAAATGGACTTTTAATAGATGCGTTGAGAATTCTTTTTAAAGATGTTATTAGGTTGGTTCTCCCATGATGTTTACTGCTGTCGATAAGAGTACGGAAAATAAGAATAGAAACTTATTCTGTAATAAACAAGGCTGTTGAGCATGATATTGTTGAACAATGGTTCCCAAAAGGTGGTTCCCGGGGGTCTGATGTTAGGGGATCTACGGGGTCACAAAGAAACCATGAACTAAAAAAAAAGATTTCATTCATCCTATACAGTTCGAAATTCAGTGAAGTAACTACTTTAAGTAGTAACTATTACCTAAAAAAATATTCAAGTTTTCATGAGTTTAAAATGAGTGTTAAAAGTACAAGCAAGAGACTTAAAAGCAATTAAGAGACTAAGCTAAGAGCAAAATAAAAGAAATTATAAAATTTCGGAAATTTTTCTCGCAGTAGCCGTCATGTTCAAACAAAATTGAAACGTATACATGCCCAAAAGGCAGGCATATATGAAAAATGCTTTGAACATATATGAAAAAAGGGTTTCCAGGTCTTACTTTAGTTTTAACTAAGAGTACGTGGATTAAGGCCAATTGGGAACCGCTGACGTTAAAATTTATTTCAACACTCCAAACTAAAGCCCCACGGCTAGGTTCGCACATGGCCCCGCTAAAAGCGGCCCTGTTTAAAATTGAATAGCCAAGAGTTAAAGTTTGGGCAACATATACTTATTTTAACAATTCTCTGAACATTTTGTTGAGGATTTAACCTGCAATTACAATAAGAATTAGTAACGCAAATATCAAGAAACTTTTAAGCGTATTACGGAATTGTCGCAAATCTAATTATATATTCGAAATTTACAACTGAAATTATTTCATTGGACAATAAATAATTCTCTAAAGGATGCAAACTAGAAGATGGATATGTCAACGCAGATTGGAGGAATAATAGAATAGGTGGGGCTAATTATTAATCAACTTCCCATTCATGTATCGACATCATTAGTTGTTGGGTGTGGCACTTATTCAAGAACTAACTATACGCCGAGGTTGTCAAATCATTGACAGTGATAAGTATGGGCGTATCCAATTATCAAGGTAAAATACTTTATTGGAGGATTACATTGGATATATTATTACATCATTATTTATATTAAGGATGGTACTCTTACAATTCATATTGATGACAAATCATTTGAATGGTCATTTTGGTGCTTCTGAATCAGAGCCTATTTTAACAGGGGGGCAGTCGTAAATGGAAAACAGGTCGGCTTAAATTTGAAATGGTGAGCACCGCCCCCCCCCCCCCCAATAATCTGGAAATCCTGAAAGTTGGGAAAATGTATGCCTGAAGAAAATTAATATTGTTAGCAAATGAAAGCTGGGGAAGATTAGAAATTGTGTAACTTGTAAGATTACATTTAAGTTAGGACCTCAGAACGGACACTGCATTGGAATATGGGTGCAACAAATCAATGCTTGTGAGAGAACTGTTTAATATTATATATATATAAAAAAAAGATGAAAAATGTCGATAAGTTGGAACTTGGAACTTTCAGCACTGTTGAGTTGGGAAATTCGAATCGTTAAGTTGGGAAATTTCTTGTTTCAACCCCCCCAAAAGATTTTTTTGTGTAACGGCATTGATGGCGAGTTGCCTGACATTGACATTTGAAATGGCTAAATGAAAAATTTAACAAGCTGATATTAATAAAATGAAATAACAAGCATTGCTCTCTTTACCGTCTCTACACAGAAATGCTTTTAAACTTATTTTTTTTAAATAAAAACTTTTTTAAGCATGTAAAAATAAAAGTGACCAAAGTATTATGATTACCTGCCATTTTTAAGTAAATGAGCTTATGACGCCACACTGTTTCCGCCAGATAATGTGAGAGGTATAAAAAAAAGGCGCTTGTTAACGATTTGAAGAACTCTCTGAACGTGTGATGATGGGTGCTCTGAATTATGGAGTGAGCATTAGCTAAACCGCTGCATGTGTGAAATGCTCAACAGCAGCTTAAGTGCAAGTGTTTCACTGTTAGCAAATAACTGGTTCTCACTTGTGGTCCCCAGTGACTATTCAATGCTCGAGTGAAAAGAAAAGGACAACCGGAGGGAACCAGGGCAGCAAATTACAGCAGATATTAGTCAAGGATCGTTTCAAAGGATCTCTGAACTCACTATGTACTTCAGCGTATGTACTTCAGCCTATGTACTCACCGCACACTTCAGCGTATGGGATATGTTTAGGTATTATTTTGTCCACTCAGTGTATTAGAAAATTTAGAATATTTGTTAAAAAATAAATTTTCTAAATATATTCTTTTTGATTGCTAACTATTAATTAATGCCAGTCACATTTTCTTAGGAATTTGAGCAGTCGTAATTTTCTTCGACTTTTTTTAAAAAATTCTCCGATTTCAAAATAGTTTCATTGATTACAACTGTTTTACTTTTCTTTATCAAGTCGACCGATCGGGCTCGAACTAGGAATTCTCTGATTCACAGCTGAACGCCTTTATCCGGGGCCACAGAGGCTCTTTTTCATCGTTGTCTTTCTTGGAGGCTTGTTGGTGTAGCGACAGCAACAATTTTGGTTGCAGATAAAGAGGTTGAACGAATTGTCAGTGAAACCTCCACTTTTTTTTTCCGATGAAGGATTTTTGGTTCTGCTGTTTATCACCAAGATTATGGGTACATCGTTGAACTGACATTTTTAACAGTGTAGAGGTTTTACCTTCTGGCTGGACGTTCGGTCCTACCACTAGGAAATTCTGAGTGGGCTCCAAGAAAAACAGTTTAAAAATTCCAACTGTAAAATTTTTTACGATAATTTAAAAATTCTAATAATAAAAATAAAATTAGCTTGTAAAACCCACTTTGCGTGCATTAGAACTGGTGACTGACAATTTCGCTTTTTAATTCACGATTCTAAGTTCAAAATGAATACTGCCGGCAAAAGACGCAGTGATGGGTGGAAGGCCACGTCCAAAGGAATTCCCGGATGGTCTTTCTGGCAGGACTGTGGCTTGTACATTGTAGCATTTAAAGACGTTTCATGTCAAAAGACATTATCTTAAATTTGTAAGAAATACTGCATTAACCATCCCCAATTAGTTGAAGGCACAATAGAAGCTCCTTGAAGGCCGACACCCATTACTCCTTTAAGTGGCCTTCCCGAGAGCCGGTCATCTTCTCGAAGCAGCAGGAGGAGGAGGAGGAGTGTCGCATCAAAAATACGAGGAGTGTCTCGAAGGCCGCGGATTCTGCCGCCATTAGTACCTTCATTACCTTCGGAAATTCAATTTAATTCCATCTCACCTTTTTCGTTTACGACACATCAATTAATCGGCATTCATACTTTTCTTTGGAGGTATAATTGTGATAATGCTTTTAAAAAAAGATTTTATGTATTGTGTAAATGGGGTACTCTCGGTTTTCTTCATTTATTCAGCTTTCAAAATTGTTAATACTATTCGTTTTTAACACTGATAACCAACTGTAACATCTGGATTGTGTAAGACCTTTTGTTGATTTGAAGCCAAGGCATATTTTAACATAGAGTTAGTGGGGCAATTTTCCCACCAGTGCTAAGAAAATCCCCATGTGGATTTGACACAAAAAAATAAATTTTTTTTCTGTCCTAATATTTTCTAGAGGGGAAAATCATTAATAATTTTTCTTAAATTAAGTACATTTATTTAGTTTGAATTGACAAAATAATTTTTTTTGGCACTAAAAGCCCAAAGTTATAGTTAACATTGAGGTTCAACTCAGGGATCATAAAAAAGCACCCCCCCCCCCCCCAGTGAAAATTCCTTAAAATATGCACTGTTTGAAGCCAATTAAAGGATGAACAACCGTTTTCCACTTTCATCGCTAAAATAAAAACAACACGATCTTTACTTATCCCATTTTCCAAATGTAATGTTAATTTAAAAGAGTAAAAATATTAAACTTAATTGTAATGCTAAAACTTAGAGTTGGAACAACGAAGCTTTTTTGAATAGTCGTGATTACAGATCATCTATATTCTATTAACACTAAAGTATAACTCCAATTATCCGAATCAATTGGGACCAGATTCCATCCTGTTAATTGAATATCTGGATAATTAGATAATTCACTTGAAAAAGTACTTTTTAGTAAAAACATTTTTCTAATGACAATTAAACAATATAATTTCCCGATAAGAAACTTTTAAAATGTGGATTTTTCTTAAAGCGATCCGCTTTGTTTTATCTGGAGTTTGGAGTTTTACTGTATTTTAGATAGTGACCAAAGAAAAATATCATTATAAATATGTGGTAATTTAAAAATCATTTCTTGTGTTTCTTACCTTACTTTGAATATTTTACTATTTACCTTGTTCACTGAAGTCTCAAAACTTTTCAACCATCACTCATATCGCCATGCGGCATACATAATTATTTTAGAAACCTTTGGAACTATTTTGTTTTGAAATATCTTAGCAAGTTGTCACATTCATTTGACAATAATTTATCAATCAGCGTCATTCGTGCCAGAAAACTTTTTTAGAAAACGTCAATCGGCGTTACATTTATGACTTGCACAAATATTTCTCTTTGGCTCACGTGTTTGATAACAATAGTTATCGAAGAGTCATCAGTTAATGGATAAACACAATATGCTGTTATTTAAAGCTACCAACAGCTTGATTAGTGTTGAATTACAAAGCAAATATAGTTCAAAATATATTCCCGATGGCCTTGTTGGAGTGATGGCGAACTCGTAATCGAATTCGAAACTTGGGAGTCAACCGAAGATTTAAAATGTAGAGCAGTGGATCTTTAAATAGTAAGGGACCACAGAGTCGAAAATTGCGGACAACTGCCAGAATTATAATACAATTCAGATAAAAAAGAACTATTTTATAACAATATTTATATTTAAGTGCGCCTGTCGTTTCTTTCACAAGGCATGTGATACTTGTGTTTTCTTATTTAAATATTTTCTCTATTTCTTATATTTAATATTCATTGGTCTGCGTTAGGAAACACTCATGCAGAGGAAGTGTAGTCCGTTAAATATGTATTGGTTCAGATGTACTCACGTAATGTGTTCGGAAAATGAGGTCTGTATTGCCAGATCGGATAACGTCACTGGCTAGAAAAGAACGGGACAAAGTTTTGCTTCGCCCCCCCCCCCCCCTTTGGAATAAATTATAAGCCCATTGCTGAAGTTTATACCAATTGAATTATCGTGTCTAGTTATTAGATTTAAATAATTTTAAATGCGTGAAAATAAGAAAGGAAATAATAATAAACGCCATTTCTTTCTCGTAGTGAGACAGGAAGTATTATTAAATATTCCGACAAAGCCTTTGTTCGCTTTTTTAAAAATTAATACATACATGCAGCCGTCTTGGCAGGATTTTTATTTTACACAACTGTAACCTCAAAAATGTAATTTTGCAATTAATTATCACGATTAATTCATTCTAAAAGATCCTTTTTTCTGTTTGCAATCAAATATTGACTATTTCATTCCGAATATTAATATATACAGTCTGAATAAATGCATAAAATCCACATTTAATAGCTAGAAAGAGACACATCTTAGAATAAAATATCAATAAAATACGTTCCTAATCAGTGGATTAATGCCATTGATTTGCACTATCTTTTTTTCCCCTAGGACCTGCAAAAAAAAAGTAAGTGCGATTAATGATGCCCGTGTTTCGACGCGGAAGAAAGCCAAGTCGCCAAAAACCCGGATTAGCAGTGTAAATGAACTTGGAATAACTACCGTAATAATTCGTAGAACAAGTATTCGACGTCCGACAGAAGTGTCGAAAAAAAACGAGTAGAAATCTTTATAAAAAAACGAGAAAGAAAGAGAAAGTTTTTGGTTTTAGGGCTGCTTGATTCGATTAGAGCAAATTAGAAAGAAAAAGCGGTTTGTTCGGGTGCATTGGAATTGGAAGGAACAAACGTCGCCAAGTTTGTTGCGGTTTGCTTTTGAAAGCGGTAGATGAATGAATTCGAGCGGAATTCAATGACGGGTCAGTTTGTGGGTCAAAATTTCGCCTATTTCATCAGATTCGTGAGAATGGGAAATGCAAAAAGACGTGATCAATAATTTGAAATAAATTTCGTTATTGCACTTTACTTTAAATTCAGAAATTATTATCAATAGATTGGCTGTTTCAACGTCGCACTAGAGCTGCACGGTGGGCGACAATTCGGGAACCAACCTAATTTTTTTTAACCTAATAATTTTAATCATGGTTAGATGACGAGTACTGCACCTCACGGAACCTCAATAGGTTGGTTTGTTTGTTAATTAACGTCGCACTAGAGCTGCACAGTGGGCTATTGGCGACGGTTCGGGGTCAATCTCGAAGGAAAGGCCCGGGAACACATACACATTCACACACAGATTCATACATGCACCTCGTTATTTTAGAACCATGGTCAGATGACGAGGAAACACCTGAACTGGCACCCAACGCCTTCAATAGACGTCGGGACTTTGGACCCCGATCAGATGTATCGTGCACCAGTCCCGTATACACGCCAGTATAATTTTGTTGGATATTCTGGACGACTTTCTAGTAATTTTGTAGGTGGATATTTGGAAATCGAAAAGAGTGATTCTAACACCGTGCCGCCAAAGACGGCCGGGGCCCCAGTACGTACCTGTAGGGGGGACCTCTTTTAATCCTCCACACAAATTTAGCAATTAGTTTTGTTTTAGGTATATATTTTATGAAGTATAAAAGTGGCTGATAATCAACTACAATTGTTTGATGCGGCTACATTTTATTTGCATAGGATATTTATCGTTATATTATACATTATTTATATATAGGATTTCGTTATCCGCACTTACCACGCCAGTGCAGACGGTTAAATCCGTATTTATTCCCAAGTGCGAGACGGGGTCAATTAACTCTGTGCAGTAACTGTCCGTAAATGCGTCACGGGGTCAATCGATCCAGTAACGCATCGGATCAAACAACGGGTCAAAAAATATGCGATGGTACTGCCGCACACCCCAAAGGGCGGTTCTGCACGCCTCCGGTTACCAGAGGGGATCCGGTTACCTGGGGATCGAACCTACGTATTTCTTGGTGAATAAATAGCAGAGGGCTTCGTCTAAATCGAATTTAAAAAACTAAAAAGTGAAAAACAAAATAACTTTTAAAACGAAGACTGACTTTAAGAGAAATGCACTGAAAAGTAAAAAATAATTTTATTAAAAAGTTGAAAATCATTAATACAATATACAACAAATATTCCTAAATTTTGGCACCGATTTCAAAAACGCTGTAAAAAGTTTATATTAAATATTTTCAACTTGCCCGTAAAATAAATTTTTATTTTTTTATTTTTTAGTGCTTTTACTTTTAAAATTTCGACGTACCTCTACGGACCAACAACATTATTGCACACCATAAACAAAAAAAGTACTTTAAAATTAGTACTTGAACCTACTCGTTTTTCTTTGAGTACAATTGCATCGTAAAGGAGTGATGACGTACTCAAATTTAAGTAACCGTACTTTCTTAAAAATGAGCAGTGTGATTAAATTAATCTCAGCTTCTTTTCAAACTATCTTAATAAAGCGATCTAACAAACTTAAAATAGTTGTTCAGAAAGAAGTTGGTTTTCCACATCATTTGATGCCGATTTCTTAAATGGAAACAGAGTTATTTACAACTCAATTTATCTTACTTCCCATTCTTTTGGCACACCTTTTTAACATTTCTTCTGTTTATAACTTCTTCAAGTCGCCTTGGAAGTCTAACGGATAAGACACACTGCGGTGCCTGAGGATATGAGGTTGTAATTGCTGATATAATGATTTATGAAAGCAGCCTCTGTATACACTAACATCTACTCTTTATTACTTATACTTATTTTTGTGTACATGTTTTTTTGAAAAAATGAAACATATATTCATCGAAAGTATTCAAAAATCAATACATTTGACTTATTTTTTTGAGTACCTATTTTTGACAGTGAGCTAATGAAAGAAAAAATATGTTTAGTTCTCCATTGAAAAACTGGGAACAAAAAAACAGGCCCTTTGCACTACAAGAACACTTTCCATTCTTTCTACGGAACAGTTATTCATCCTTATTATCTTTTCCCTAGAATTTTTTTATGCTTATAGAAAAAAGAAACCTAATCTGTTTTGGATCTGCAAAAGAACGAGTTGAAAAAAAAATCGATGTTTTTTAAACACCGGATCATGCTGTTCTGGTTTATTTTAAAGAACAGTGAACCAAAAGAACGAGCCGTTATGTTGTCGCCTGAGGGGGGCCAACGGAGTGCAAGGGGCTAAAGTCCAATGGGTGACAAGACATTTTTTAATAAATAATACACACAAACACAAACACGTCGTTACTCGCTATTTTGGTGGCTAAACCACCATAAGTGGCAACCCCGTCACTCCCACATCGCCAACAGGTGGTCTTCCAACAAGAAGATGCCGCATGCCACCGATCGGCCTTGCCGCAGGGGCCCCCAGCTTCCAACGGGAAACCACCGCCAGAGAAAAACGATTGAGCCATCCTTGGGGAAAGAAGATCCAGATCAACAACATCCCTGGGTCACGTGACCGTCTCTCTCCTCCCATACGGTCTGCAGAAGCGGGTATAAAAGGATGGATGGCCCCTGCAACTCTCACTTTCATATCCAACCAATGAAGATGATGAGACAGGTAAGCTCTTGATCTCTCTTACAGTTTTGGAGATGGAACGAAATTATTTGAGTATTTTTTAAAGTATTTGGAGTACTTTGGAAATTGTTAGAGTGTTTTTAAATGTATAATATGTATTATCTCCTTTTTCACTGAAATGAGGTTATAAATAAAAAGTATGATAAAATTTTAACCCTTAAATGCGTGGTGTACGTTAGGAGTTGACAAAAGTAATCTTCGGAATTTTGTGATTTCTTCTAGTTATTATTTGAAAACTCTAAGTTATGCTCAATTAAACGGCACAAGTAATGTTTTAAACCTCTCAGACAAATCTAATTTTGAAATTAAAAAAAATCAGTATTTTTACAGTAATTTCTTCAAAATGAAAGAGAACAACATATTCTAGAGTTTAAAAGGTTGTTCTTATCTTTGGGAATGAATGGGAAAGTTTAAAAAATATATGAAATTCGCATATGTATGGTCTTAACTGAGCAACACCCTGAGAATTAAAGTGTCATTTTATTTTTATGCTTACATAAATTTGCTTTATTTCTCTCGATATAAAATATTTTTTCAGTAATTGTAATTTTCAATCGAATGGGATCCCGCAGCAGATATAAAAAAAACTTTTATTCTTGAGTTGACATACATTTTGTCATACGTTCAGCATTATCTGGCCTGTATGGTCGCAAAAAAACTTTCAAGACTTTAAAAAAAATCTGACTATTTAGTTTTCTATTTAAAAGAGAGTCCCAAATTATCTGCAGAGTCCCCAATTTATTTGTTTCCACAATAGGATTTATTATTTTCAAAAAAACATTTTCTTGGTTAGGATGCAGCAGCCGTAGCGAACGCTGTTTGGCGACGAAATTCAAACAATCCACTTCTATATGTGGAATTAGGACATCCCCTTGTTTAATAAATTTGAACAGTTGAATCAAAATATCCTTCATGCCTGAAAACAGTGTGCTGAACTTTCTCTAACAAACCAATGTCTTTTTTAAGAATATGACGAGCAAAACTGAACAGCATACTCAGGATGAGGCCTTACCAAACCTCTATCAGTGGGGCAACAACATTTTGGAAAAAAGTTCCCCGATATTTCCTTGATTTTACAATTACGTTAAGAAATGTTGCAATACATGCTTTGTATAGAAACATAGTATCCACGCTACAATAATACTATAAAATATATTGCATTATAAATGAAAATTTTATATAATACTTATTGACAGTTAAAATAATAATTTAATTAAATAATAAATCCCATATTTTATTAGCCTCCGACACGTTGCTTACAATTCAAGGTCCAACACTTTTTGATTTTGCTTCTCCCACCAGCAGAGGTTCACGATTTTACAAAAATAAAACTGTAAATATTAAAATGCACATAACCAGGCTTTTAATTAAAAAAAATTCTTATTCAGAAAACTAGAAAGAAATATTGACAATTTCATTACCCAGAATGGAGAGCATAACAGACGATACTTGCCGTTTTAATAATCCAAATTTGAAAATTTCCCTGATTTTTTGAAAAATTCCCTGACTTTTCCCTGATATTTCAGAATAAAAAATTTCCCTGATTTCCAGATTATGTTGCCACACTGCCTATAACAATGACAAGATTTATATATCCTTAGATTTTGATGTAACACTTTTTCTGACGTACCCCAACATGCTATTAGCTTTCTTGCTAGCCATGACGAGCCCTTTTAAAATCCTCATTTACTAATACCCCCAGAGCACTGCAGATATAAAAAAGGTCAGTTCATTTCCAAGGATTTTCAAACGAAGTTTCATCCTCAATCGAAATAGAACGCAAAAAAATTATCATGGATTAAATTAACACATTTTAAAATTGACACAATTTTCTTTAAAAAAAAAGAATGCGTTATCTATCATTTTAAATGTTCCATTATTTCATTCTATTATCAGACATAGTTCCAATAGCAAACTTCTAGAGCACAAGGTTAAAAAAGAACATCCATTTAAAGGGATGCGGCGTTTGCGTAGGTTAATGGATCAGACACACAGCAAATCAATTATGAATCAATAGGTGGTAATCAATGATTGATTTTATTTGGGAGATTGCGAAAATTTTATTTCTATTCATTGTATGAAATTGGAAGCATTTTAGTGTAACTGGATTTAAAAGTATTTGTAATTAATGTGGTTCAAAGTATTTTTATTTTTATTTTGAACATAATTTTTCTCTTTTTTTTTTGCTATTTAAATTTTATAGTTTGATATTTTGAATATATCGATGATGTGTTCGTATTTCACTTATTTTTAAATGCTTTGATATTTAGGTTTATTTCTGTTTCAATTCAGCATGTTAAATAAATTTTCATTTCAAAATTTTAATTAATAAATATTCATTTCAAAACTAATTACATTTTGAAATCTCGAAATGCAACTTTGTAAACAATTTATACTAAGGTAGTTAAAATTTTAAATTATTAATAGATAGAAGTCTATTGGAAAACAAGAAGTATTGTTTTTCTAAAAATGTCTTATTTTTTACAATAATCTCATTACATTTAATAATAAAAAACTTTCATAGAAGAAATTCTTTGAACATGATCCTCCCTACTTAGATCGTTAAAAATGAATGCCAATTTTTAGAGAAAAATTTTAAATTTTTGACGAAACAGGTCAAAATGTGCTTAAATGATACATCTCATTTCCAACAAAATAAGAATTTCTAAATATCTGAGCGCGAACAAATATTGTAATATTCCCGTTTTTTAGCATCAACCACAAATTAGCTTCAATTATTTTAATAATTCCATATTTCGTTACAAAATATTTTTTGCCATAAATACCATAAAATTGTCATTGAACTCTGAAATTTTTTCATATTACTTAACTGTTGTATTTTATCACTTTTAACACTTACGATTGGTATTTAATTACTTATATACTACACCTTAAACATTAAATTTACAGAAGTTTCAGTTAATATATTGCTCATAATTTATTACACATTTACAGAATATATTTTCATTAGTTCAATACTTCTTATTGACAACATATTTTGCTTGCATATAAGTGGGTCTTACTCTATTTTCTTCTACAGGTGGTATATTTTCTGGCGGTGGTAACAGTCGCCTTTGCAAAGGGTGACGGAAGACCATACCCTTCCACTAAAAACACCAAGAATGTATTTCAAAAACAGGTATGATTACTCAGCATATTCTTTATTCCCATTATTGAGTGGATTCCATATAAGCGTATTGTTTAAGTGAAACTTCTTTTGTTTTCTTTAACGTATTATTTTAACGAATAAACCGTACGAAGACACGCAGAGCACAACAGCTGACGCATTGACTGCGACAAAAATTTATTGTGTACCAGCACGCATGCGCTACTCATCCTTCCGTTTCATTTTTGATTTCCGTATCCAGGTTCACTAGCCTCCCCAAAGACGTTTCACTTAAAAAAATCTTGCATTATAAATTTCTAACGCGATATATTTAAATTGATTTTAGCAGATTACAATAAAAACAAATTTATAATAGATATATTAAGTTTTTAAAAATTCCTAATATTAGATATTTACTCAAATTTTTATTATGACAGACTAAATGAAATAATACCTGTTTACTCGCATAAACCTAATATATAAGTGTTTAGAAAAGTGATAATTAACTGATGTTAATAATTGGTGATGACGATTATACTTAATCTATCTAATAAAGGTTGAGTTTAATCAACACCAAGGTTTCTGCTTTCAATATGAATCTCATATCAAAAGCAAAAATTTAGATTTTGGCCATTTCAGATACTACTATAAATAACTTCTTATAAATACTTAAACATTTCAAAGCGTGCTACGTTTCCATTATTAACAATGAATTTAGTATATACGGTTACAGCGTAGTTCAATGGAGGTATTGTAATAACCACACCTGTTGATTCAGCTACGTTATTGTGAGTGGATCTGGCACATATTGAACGTTAATGTCCTTCTACTCCTGTGTTGCAAGGTATCCCCAGACGTATTTACATGTGTTGATTAACAACATACATTGTATAAGTAATTATTGCTCAGCGTGCGTGTTGCAAAAGGTTTCCACATCACTCGTTAAAGCTTCGGCACGGCATTTTGTATCCTTTATTTTCGTCAATGTGTAAAGGAGTGATTATACAGAAGTCATTATACATATAGACATAAATAGCTTTTCTGATATTTAATTTTTTTTTCTTTTTGCCGGACAATCGTTGTTCTCCCGTTATACAACTTGGTAAATTGAAAGAAAGCAATTCTGTAAATAAACATTGTTGAAATCGATATTTAAATGCCTTATATTTAAATGCCCTCATCGGTTTCCCTAAACCTCCCATACATTTTCCTTATGAATCAAATTAATTTCTTCCATAAGGAACCTCACCAGTTTGCCAGTGTTGCATCCTTCCACTCAAACGTAGCTCCCCAGCAGCAACAACCAGCGGCGGTCCATCAGTTCCAGCCGGCACCTTCCCCTTACTCTTTCAACTACGAAGCTGAAGGCAGCGCCCGCCAGGAGTCAGCCGACGCCTCCGGCAAAGTGACGGGCAGCTACACCGTCACCAACGAAGACGGGACGGTGAGGGTGGTGAAGTATGTGGCCGACGAGAACGGGTTCCGGGCCGACGTCGACACCAACGAGGCCGGGACCAAGACTTCTAACCCGGCCAATGCTGAATTCAAGTCTACTTTTATCGAACCAGCGGCACCGGCTGCACCAAAGAAGTACTCCGCTGGTGCAAGTTCGTACAAGGGACAGTATGAGCAGGTATGGGCTTGCTGTATCATGTGCATATATGTCAGTAATGTGATTTCTAATGTGAATTGACCGTTTGTCCCCATTTAAATGGCCAGCCACAATAAATTATAGGCCATATAGTTGGTATATATTATCAATATAAATAGGCCATACAATTTTGATTAACAGGTCTCTTTCTTCCCATGCACTCACATTTTATTAAAAACTTTAATGAAAATTAGTTTTGATTTAAAACACACAATGAAGCCTAATCAATCTGAACTGTTTAAACGTACAAGCGGAATAGGATTAGAAATTGTATATTTATCCAATAGAGGAATTTCATTACTTCATGTAAAGTTGGCACTTCGTAAAAGGTAACTAGTGGGAAAGCTAGAAAGAGTTGAGAGTTCTGCACATTTCATGTTATAATAAATTATGTGTGTCAAGGTTCATAATTTAATGTGTAGATGTTTTTGCCATTATTTCTTGAAGTTTTATTATTCCCATTATTCAATTCATGAAATTTCGACTTTCGAAATCCAAAAATGCAAAGCTGTTTTAGAAATTCTAAACCCACGTTGAGTACAACATACGTATAAAATCGAGTTTTAAACATATTGGTTCAGCGAAAGCAACGCATATTCCTCTTGGAAAATTGGTGTTCTGAAATTAAAATACAGTTGGCAATTGGGCCATCGATTAAGAAAATCGAAAATTGTGCGATGCCTGGTTCTGTCGATGAAAAATTGTTATAAAGACAAATTTTAAATGATTTTCATATTTCCAGAAACCGATCCACTTCAGTTTGGATGGTGGCAACGGCGGCTACTCCTACAACTACGAATCCCGACTTGACGATGGTGGAAGTAGTTCTCAGAGCGAGAGTTCGGACGGTGCTGGCAAAGTGACGGGCCGATACAGTCTGTCCAACGCCGACGGAAGGCGCAGGCAAGTCGACTACTCTTCCGGCAGCGGAGGCTTCCAGGCTAAGATCGACACCAACGAATTCGGAACAAAGTCAGAATCCCCTGCCAACGTGCAGTTCTATTCGTCGGCTGCCGATCACGGACCAGCACCGGCAACTGCTACCTTTTCCAAAACAAACTTCCAGCAGCAGCAAAAACAGCAGGTACTATCTTCTTTTAAACTATGTTTGCTGATATTGTGTATTTGAAATAAAATACTAGTGAAATATAGATTGAGTAATATTTTTTTTACTAATACAGATGATGATATGTATAAAAGAAGAAACAACAAGAAATGTCTTGTTTATTTTAATATTTATTAAATATAACAAAATTTCTAAATGTTAAATACAAGTGAATATTTAAAATACTTTTTACAGTCTTTATTATCAATAATAAAAATGATTAAAAAAATATTTTAACAAACTACACGTGAAATGTATTTGATATTTAGATTATATAAAAGGAATAAAGTTTTTCATCGTCTGTTACATTTGTAAAATATTTAAAATCCTCTATTTCACTACAACTCCACGATTGTAGTACCAAGCTATAATTTTTTAAAATAGATGTTTAAAAATATTTTCTTTTCAGGTCCATTTTAACACAGCTCCAATTCAACAGCAATCTATCCAGGTAATTATAACTATTTTTGCTAATGGTATAGAGGGTTTTAAAAATTGAAAACCAGCATCATCGATAACATTTTAAATAAACTTATTTTCTAAAGATACTGCAGATCCTTAATAATTAACATAATGTTTCCGTAATTAATTGCACCTTTCATAAAAACTACATCAAATACAAAAGTTCAAGAAAAACAAAATATTATTGAGTTTAAATAAATATTAGTAAATTTATTTTGCAGGCTACCAAATTCTCAACTTCCCCAGTGAAGCAACAGCCTATCCAGGTATTATTATTATTCTAAACATTTATAGTATTTTTTTATTATTAATTTTCCAGATGCGTGTTCCCCAATATAGTGTTCTACAAGCAATAATCTTGCTTCATTTTCATTATTTTACACCAAACCAGTACTTTTGCTTCAAATGCTCTGTAATTAAAGTCAAATGGCCAAACAAACAATCGGAGAGTTGACATAAAAATTCCCTATTTTATTAATACAGTAGAAGTTATTTATTTGGTGTCAGTCGGTTATTTAATTGGGTAGCAATAAATTGTGGTATCGCACAGTTAAGAGTAAATGGTGTAGCGTCATTTAACCTTTATTTCTTTTAAACGGACCTTATTTTCTCTCTTCTAATCCCTCTCTTTAATTCCAGGACTATGCTCAATTCGAAAGCAAACCCTCCCCGTACGCCTTCAGCTATGACGCCCAGCTTGAAGACGGCTCTAGTTCCAGAACAGAATCTTCGGACGCCTCTGGCAAAGTGGTGGGTTCCTACAGCTTGTCCGCAGCTGACGGCAGAAAGAGGACCATCGACTACATCGCCGACCACCAAGGATTCCGGGCCACAGTCAACACAAACGAATTCGGCACTAAAAGCGACTCCCCAGCGGATGTCCAACTGTATTCTAATGCACCCTTGGAGGCACCTACCCACTACAAGAGCAGCAGCAGCCATCAATTCAGTCAGAAACCAATCCAAGCATTTAGTCAGGAACCCATTCCTGTACAGCAATTCAACCAGAAAACCAAACCTGTGCAGCAATTTAACCAGAAACCTTATGTGCAACAATTCAGTCAGGAACCAATTCCGGTACAACAATTCAGCAAGAAGCTACCCCAACCCGTACAGAAATTCAGCCAGGAACCAGTAGCTGCTGCCTTCCCTACTGAACAGAGTCAAATAAAATCGACCTGGTCCGCTGCCGCATCCACTAGTAATCAGTTCAATGATGCCAGTAAGGTAATTGTGATTGAATGGTTTTCTTAAAGTATATACAGTCTTAGTATAGTTAGTATTATTGAAATATTTGCTACCATAAATTATTTTCAATATAAATTCCCAGCAGGTAAGTTTGCAGACATACCCATATGTCATAATACTATTTCTAAACCAAACACGTTACATTAAAACGAAAATATAAAATACATTATATTTAAATGTACCAGCAAAAGAATAATTATGGTTCAACATACTTCATTTTAATATTTTGCGGTCGTATTTTTTTCGCTGAACAGAGCCAACTAGAAACGAGGCGATTTTTCGCATATTTGATGAATTTCCTACAGGTTATCAGCGCGTCAAACCAAGTGGTGCCCGAGATTCACCCCTCGATAGAAAAATATACATTTGATTTACATAGCTTTGTTCAATGTCATGTTCGTATGTTTACGGCAAAACTATAATAAGTTCTTCCTTATAGACCAGACTTCAACTTTGCCTTTTTTCTAAATGGTAAAAAAAAGAAAAATTAGAAACATTAAAAATTCCAGAACTAATGACTAGATCACAGCCTGACGTGGTTTACAATGCCAAAACTTGCCTTACCAAACTAACTAAAGTGTTTCAAGTATATTGGAATTAATTGTAGATTCCTGTTGATAATTTAGTGCATTAATTTAGTTTGAATACAAAATCAAGTGTAATATACTTTTAACAAATCCAAATGCATTTCATCTCATAACAGGGAGCGGTACAGTACAACCAAGGAGTAGATCAGTATGCTCCCTTCGACTTCAACTACGTCGCCCAACTCGAAGACGGTGGATCCAGCTCCCGGACCGAATCCGGGGACGGATCCGGCAAGGTGGTGGGCTCCTACTCACTGAACGCAGGGGACAGCAGGAGGACAGTCGACTACTTGGCAGATCATTCCGGCTTCCGGGCCACGGTCAACACCAACGAGTTCGGTACCAAGAGCGACTCGCCGGCCGATGTCCAGTTCTACTCTTCTGCTGTGCAGGAGCCAGAGCAGCAGCAGCAGTTCGCAGCTGCAGCCACCAAACCAGCGAATGCCGGAGGACACTACTCGGCGCAGGCGTCTTCGGCGGGACACTACTCGGCCGATTCAAAGACGTCGTTCGCTACGCAGCAAAGGGTGAGTGTTATTGATTACTTACATTACTTGTATAGAAAACTAAAATTTAAAAAGAAAACATATTATAATAAACAGAATTGCATTTGTCATGTTAGTCTCTAACTAAAAATAAAATATACATAGTAATCGAAAATCTTGGTATTTAGGATCCAGCTTTTTAGAACTATTTTTAAAATGCAAAGTGACTTGTTAGTTGTTCCTTTATAGTAGTTGCATGGTCCAGCGTTGTAGGTGCGGCGTTTCGGGTGGGGGGGGGGGGGGGGGGGGGTTTGTCCTCGCACTTTTTTCGGATGTTGCCACTCACTTTTCTAATATTGCACTTTTTAAAAATAAAACATAACCGCAACCCATTCCACTTCTCTGAAGTTTTTGTACCACGTAAGGGCCAGGAGGAGTCGTCGCAACTGCAGTATACGATTCTGCCCCATAAATCTCCGTGGAATCCATTTTATAGGGATAAATAGCATACCATTATGTAAAGGACGGTGGGCTGCGTCAACCAGACCTATTATAAATCCATTGCGCCCTCTGAATTTTGTGAGTAGAAAGTCGGTCTTAACTGCAGTATACGATTCCACATTCATAACTCCACGGGTTTAATGGCAGATCAAGATATGGGAATCTACAATCGTGTAGAGGATAGTGGGATGCGTCGACTAGGCCGATAATTAACTCATTCCCCTATTAGAGCTTTGCCCCGTTTGTAGGTGGTTGTTGCCTTTGACGTATGTGCTTCCTTCCCTCCCTTCCCCCTCCCCATAAATCACAGGAATTCACCCTTTGTGGATAAAAAAAACTTACCATTGTGTAGAAGAGGGTTAGGCCCCGTCAACCGGGTTGGCCATTAATCCACTCTCATCTTTGACCTTTATATAGTTTCCCATACATATTTCTTGTTTCCTCATGATCTTGCCCCCGCACTTTTAGCACCCAATCGCCGCCACTGCCGGGGAATATACGCATATTTCATTCTATACTTACACCGTTCATTTTTTAATAACACCTCTATAGACCTTTGGCGGAAAAGGTTGACGTCATAGCTTATTTACGTTTGTTCTTTTTTATATCCCGTTCATCCTAGTAGACAATTTATACACATTTTGTTTGTCCTTAAAGCAATCTAACGTGCCTCATTCGTCTCCTAAAAACAGGTCGAGGAGCAATCCTTCCAGCCACCATCCCCATATTCATTTGCGTACGACGCCGAGGCGGCAGGCGGCAGCAGTGCCCGTAGCGAGTCTTCCGATGCTGCTGGCAAAGTGACGGGCAGCTACACGGTCCGCAACGAAGACGGGTCCATGCGAGTCGTTGAATACGTCGCAGACGAGAACGGTTTCCGGGCCAACGTTAAAACTAACGAGCCCGGCACAAAAAGCGACGATCCGGCCGATGTAGTGTTTAAGTCCGACGCACCTGCCTACACTGCGCCAGTACAGCAGAAGCCGTTTCAGTCCAAGACCAACAATTTCCCTCAAAGGACCTATTCGCAGAAATCCAGTATGGTCAGCCAGAAGGCCATAGATGCCTGGAGCAGGTAGGTAACTTCCCTGGACCAAGACATGTATCTGAATTGAGTTGATAAAATCTAGATATTTAAAATATCACTTAATATCAACCAGATTGTAATTTATACATGCGTGTACAATGCAAAATTAACAAATGAAAAATTTAATCAGTGATTGTATATATTATAAAGGTAAAAAACAAATTTAAAATAAAAATTAGCTTGAACTCAAACGCCATTTTACGATTAAGAAATGCAGTTTATCAATTTTCTGTAAAAGATCATGTAAAATCTATAATAATTGTAATTTAATAACATAAATAGTACTGAACTGTACTTGTTCTTGCATCAAGAAGAAATTTCTCTCATTTCAGATACTAAGAACGTTTTCAAAGACAAAGGATTAAATTGTAAAAATGGACTGTGTGAAAAACGTCGTGGGCATTTTGTTAAAAAAAATGTGTAAATAAATGTTGGGAGCATAGAAAAAAATGTATAAAAAAATCATGGTGTAGGTAATCATTTGTTAGACATGGCAAACGCATCATTTTTCCTTACACTTATAAACAATGCATTTGTAAAAAAAAAATCCAAAAATAAGTTTTAAAAAGTAAAATTAAACAAAAACCTTTTGATTAAAAATTTCATCATGAATCAAAATCAATCATTACTGAACAAAGGTACTTTATGCAAACTTAAAACATTTAAATTGACCAGCGGAAATTATTTAAATAACAACAGTTCAGCCTGTAATTGCTGGACAAACTGCTATTTCAAATACAAATGCGGCTTAAAACATCGATTTTTAAAATTAAAAAACAAAAAGTGATATTTTTTATACAACATTCCATGTGTAATGTATAAAATACGTCATCAAAATGGAAGTTATTCTTATTGCATTCAATAATTGTATAGGAAGAACTCATTTTCAAACACTAAACGACTGTGATATGTTGCACGATGCCTCTTTGCTAATAATGTTCATATTGTGACAACGTGATTGCTTTGTCTTGTGTATATGATATTTTTTATTTTTATTACAATAAAATATGTTTCAAATTGAATTCAAGCAATATTTGTTGTTTCATTTTCTTTTAAAATTACATTTATAACAATAGAGCTAGAACGTTAAAACGTAGTAATTATAAATGGATAATTTAGTGTTTTTTCATCTAACATATTTTCAGCACATTAAAAAACATTATATTAAAACACATATACATAGAATTCTTTAAATTTACAGAAGAACAGAATTCTTTAAATTTATACCTTGGTACAGAAATGGCACTTTACTTCCTAATTTAATTTACTGCCTATTCAATTAGGTCTATATCCAGTATGGGGTGCCAAATTTATCTGATTTAAAAAGAAACTTACCTTAGAAAAAAATTAACCTCTTTGTCAATTGGCTACGTTTATCACTCATATTAAACGTGCGATATCCTGAACATTTTGCCATGACAATTTTGATTAAAATTGTTATACCTTAATTACTTATAAAAATACATATACCTTAATTACTTATAAAAATACATATACCTTAATTACTTATAAAAATACATATATATATATACACGGTATGGGAATAGTTATTATAATTTCTTTGCTTTTATTTCCGGATAATTGTAGATTTTATTTTTCGATAAAATATTTAACAAAAATAGAAAAGGGCGAAACCCCATGCTCAGGGCTCGCAACACTTTTTACATATGTCCCTAGGGAAAAAGGGACCAAACATCTTAAAAAAATAAGGACAAAAAGGGTCCTACAAAATTTAAATCCCCATTAAATTTTAAGTCATCAACTGTAAAAATGACGAAATTATAGAAAAAACGCAAAGAGTTTTAAATAAACAAAAAGTTACATTTTGTAAGTAACAATACAGGTTATCCACGCAATCGCAACTATCGCACATCCAACTTAAATATTAAGTTGCATGCAACTGTAAAATTCTAATTGTATCTGCTCATTTAGCAATTATCGGAAATTAACTATTGGACAAAATATCCTTTTGCTCTATACCGCGCTAACAACTTTGTCAAATAATCGACAAATTGGCGATTTCGAATTCTGAAACGTGGCAGCACTGAATTAAATGCAATTAAAATAATCATCGGAAAGTTGATGAGTGATTTTTTAGTTACTCAGCTGATTAAAAGGTCCAGTGCAATTATTGGATACTGCCAGAAAAATACTTTAGATTCAGATATTTGATTACATCAGCCACAAGTCCGTGACTTTTCCCTTATCAAATTCAAGAGTTTAATAACTAATGGTTAAATAGTGTACATGTTACGCACAGGGCTCGCAACACTTTTTACACTTGTCCCTAGGGAAAAGGGGACCAAATATCTTAAAAAAAGGGACCTATAAAATTTAAACCTACATTAAATTTTTGTTACCCAACACAATTATAAATATCGCACCGTAAAACTATTAATATTGTAAAAACAATTTGTTAAAATCTTATGAATATTTTAAACCTTATGTTAAAAAAATTATAGGAAATAAGCAACGGTGTAAAAAGAGATGTAAATTAAAAAAAAAATTATTTTCTATCCAATTGAAATAAAGCTCTAAATGGTACGTTTGATATATGTAAGCTATTTCTCAACACTATATCAGTCTTTGACTATACCGTCTGTGCTTTCGGTCAGGGTCAGAGTCGCAACCTTACAATGACATGTGTAAAATCAATATAACTTAACTGAGAATCAGCCTATGGGGATAAAAAATGTACCATCGTGTGCAGGAAAGGAAGTTTTCGAACCGGTCTATTTTTCACCTATTCCCCCTCTGACCTTTGTACCGCGTTGGTAGGGGGTGTTGCACGTAATTGTTACAATATATGATTCAACTCTATAACTCCATGTGCAATCAGCTTATGTGCATAAATGGCATACCGACGGGCAGAGGAAGGTGGAATACGTCGACCAAGGCGATTGTTAACTCATTTCCTCCTTTGACCTTTGTAGGGAGGATCGCACTTGGCTGCAGCATATGCTTCAGCCCCCATTACTCCACGGGGAGTCAACCTTTGAGGGATAAATTATCTACCATCGTGTTAGAGGAAGGTATGCCACACCAACCATGTTGGCTATTTACCCACTCCCTTTCTAAAATGTGTGCCGCGTGGGGCCGAAATGCTGAAACTCTACAAGGAAACAGAACTGTGAATATTCTGAAACCAAAACAGAAGCCTATCGAAGACCGTAATGGGATGAAAAAACATTCGGATGAAAACTGGACTAATTATCGTTATTTGTGCAAGAAGTGCCATACAAGTCACGGAAAAGCTAATTGTCCAGCTTACGGAAAAATGTGCAGGAACTGCAATGATGTTAAAAGATTTCCTAAAGTCTTTAGGAATTATGCATACACTTGTGCCAACTTATCATCCGCAATCAAATGGATTAGCTGAGCGATCGGTACAAACTTTCAAACATGCTCTGGAGAAAATTCTTAAAGATGGCAAGGACTGTGATTCTGTTGTAAATAAAGTTAAAAGGTTTCTGCTTGCATATCGTTCGGCTCCACATTCCACAACTGGGCTGTCTCCTGCTGAACTGTTCCTTGGACGTCCCATCAGGACTCTCCTGAACTTGATTCATCCCTGTACTACACACCATGTACAGAAGAAACAGAACATTCAGAAGCAGCTATTCGATAGATCACATACTTTGAAAAAGAGTTTACTCTCTGGTCAGAATGTGTGGGTACGTTCCTATAGAGGTTCCCGTCACAAATGGGTTCATGGTGTTTTAATAGAACCTCGAGGTACCAAAACCTGGATCGTTGAGATAGATGGAAAAAAGTTATCTGCCCATTTAGATCAGCTACGCCCAGATTCTGAAGTGGACTTTCCCAAACCCGAGTTCACAGATGTTGAAGATATTGGTTCATATCCTACTTTTGAGGATAGTCCCTCACCACTTCTGAGTATCCCAATACATACACAGGATACCGGAACCATGTTTCCTCCACCGTCCACAACACCCAAGGGGATAGAAAACTGTTCAGAAGTTTCAACTGCTTTGCCAGACTCTGCTGCTGATGCCCAAATTCCTTCAGCTGCTGAACCTGTCTGTCCCACTCCAATTCGACGCAACCCGTCTCGAAACAGAAGAAAGCCCAATAGACTAAACCTTTAGGACTGTGCCAGTAACTTTTTATACCTGCGTTCTTTTGCTTTTTTATAAAGGGAGTATTGTGATATATTTAATATCTGTAATATAAAACTTAACTGTAGTAACTTTACGGAATATGTTTGTAAGAACAACACTGGCAACACTGAAAAAGTATGTAACAACAATAACTACTGGTTTCTCTGATGCTGTAAGCATGTGTTAAGAATCATATAATAAATGCTCTAATCTTATTTCTAGTATTAGAAATCATCAACTACACATATATTATACTTTAAATGAATTAAAATGTAAAATAATTAATGCTCCTGTTTTGGGTACTTTTGATGGTAATAAAGAAATAGTCTTGCAATGTGATAGTTCTGAAGAGGGTATGGGTTGTTGCTTATTGCAAAATGGGCAGCCAATTGCTTTTGCCTCAAGAGGGTTAAATGATGCAGAAAAGAACTATGCACAAGTTGAAAAAGAATTTCTTAGTATTGTGTTTGCAACAAAAAAGTTTCATAACTATATATATGGTAGAAATGTAATTATTCATACTGATCATAAACCATTAGTGTCTATTATGAATAAAACTGTAGTAAATGTACTTTCACCTAGATTACAAAGAATGAAACTAAAATTGTTAAGGTATGATTTAAATGTACAGTATTTGCCAGGTAAATACATGTTTGTAGCCGATCTTCTTTCCAGGTCATATAATAAAGAAGAGGTTGATAATGATCCTTTTCTAGAAGAACTTGTACATTGTGTGAAGGTTACTAAACATTTGCATGTAAGTGACGGAAGATTGAAGGAATTTCAAGCTACAACTAAAACTGATCCCATTTTAAGTGAAATTATAAATCTGTTTAAAAATGGATCTGATACTAAAGAAAGCCTTCCTAAAAATGTGGAAGTTTTATTTTAAGTTTAAAAATGATTTATTGTAGATGATGATATTGTATTTCTTAATGACAAAATTGTAGTCCCAGCAGAAATGCGTAAGGAAATGTTGTCAATTCTACATGAGGGTCATTTTGGTATAGAGAAAACAAAATCTAGAGCCAGACAACTTTTGTACTGGCCAGGAATAGCAAATGATATTGAAAATGTAGTAGGTAAGTGTACTGAGTGTGAGAGATATAAACAAAGTAATACTAAAGAACCATTAATTCCCCATGAGATCCCAGATTTATCTTTTAAGAAAATTGGAATGGATATTTTACAACATGGTGGGAAAGATTATTTGGTTGTCATAGATTATCTCTTTAAATGGGTTGAACTGCTAGTTTTAAACAACAAACGTGCCAGTGAGGGAGGTAATTAATAAGCTAAAGGGAATCTTTGCATGTCATGGAATTCCTAGAATTAGTGTATCAGATAATATGCCTTTTAATTCTTTTGAATTTAAAAAGTTTGCTAAAGAGTGGGATTTTGTAGTAGTTACTAGTAGTCCTACATTTCCTCAGTCAAATGGTCAGGCGGAAAGTGCTGTAAAAATAGCTAAAAACATTCTAAGAAAGTGTAAGGGAAATGTAGAAATTGCTTTAATGGATTATAGGAATTCCCCAATCAAAGGGTTAGAAATCTCTCCCTCCCAAATCTTAATGAGTCGAAGGGTTAAAACTAAAATTCCTGTAAGTAAGAATTTACTACAGCTTAACGTCAAACAGCAGATTATGAAAAAACAAAAATAATTTAAATCTTATTATGATAAAACTTCAAGACCTCTTCCTGAGTTAACGCCTAATCAAAATGTCTTATTCAAAATCGTAAAGTTTGGGAACCAGGTAAAGTAATTAAATCTGCTGATACTCCTAGGTCCTATTATGTAAGAAATGAGGAAAACACTCTGTTAAGGAGAAACCGTGTGCATTTGCGACCATCTGCAAATAGCCCTAACTTTCAGGTGAATGATGAAAATACTGTGTGTAACGAAAGTGTGCCTGATTCTGATATGTGTAAGACAAGAGATGTGGTTGATCGTCAACCTGGGTATCAACTAACCAGGTATGGGAGAATTGTAAAACCTCCTGATCGATTGCAAGTTTCATGAGTAATGTAATTTCATTGTAATGTTTTAATTGTGTAAATGTTTTTGCAATGTAATATTTTTAAGAACTTATATGTTTTAAATTTTAAAAAATGAAAAGAGGAGATGTTGTATATGTAATTGTAACCGTATCTCAACAGAGTTAACTGTGTCTGTAACTTCATAAGTGTAACCGCAACCGTATGGTTTGCCATGGCTGTAATCGATAATAGACAATAAAACAGATAATACAAAAAAAGCAAGTTTTTTCAAATTATTTCTTCTGTAGATAATTTTAAATGTTTTAATATGCTGTAGATAATATATCAATAAATCCCATTATCATTAGCCCCTCACATTTTTCTTACAATTCAAGTTCCAACGCACTTTGCTTTTGGTTCTCCCTTCAGCAGTGGATCACGTGTTTACAAAAATAAAACTGAAAATATGAAAATGCGAATAACCATGCTCTTTTTGTAATTCTTTTTCAGACGTAAAATTAATTTTTATTTATGTAACATAAATAGAAAAGCCCCAGTGCATCCCCTAAAAGGAAAATAAAACAATGTACCCTTAAAAGTAAAAGCCTAATCTATCCAAAAAAGAAATGCACAATGTAACTACACAAGAAAAAAATGTATCCGTAAAGGAAAAACCCAATGCACCCCTCAAAGAAACAGCCCAACATGAACATACCCTTAAAATAAAACTTAAGGTGCCCTTAAAAATAAAAGCCATTAAGGAATATGCCCATTGTGCGAATAAAAAAGCCCACTCTACCTCTATAAGAAAAAGTCTATTGTACGCCCCAAATTAAAAGCCTAATTTATCCCAAAAAGAAAGAAAAATAACAATGGAGACACAAAAAAAACAACAATGTACCCATAAAACCTAAATGTATCTCTAAAAAAATATAAATATGCTTTTTATATACATTTACAAATAAAACCCCAATGTGTCCCTAAAAGTTAAATTCCAAAAGTATAAAAAAAATGTACCCCTCCCCTTTAAAAATTAGATCAATGTATCCCTTTAAAAGAAAACCTAATGTCAAACGTTAATGTACCCCAATTTCTGTAACTTAAATATATTCACAAGACCTAAATTCCAATGCATTCTAAAAACTAAATCTAAGTGTATTCCAAAATATATGAAGTTTTAACTAAGAAAAAGTACCCTTCAAACAAAAACTATCATGCACCTTTTAATTTTTAAAGTACAAAGTCAATATGTCTTCATAAACGATAGATTAGAGTATACGCAAAAAAGTGTAACTTTGCAATGAAATCAATGTACTTCTCAAAGTCCATTGCACCATTACTATCAGAATATTTGCAAGTTTACTATGTCCTCCCTCCTCTTTCAATTAAGTCTAAAGAAATCGTGAAATGGGCAAATTATGAGTATATTATAGATAAAAATTAAGTAGGGAGCCATATTTACAGAAGAGTTATAATTTATATTCTACACAATACATAGGGTCATAAAATTAAAATTAGCGGCAAAATTATTAATTTGGCGCAGGTTTTGCGCAATTTGGCTAAAACTCAGTGTTTTGGAGCAGCTTGGAGCAGAAATCGCGAATTGACGCAGTTTGGCGCAATTTGCGCAGGCGCAACACCCCTGCATTAACAATGTAATTTAACGCCGGGAACCTGCCAAAATTTCAAAAATTACATTCGTATATTTTACATAGTATGTTTTTTTCACAACAAATTTATATAAATTATTTTTAAATTTTATAACAGATGTAATTAAAATCCCTTTTCTTCTGTCGATTGAAAAAGCTTTGAAACCCAAGAGATTTGCCGGCCATTTTCAGCCTTAATCAAAAACTGTTGCATCGCATCTCCAGAAAAACCGCCGCTTAGTGCTCGCGAACGTCAGATACCCTCGAAGTGACGGTCAAATCCTATGTCACATCACACCGCCATTGTGTATTTCACATCGTACCGCCAATTAAATCGGAATTCACTTGCTTCTATAATTGCATTCCATTCTGCTTTCAGTGTTTCGTAGAAACTTTTCGATTCAAACTACGCTTGCAACTGAAACCCTGAAATTGTATATATGTTCATTCAGACATGCAACTATTGGACAAAATATCCTTTCGCTCGATACCGCGGTAACAACTTTGACAAATAATTAATAATTTGGCGATTTTGTATGAATTGTGATAATACGAGTTTGCCGATTTTTCATCTTTACCTCGGCGATTTCGAAATCTGAAAATTTTAATGCAGATTTGGATCATAACCCCAGGGATTTTAAAATTAAGGTCTGAAAAAGCGGAATTCTATCATGTCTGATCACTGCCTTTTATATTAGCTGCCTGTCAGATGGGCTGGAAGAGGAGTTTTGTGACAGTTTCGTCCGCGAGAGGGGCTAGTGAACAACACCTCACCGACTCGACATTTCGTATAGTACAGTGTGTTTTGTGTCACTGTGAAATGTTCAATAGTGGGACATTTAGCTTAGGAATTTATGGCAAAAAGAAGGGAGATTCAAGCATTTTCCCCTTCTCACATCTGGTCCAAAATACACTTAAAATCATTCTGTTGTCTAAATCGAAAAGAAAACTTCACGGGGCAGGGAATACAAGTCGTAAACTTGTCAAAGAGGGGATATTTTTGATGAATTAACTGTCCCTCCCCGTCCCCTCCTACCACACCCATCTGTTGATTGTCAAAGGACACACACATTCTCATTCTTGAAACTTATCTAATTTTGAACACATTGAATGGAAAATACACTAAGATACCCATTCATTCCCAGTTGAAAAGTAAATTTCCCATCGTTAAAACTTCTGGTGCTTGCTTGCACAGTGAGAGTCGATTTTCAGAAGAAATGTATATAACTATAATTGGATTGCATTGGAACCATTTAAAATCAGTGATTAAACAAAGACACTGTTGTATAATTTTTTTTCTTTCTTTTAAAAATGGGATCAGCGCTAATTAAAAATTTTACAGATGAGATGGCTGACTTAAATTATTCGCGAATTGTATTATACTAATATTGTATTATGCTAAAGTTTTTTCTTCAGCTTTATTTCGGTCTGCAGTTATTTTGTTACATATTAAGAGCTCTTCAGTTAGACCATAAAATAGCGGCAATTAAATAAAAACTGCAATTATACACCAATTTTTTTGAAAATCAATTTTGCGACTTAAAAAGCAGCTTCAGCTGTGGTATTTATTATGTTAAGGGGAAACTTTAGTTTTGCATGCATATTTTAATATTTTTAATGTACCATAAGTATCATAAAACTTCCAAAAAATTTTTTAAAATGCAGTTGTTTTGTTTAAATTCTAAATAAAAATAATATAAATAATTATAAATATTATTCAATAATTATAAATATTACATGTGAGGGGTTGACTTACAAGAGCAACACAACAACTACTTTTAACAGTAGTCCATAACTATTTTTAAAATTAGTAAATCACCCCCCCCCCCCCAATTTCGAAATAAATTAGTTAAAAAATTTATAGTTATGGCAATTTAAAGATCTAATAAGCGTTTTAGTTGACCAAAACAGGTAAAGAATAATATAAGAACTATATAATCTAGTCAAAGACTCGACATTGCATAGTATTGTGCAACCCATTCAAAGGAATGTCTTCGCTTTCATTGGTTAAAAATATTAATTTTCTTAAATTATAAATTTTCCCAACTCGGGTACTTTCAGACCTTGAAATTCCCAACTTTTAGGGTTTTCTTTAGAGGGGGGGGGGGGGGGGTCCGTAAACCCCCCCCCCCCCCCCCCCCCCAGGAGCGTGCCTAGAAATTCCTTCTCGGTCAACCCATAGATCTATGTTATATAATTTTCTTTTTTAATGGCACGTGAATTTTGGTGGTAAAATTCAAAATCGACTGCGCTTGGTGTTAAGAAGCTTCAAGCGACTATAACCCGCTGTTTTTGAACAGTTATTATGATATGATGCTAGATTCTAAAAATGACTGCCCGAAGGAATTTGAGTTACTGAAACCGACTGCTCGGAGGAGTGATATGACAAAACAATTTTTCCAAGCCCTAAGGGGTTCCCAACTGTTTCGGAACAGTTGGTGCGATGCGAGCAGGTCCGGGTCCGACCCCCACTAATTATCTGGAATCCCTGAAAGTTGGGAATTTCAACTTCGAAAAACCCGAGTTGGGAAAATTTATGCCTGCACAAAATTAATATTGTTAACAAATGAAAGCTAGGGAAGATTAGACATTGCCCAACTTGTAAGATTACATTTAAATTAGACCTCAGAACGGACACTGCATTGGAATATGGATGCAACATATCAGTGGTCGTGAGAGAACTGTTTAATATTACTAAAACTATATACCTAAAATATATATTAATTTTTTTTTTAAATATCGATAAGTTAGAACTGAAAATTTTCATCACTGTTGAGTTGGGAATTTTGAATCGTAAAGTTTGGAAATTTCTTGTTTTCCTTAAATCGACATTAGGAATATGATATTGGAGCAAGGTACGTGAGTGCGCTTAAAACAGTGGGCGAGATGCCGCGTATGACACAACTTAAACAAAGAGAAAAGCATGGCCTTGGCGCCGATTTTCAGGAAAAAAAATAGAAGAATTGCAACATAAAATAATCGCGACAAGGAGCATCATAAGTTAGGAATTTACAGTTGCCGAATTTACCTACATCCAGTTTGCTTGACGGGGTGTTTAAAAAGATAGCTGGATCGGCATTGGGCGATTGTTAGGAAGATCTAGACGAGACCAACCTTGCTGAACTTTCTTATGCTCCTTTTACACGGTCGAGATATACACGCGCGAGCTTTTGCAGAAGGCTCTGTGATTGGAGTATACAAACCATGTGATTTGTATTTACCAATTGCAAAGGCATCTGCAAATTCTCACCCACGTTTATCACGTCCGTGTAGTATGGGTCTTAGAGCCTGCAATTGGTCGCCAGTATTTGTATTTATATACCAAACTGTCATTGATAATTTTTATAAGTTATTTAAGAAAAAAAAAAGTTTTTCAAAATATTCAATGACGATTACTTGGAAATTTCTATTTGAGAATGTCATATCCAGGAAAAAATTTCAGATTCCCAGAAAAACCAGGCGAGTTACGTGTCTAAAGCCAGTTTGTAATTATTAAAGCGTCAATTCCTTGACTGTTGTTTCCTATACACATTTTTAAACGCAATTAATGTTTTTACTTAGTTTACTAGTGTAATGAATGTTTTGAAAGTTATTAAATACTAGCAAAATTACCCGTTCTTCGCACGAGGATAAATAAAATAACGACAAATGAAAAAATATATGCATTTCCTCTCCTCCAGGGATTATTGCATATACCAGTTTAGAATTTCTCCTAAAAAAATGTTTCTTTCATAAATTGAAATTTAAAATATCTTTATTTTTAATAAATTTGAAGTTAAAAAAGTAAAAATATCTCTACACTATTTGGTTGCTAATACACCGATAAAAATCCAATAATTTCTAGATTATTAGAACTACGAATGATTTTTATCAAATAAAAAGTTATTAAATTAAATTATAAACAAAACACTTTGATCCTAATTTTTCTATTATTTTTAAAAAAATAGCTTCAAAAAAAGTTTTATTAAATTGTAGTTTTTAAAGCATTACTTTCAAGCGTGATTTTAAATGACACTTCTAAATCAATCACGATATTAAAATGTTCTTAAGCCGTATGGAAGTAAAAAAGGCAGTAAAATCCGAAAACAGAAGTTTTTAAAGATGGCTTAATTAGGAAATTTGATCTTGAACTTCAATGACTTAACATTCAAAACAATCAGAATTTCCCCGTTTCATAATATTGCAATTTTGATTTGACTATTTCCAAATGCCTCTTCCAATGTATCATTTTGGCTACTTCTTTGCAATCTCTTCGAGCAGCTACTTGTGTATCTAATTGTAGTTTGCATTTTTGACTTTTGGAATACAGAACATAAAAATGTACATTGCAGGAGAATAAACCTAAACTTTTTTTGCGAATAAACTGCCTCAAATTCTTAATAAAAGAATCTACAAATACAAAAAAATAGTATGTTTTAAAATACTACACAACTTTCTACTGCTACGTCTAAATACCCATGTGTTAAAGAATTCCAATGAATACTATTATTACAGAAGAATAGCCACCATATTTTAAATTTGAGTCATTTTTTTTATTTCCGGAACAATGTAATAAAAATTCTGTATTTACTTCATTTTATTAAAAAAAAATTCTAAAATTTTGACTTTGTGATATTATTGTTTTTGCACTTGCATCGAAAAATACCTGTCATATAAATACTTAGTAAGTTTCCACAGTAAATTAAAGCCAAAACGCAATTTATCCAAAGAATAAACTTTTATAACTTGGCGACATAATTATTTAGCAAACGGTTAAATATTATAATCTCACCATGTACGTTAAATAATTCTAAATTTCATTCTTAATGTTCGCCATTTAATGTTTTAAAAGGAAATATTACTTTGCACATTAAATAAAAAAAATCTCAATTAGCAGTTGGTATCTGCGGAATTTTATTCGTTTAATAATATTAAAAAGTCGTATAGAGTTGAAAATTCAAAGTGAAACTAAGCTTCGTGCATTAAAAAAAAGTACTTGCATAGCATATTTTTCAAATAAATTAAATTGACGTTCATACATAAATTACTCGCATTTTGGAAGTATTGTTCTAAATGTCCGATCTTAGACATTCAAATATAGTTACAATAAACCTGCATTCAAACAAAACAAAAGACACAAAACAACTATAAACCATTCCATACGGTAAAATTCTAGTTATTTTAATTTTTGCAATAATCCGTATTGTAGAAAAAAGTCCAATGTGCGGATATTTTCAGTAATTATTAAATCAAACTAAACTTATGACGTCATTTTTATACTGTAAATAACGAAAAGAAAATTCTTTAAAATCGCAAACGATGTCATCATCTATGTTAAGTCAATTGAATACATTAAAATAGTTATAATAAACGAATGGAACATCGTACAAACTTAAAAATTATCACAAAAAACGTCTAATTTTTCAAGTAAAGTTCTCTGTAAATTTCATAAAGCTACGTTGTGTAATTATGGAGTATTTCGTGTAAATATCGGCATTCCAATTGATTCATAATTATTTTATATTATATTTTCGCTTTTCTTCGTTAATTTTAACTGATTTTACTGTTGCCACTTCGAGAAACTTTGCTGACGTACGCTAAGAAATGTCATAACATTCGAATGGAACAACGTAGAGACTTGAAAATAGTCACGTTAAAATTCTTATTTTTTGAACTAACTATTCTGTGAATTTCAAAGCTCTGCGTTGTGTAGTTAAGGAGCTTATTTTGTACTGACAAACAAACAAACAAACCAACATCCGGACAGATTTTGGAGATTTCAGCTTTATATATAAGATTATTGTGGAAAAAAGTTTCATAGTAAAAATTTCATATCGTAGTTCAACAAATAAATTGTTTTTATTTTTCTATCCTGGTTATTTTAATATCCGGTAGAGTGAAACTGCTCAACACGGATGTTTCCTTTAAAATTATGAAAAAAATATGTCGAACGTAGTTTTCACCTGGGTGGAATTTATTTTTGTTGACTCACTTTTCTTTTTTTTTATGGTCTGGGTAATTTATGTAAAAAAAAATTGTAAAAGCATTAAATTTGTTTTCCCACTAACTGTCTCAAATGAAACAATTTTTTATTATTGAAATTCAATCAATAACTTACTAAAATTTAAGTGTTAGGTTCAATCGTGGGCAAAGTTACCCACAGTCTTATAATTCTTTTGAGCGTATTTTAAATAATAAGGTTAAATTTAGTTTTAAATTTAAAATATACAACTTCTTTTTAATTAAACAACTAATTTATTTAGTTTAAGTTTTGTATAAATACTTTAATTTTAAACAAGTTACTTTCTGTTTTCCATATTTATAATAGACTAGCAATATGGCCCGGCGTTGCTCGTAGTCACTTTGCGCAATGAAAGCTGCGCGATTTTGTCTTGTTAGCGTAGCCATCGCATATCACTCTCTTTGCACTGTGAAAAATAAATTTTATCCAAATACAGATTTATTAAATTAGTTTGAGTATTTTTTGAGATACTTAAATCTATTTCTTTTTGAGATACTTAAATCTATTTCTATGTTCACGACTTTACATGCTATTGCGACTACTATTTAAACTTTTGTTTTTGTAAAATGTTTATTTTTGTGAAATAAATATTCCTGAATTTTTTAAATTGCATATTTTTTGTATAAAAATTAACCATTTAGTGACAATAAACCCATGTAGTAAACTGCACATTCATTAGTTTTAATATTGGCGACGCAATAATATATCAAAGTAAAAATATTGCATTCTTCCAAATCGAAATAATGTATCGTATTTGGTGAAGTTTTTTTTCTTCTTTTGTGCCAATTGGCGACCGGAGTCTATATAGACGTCTTTCAACATAACTTCATACGGGTCAATATTTACGGATAATATTTCTTATAAAAAATTAATTATCAAATATTCATTTTTGAATACCAATAATATGTTTTTGAAGTGATAATTTAAAAATAAGATACATGGAGGTATAAATATAGAAAACCTTAAGTTAAACTTTTAGGGTGGACCATTTCAACATCATAGTAATATTCCACTCCGTAACAAATAGCACTATTGTCATAAAGTTAAGTTGTTTGGAACATGAATACACGAATACATGAGTCAGTCGACAGGGCTGGTTTATCTTCCTCCTTCAGTTGGCGAGGTTTTTATTAACGACATTAATTTTGTTATTTATACCCTAATTTCGCCATTGTGATGATAGTTTTAAATATAGGACCTCTATTTTAGCTCATTTGGCAACATTTTTATTTAATTGGAGAAAATTTGTATTCATTTGGCGACATTTTTAATTTATTTGGCAACATTTTTAATTCATTCGGCAATATTTTTAATTCATTAGGCAATATTTTTAATTCATTTGGCAATATTTGGCGACATTTTTAATTTATTTGGCGATATTTTTAATTCATCTGGCGACATTTTTAATTCATTTCGCAACATTTTTAATTCATTTGGTAATATTTTTAATTCATTTGGCGATATTTTTAATTCATCTGGCGACATTTTTAATTCATTTAGCAACATATTTAATTCATTTGGCAATATTTGGCGACATTTTTAATTCATTTGGCGATATTTTTATTCATCTGGCGACATTTACTCATCGGCCAATCAAAATGAATCGTTTATCCCAGTATTGTCTAAAAATATTTTTGGTCGCCCCAAGGTGATTTTTAACAATAATGTTATGAAGGGAAGATCGAGATGTAAATTTCCCATAGGCGTAATGTTAGAGAAAATGGAAAAAGTTCTATAACTTTTGAATGGTTACAGATATCCACATGAAACAAAGTGCAGATTTTAAACTAAGAAAAGTTTGTTCACTTGGTGCAAGTTTCAGAAAAATCCGTGCAGTAGTTTTTGAGTTAAATCCGGACAAACAGACAGACAGACAGACTGACAGACAAAAAAATTTTAAATGTGATTTTCGGAATCAGTGTATTCTAATTCGTGGAGAAAACTCAAAATGAGGGGTTTTGTTCGATTCCACTGACAGACACTCCATTCTTATATATAAGTATTGATGTAGACACCTGGCAGTTAAATTTAATAAACCCGGTTCTAAACTATCAACTGCAAAATTACGATAAGCTAGTCAATTGAAAAAAGCTTGATTTTTTTTTTATTATTATATACCATTATTATATCCGATAAGTAAGTTAACAGTTTTATAAAATAATTGTTATTTTGCATTTTTTTTTCTCATTGGAAAAAAAATTGCAGAATAACAATTGTTTTTAAAAACTATTCACTTATTTATTGGAAATATAATGGGTTCATTCTTATTTAATTTTTAAGTTTATCAAAAGTTTTAATGATTATTTTTCTAAGGTCATTCATAGATGGGGTAAAATGGACTAATAGTGAGTATTACAGTAACGTAAGCAAAAAAGTTGTAGGGAATGGTGCCATTATAAATCGTACTGTGTTATAAATCCTCTCGTATTAGTAGCTGTGTATATTAAAACCTTGGCATCTACAGACCAAGAGTTTAAGTTAAAAATGAAGCGAAATTTAAAAAATAAATAAATATTTTATAGAACGCGATTACATATTACATTTTCAAAACGCTTGTCATTTCCATGATAACTTTAAATTATTTAAAACAAATATATGCTTTAGCAAGATTAAGCTGTTGCCATTCCACGTTTTCAACTGTAAACATTTAATTAAAAAAAATGTTCCAATATCATTTATTTTATTAATAATCGCTTGGAGATGACCAAAACTGAAACATCCCCTACCCAACAAAAAAATATTGTGTTGAAATCTGAATTAGAATAAAAACCTTCCGCGAACATGCGTAAAAAAATAAAAAATACATATAGTTCTAATTGATAACCTCTCTCTTTTTTGCGCTCTTCTTAAATTGGTTGGCGCGCCTTTAAACTGGTTTTCTTGGTAATATAGAGATCGATTAAAAGTTGAAAAACACAAAATGCATTGGTATCTTTATTTCGATGTAAGCAAAATAAACATGGTACAGTTGAGGTGATACTTAATACAATCGCATCGATATCGTAATAATATTCAAAACAGATATAACGCTGTAATAATAATATCGTGTCTCTAAGTGCCTGTGTTCGTTATAAAGTTAAAGTATGTTTTACTTTAAAGCAAAGAATATTTTTAATAAAATAGATGGAAATATTTTAATTCCGTTACACACAAGGATAAAATCTAATTATTTGAACACGAACACATGGAATTTGTTTAATTCGTTTCATGATTAATGTTTGAGTGTTGCAGTCAAGTGAATAAAAGCGTGAACATCTGCTTTTGGGCGGATAAGTGAGTTCAATTAACGCTCGTGTCATTCGCAATGTTTTTTTTATGACAAATATAAATATACTTATTTGATCGCTATTTTAAAACATATAAATGACTTCTATCGTTCATCATTCATTTAAGGAACGATATTTCTTTTGATATCGCGTTATTTCTAAAAAATGGTTTTGATATACCGTTATTTTTTTGCATCTAATCAAAACTATTAGTGGGTCAAACGTATTAATGGTACTTACGAATTATTGCAACCATTTTTTTCTAAGTTTGGCAACTTTATAACTGGAGAATAATTATCTAATTCAAAATTTTGTGGTTTCGAAAGTATTTTTTATAGTTTTCCACTTTAAAGTTAACAGTGCGCGGATATCATACATATGATAGTGACGAGATACGAGATAAAAATTTATCATTCTTTCTTTTTATACGGTCTTATCCTCTTAGAAAATTAATACAATTCAGTATGTACTTGTGATTGATACGTTTCGGGATGACAGTTTCACACAGAAAAACTATGAAGGACAAAGCATAACCTGTGAACAGTAACACGAACACGTACTTTAAGTCTTCTGTCGTAAGAGCTGGGGGGCTTTCATCGGGCCAGTCATCTTTTTGAATGTTCATTTCCAATTTTTCATACTTGCTATAAGCGTCCCACCATTTCTGCGTTAACCCTGAAGATACGGCGGAAAGAACTGCGGCATTCAATGTCTCTTTGCAGCAAAAGTCTCTCCTCATGCCGACACCCACGAAAAAGGTAAACATCGCGTCCTCTGACACTACTTTTACTCTGTCGTGTGATAACTCTATCATACTTTCCCATAATCGCAATGCAATGACCGCTGTGTTTTTGGGAATGTTTCTTGAAAAACTGAAACTACCAGCGTGATATCTCCAGTTATTTTCAATGACAGATTCTGCCAACTTGTTCAAGTGTTCTTCAGTGCTTGTGTTCATAAAATTTAAAATAATGTCAGTTTCTTTTGGAACTGTACACGTGTACCATTTGTTCTGCACCGCAACGGACAACTCTTGGAAATTCTTCACGCCCAACTCTTTTCCCGGGACTATGAGAAAACTGAGGAACAGCGCGCTGTACAGAGACGAGATCACGCCAGCCCAGATCAGCCAGAAGGTCCACCAGAGCAGCTTCTTCGTGGAGTTCACCTCGACGCTGAGGGGCTGCTTGAACAGACTGCCCAGCATCGACAGGAGGATGTTGGGGAGGGAGGAAGTCTTTGAAGAGGTGATCCACTTAGAAATCACTGTTGCTGCTAGCGCGAGAACTGAGCAGATGATCCAGACTCCCAAGCTAAACGGATAAGTGAAGCCCACGAATTTCGGCAGGTCTCCTGGTTCTTCTGCAAAAAACACTACATCCTGAACTCCGTAAGGTGCTGTGAATTCCAACCATTCATGATTTCCTTCAACTATTGGTAAACATGCGAGGTGTACATCAGGTTCATCTTCCGCTTCAGTTCCAGTGATTTCATATTCAAAATGTAATTTTTCACTTAGATATTGTAGTAAATGAAAGTCAGGTTTAGGTATTGTCCAATTTCCCAAGCATTGTCCACCGTATACTATAACTCTTAATTTCTTAGGAAAATGCATTTTTGTTTCGAACTGTCTTCCACATTTGCAGAAACTTTAACTGACCAATATTTAAGATGGTATGCCCGAGAATATACTAGAAATGAATGCTTTGCAATTGCAAATCAATCGATTCGCATTTGGTGTTTAAATGTGGAAAGAAACTAAAAGATTATTCCTATGTTTTACCTTATGTTCTATCGAACACATCAACATAAGTTATTATTGAGTTTTTATTTCCATTTTTCTTGTTATTATTGGTACACAAACAAACAATTTTTAATATATGTATGCCATTAGGACAAAGTATGAAAATTGGAAAAAGGTGTAATTTTCATAATGTCAAAAGGGAAAAAGTATTTAATATTTACGTGATTAAATTTGATCATGCATATATTGTTTGAAGAATAAGAAATTTTCATTCGACAACAAAACCTCTGTATGGAAAATTTTATACTTTATTTTATCTAATGCTATTAAACGAGCAATGTTTCATTATGACGTTTCATATAATGCAGTGTTTCATTTAATGTGAAAAATCGATTGGGATACATTTTATGTCACGAAAAATGTCAATTATGTGGCGAAATAAGCAGATTAAAAGTTCCATGTTATTCTTTGCATTGCAAATTATTTATAACTTAAGACCGTTAACAGCTATTTAACGATTACAGGTAAACGATATAGATACATTAATTCACATGGTCTTTCATTTTTGGTAAGATATTTTCTTACGTTTTTTTTTATTCGATAAAAACACTTAATGTTTTTTATGAGAAATTACCGAAGGGAAACGTTAGTAAATTTGCATTTTCAAATAAAGAAAAAAAAATTCCAAACACGTGACGTTTTCGTCTGATAACTACTAGATATTTAATAATAATTATTTAAAAAGAATATAAACAAAAATTGTTTGTAATTAAAAATTTAAAAGAATATATAACCTTGCGATTTTTTTTACTTTGTTTATGTACTCTGTGCACGTAAAATCATCAGTGGAATACACAAAATGAAGTGTTTAAAATTCCATATAAGAAATAATTAAAAGAAAATATTTTTTTGTAAATTGCTAACCATGAAGGTTGTTTTTTTTTAAAAAATCATGTCAAATGGGTCATCTATCCCGCCTACAGTTAATCTCAACACCAGGTCGATGTTACATTGTGTTCATTATTATACATTTCCACAAATAGAACATGAAATTTTTAAAGCTATAAAATAATCTTTTTAAAAAAAAAGGAAAACTGACTTAAAGAAAAGCGCTCAAAAGTAAAAAATATTTTTTTAATTTTACGACCAAGTTGAAAAAATTTAATTATTTAATATCAATTTTATACTTATTATAACATTTCGAAATCGGCGCCAAATTATGTATGATTTTTGTAAATTGGCACCAACTTTTAAAAGTTGTAATAAGTATAAAATTGATATTAAATAATTCAATTTTATCAACTTGGCCGGAAAATTAGAAATTATTTTTTACTTTTTAGCGCATTTTCTTTAAGTCCTTTTTTTTAAAGATTATTTTATATTTCCGTTTTTAATTTTTAATTTAGCAGGAGGCTTCTCCCTCATTTATTATTCACCAAGAAATTAATTCAAATTGCAATTTGTGCTCAACAATGTAAATGTAAAACAATCCCTATCAATGCCAATAAATTCTGGTTAAAGAAATGTCATTGCTGTACAACTTCTGTTGAACAATGAAAATATTTTGAAATCGCATAAATTGTTTAAAAAAACTCCGTTTAATCGACATTTCGGATATATAACAGCCGGATAACCGATTATTTTTTTGCAAATTGTGCATACGTGGATTTTTCTCTATCCAACAAAAAAACAAAAATTCGAAATAGGACAATATTTTTTTCAAACGGTCCGGTTATTGAGAATTCCCAATAGTTAAATGCCGGATAACCGGATATTTTTTTTCAAATTGCTCCCAAGTGAAACATTCCCTATCCAACAAATAAAATTGTGCAAATATCTGAATTAGAACCGAAATCCTGCGCGAACATACATAAAAAAAATACATAACAGCCGAATTGATAACATCTCGAATTAGCGCGCGATTTGGCGGTCTTAATTTAAAATTTCTGGCGGTTTTATTTTGGAGTTGGTTGGAGCGCTGTTCAAACGTTTGATTAGCAGTAATGTCGTTTGTGTTGTAAAGCATTTATATTCTAGTTGAATTAATTTAATGATGTTTTATTAAATTAACTAGCTGAAATACCCGTTATACGTACGAGAAGGAATTAAGTTACAAAATAAATATAAATACAAAGCAAAATAAATAATATTTTTAATTTGTCACCAATCAGGGGGAACCAAAGTATTAAAAGTTCCAATGTTTAACAAAATTTTATTAGCAAGGTCTCGCAAGAACTGGAAAGCTTGATAATATGGAGAAGTTGGCGATACAATGATGTGGATATACATACGGTTCTCCCGTTGATGAACACCCATATTTTAACCTTTAGTAACATCCCAGATATTTAAAGATGAACAATTCTTATAATTGTCAATAAAAATCATTTCTGAAAACTTTTATTAGACAACTATATCAACATTTGTCGTTAAATTTCAAAAATTGGCGAAAATATATAAAAAAAAAGACCTTAAAAGGTTAATTTGCATAATTCAATATTTTTATATTTTTTCCTTTGTATGTGCAAATATGGTAAACCGTATTAGTATGCGGAACTTCGCAATTAGACAATCAGAAATGTCCAAAAACTAAAGTTCCGCAAACGATTTCTAAAGGTTCCACGTGCAAAATTCTACGATTTTCATATTTTTTTCTCTTGTTAGTATAGTAAACCCTAGTACCCAAAATTTTACGATTCTAAGGTGTTTGAAAATGTCGGAAACTAAGGTTCCGTTAAAAAGAAATATCAGACGATTTTTAAAGGTTCCACGTAATAAATTCTAGATTTTCATATTATTTATTTTGTTGGTATGCAATTCCTAATTGCATGCAGAATTTCACGATTCTAGAACAATCAAAAATGCACCAGATCTATCGTTCTATAAAAAATAATTGCATATTTCACTTACAATATCCTAGGTTTACAGTTTTGTTGGAATGGTAATGTACAGCTGCGGAAAAAAAAACGAACCACCAATGATTATTTCGTTAGTTTTCATAGTAGAGCTAAACTTAATATACCATTTTGTAGGGAATAAAGTCTACTATACAACGATATACAAAAAATTTGCATAGGGGACTATCTTCATACTCGAATCCGTACCAACTTTAAAATTTTTAATAGCAACACCTACTTTTGATAGCACAGAAATGTTCCCCTCCCTCAAAATAATCTAAATATAAATTTTCGTTAATTTCCTACCATTATATGCAGAGATATTATACAATATGCATCGATCTTATTTGAGGGGCTACCTCCACATTGAACAAAGTTGAACTAAGAAATTAATGAAGCGGGTAGAAAATGTTTTGACGTTAGCCGTGGTTGTTTTCGTGGTCAGATCAGAGATAAGATAAGGCTAGCATATAAATTGTTCAAATAATATGATGCAGTATGTATTATTCTTACAGACATGTTACTACTTCAATGTGATTGTATATAGTATTTTTGATGACGACAAATTTCATCATTTGTATTCTTAAGATGTTCTGAAATCATATAGGCAAAGGATAAAATTAATATTTTAAGAAAATTTTTAAATTTTAGAATATATCTTTAAAAAAATATTTATTCAAAGTTTAAAATACATATACCAATGATTTACTTTTAAAATTCATATCATTTTTTTTTAAATTCTGTATTTAAATGAAATATAGCAAATGTTATATTACAAACTCAGTTTGAAGTGAGGTTATGTAATTGCTCATTTTCCATAAGATTGTGCTTGTCTTAAGTTATGCAGGGTGGTCCAAAATTATTTAAATGCTTTTAAAAAACAAAAATATGCACATAAAGTTTTTTGTATATAATAAAGAAAGCATTGAAGTTTCTTAAACAGCATTTAGACCACTTCAATGTGCACACAAATTTTGCATCTTTAAAAAAAATAGTTTAATAATATAATCACATATGGTGTGTCCAATCCGGCTATGTGAAATATTGGAAATTTTTTAATTTCAATTGCCGCTGTAATTCAATTCGGCTTTTCAATTATTCAGTGACACTGATTGTGTTTTAAACTCTGTTTTCACGTTACCGTCAAGGGATTTACTTTTCACCTTGCAGGGTAACTTTACTCCACCTCTTAAAAAAAAGTTTCATATTTGAAAAAAGGCGGGGCATTCAGCGAAAGAAGTGAGTAATATATTTTTCACGTGAGGATTAGCAATTCTGCTGTCCAACAGTTGGCCTTTTTTCCCCTCTCTTTCTTTAGGGAACGTTACAGCTAAAAGTGTTTTGTAGGTATTACCAACACACCGGTGTTGGTATAACACGGGTTTTCTTCCAGTGGAAAAAGTTGTATTTTTTACATAACCATGTGTACCCTGTATAAGGTTAGGGCCCAATTCTGTTATGAAAGAATTTAAAAGTATTAAATCTATTTTCTTCTTCTAGTTCAGGTTACAAATCCTTTGGTTCACTAACCTCATTCCAGTCCAACATTTAAATAAACCTTATAATAGTAAAGTAAACCTTAGTAGAGAGAAACCTTGTTATTATGTAGCGGTTGTTAAGGATGAATCGTTTTGTTGTCCTTTTCATTCAAAATTTGATTTTCACTCTAGGAATCTGATTTTCACTTTTACGAATTATATTGTTAACTTAAAGCCCTTCCTCTAAAAAAATACATCTCTAGTTATTTTTAATGCATTTATTTAAAATAGTTAAGAATTATCCATAATACATTTATTAATTACTACCTATTTTTTTTTATTTACAAAATGTAGTGGCGGCTTATATAGTGGTGTGGTTTTCTTTAAAAGACATGGGACAACGGACATAATTATTATATAAAAAAGTTTAAGTATAATGAACTAAGACATTCACATTCTTTAAATATTTACATGTAGTATTATCAACTTAAATCAATGATTCTCAATTTTTCAATGGTCAAAAATATGAGGCATCGTTCTAGGGTCATTACTTCGAGATAGGCCCCGAACCGTCGCCAATAACCCACTGTTCAGCTCTAGTGCGACGTTATTTAAAGAAACCAAACCAAACCATGAAATTATAGGTTGTGCGGTTGATGCAGTAATAAATTATAAGCTCCAATTGAGGGTTTGGTTGATTAACGTCGCACTAGAGCTGCACAGTGGGCTATTGGCGACGGTTCGGGGTCAATCTCGAAGGAAAGACCCGGGATCTCCAATTGGGGGACTCTTTCCGACCCCTTTCTTCATGTGTTGATACTTGGAAATTCTCTGCAACCGAACAGCAAAAGAGGAATGTGAACCCCCAAACCCGACACTCTAAATGTTTATATTGCTGCTCAAGTTTCCCCCTTCCAAGACGATCGAGTAAATTTGCAGTAATGTGATTGACTTTGTTCTCCTCTGTACCTCCAAGAAAAACACTTCATTTTGCTCTGTATCTTTGAGGAAAACTAATATCAAATAGCTTTTTGAATATGGATGCAACATCTTCAGGTTCGAATATTGATATCTTGTAGAAAATATTCATTTTATTTGATTGCATGTGAAGATATTCCTTATTACAAGTGTGTGAAAATAATAACGATAAAATATAATTGAATAAGATTAAGACATCGTTAAGCAAAATAAAAAAAAATACTGATATTATGAAAAACTGCACCGAGAAAGGTTTCATGGAAAAAAGTTCAACTACAAGGAAAGTGATATAGTATTATCAAAACGCGCTTTTCCTAATGAACAAAAAGAGCAATTTAAACGTAAATTATTGGTGTTGAAAGCCATATTTAAAAGCAAATGAATTGCAACTAATAAGTCAGAGAAAAAATTTCTAAAGAAGTATCAAAAACCGTTGGAACATTCCATTGAAATACCTACAAAAAGAATCGCTTGTCGACCTTCGAAATCATTCTTTGAGTTAAAAGATCGAAGGAAAAGACGCAAAACCAAGGGGCTAAGAGAATAAGCGATATCCGAAGAATTAATCCATTAAAGACGACTTTGAGATAGTGCAAAAAAAAACTTTTTATGCTATAACTTTTCTATTTAGATCAATTAAAGTATAAATTGAATTTTTCAGATTTTTTCGAAAAATATTTTTATGATTGTTTAACTGGCAAAATTTCTGAAGAATCGTCTGTAGTGTGCACATAAATGTAAAAGTATTATAAATTCTGCACATATAACTCTTAAAAGAATGACAAATTTATATAACATTTTAAATCAAACTATATGAAAGAACATTGACCAGTTGAAGGTGGATCCACATAGGTGGATACACCTTCAGGACTATCGCACCGGGGAGCCCCCCCCCCCCCCTTCCCCCCTCTCAATAATTTGTAGACCCTGAAAGTTGGGAATTTCAACTTATGAAAATCTAAAAACCCCAAGTTGAGAAAATTTGTCCCTGAGAAAAATTAATATTATTAACAAATGGAAAGCTAGGGAAGATTAGATGGTTGGTTGGTTGTATGGGGTTTATTGGCACAATAGCCAAAGATGGCCAAGCTGCGCCACACACTAGATAATTCAAACCAACATTAAAAGATTAAAATGTATACACACAAACTAAATTAAATTCAAAGAAGTGGTAAAAATCCTGCGTAATTTAAAAATATAAATAGTGATGAATGAGGTGGATGATTCAATAAATAGGATAATGTGGGAGATGAAGTATTAAAAAAACGATTATATAAAATTCTAAGACGGGGACAAGAAGTTAAAATATGATGGATGGTGAGAGGTTGTTGGCAATGATTACACAGCGGGGCGGTTTCATTCAATAATAGATGTCGATGTGTTGCTCGCGTATGACCTATGCGGACACGAGTCAATAGCACGTCATATCGTCGAGATGGCAAGGACGGTAGGAACGGGATGCTGGGAAATACAGAGGCTAATTTATTAGCCGTCTGTAACCTCCAGCCATCGCTCCAGTCCTTCCGCACAAAGTCCCGCAAAACACTTCGAAGATCATCATATGGTATTCGGATTTCTAACTGGGATGTGGCATTTTTGGCAGCATGATCGGCCAGTTCATTACCAATTATACCAACATGCCCAGGAATCCAGCAAAAAATGATGCCATAACCCCGCCGGATGAGTCTATTATGGACAATTAAAACATCAGTAGGGAAGATTAGAAATTGCCCAACTTGTAAGATTACATTTAAATTAAACCTCAGATCGGACACTGCTTTGGAATATATTAGTCCAGTCAGCAAAGCATGAAAAATGAGTCAATTCGGAAAAGAATAGGGAAAAGCTGGAAACAATTTTAATCGCTTCCAAAAAGTGTTCTGTATGATATATTCATTTTGCACCCCTGCACCACGCCGGCGTTGCCCGCCATCTTGGATAAATGGCGTCCAAAATCAGTTTTCTGATTATCTCCTTAGTTATTAAATTTAGAGAAAATATTTCAATTACAAAATTATTCCCTAAGTAATTTTACACAAAAATGCTATTTACGTTATGTTGCTGCGACTCACCATTTAGACGCTAGAGGCGAATAAAGTGGATATAAAATCACTAAGTGGCATGAAAACTCAATAAACTGCTTTGACAGGACGTCTTTTGCTCCTTACTTTGATTAAAAACATCTCTATACCTTACGAACATATATTTAAAAAAAAATGGTTGTTTGACGTTGAGATAAAGTTAATTTAACTGAGGGGTTTTTGCAAATAAGTTTTATATCCATTTCTGAAAGAGATTTCACAATGGGCTCCCATTCAGTTGAAGAATAAATCTACCTTATTTGTTTCCAAGTAACTATTCCGACTTGGAACACCCTTCTACAATCCAAATAACATTTTAAATTCCAATATTGATATTGAATTATTATTCTAAACTTAATATATTTCTACAAAGCTAAATTTTATCATTCTAAGTATGAATATCAAGAATGTCACATTTACATTTTTCATGAACAGTAACATTTTCAAATCTTCATATTTGCGTATTTCCCATTATTGAAACCATATTTAATTAACATTTTAATCCCTTTTCTTTTACTTCCGAGTATTATAACCCGATAGTAGTTTCTCGCAAATAAAACGATCATGTTATAAAGACAAAGTGACAAGGGTGACTTAAGACCCAAGCGTCTTGTGGCGTTAGACTAAGGAACACTCCAAGTTAATGTAAAAAAAAATTATATTAGATTAATACTCTAATTTCGTGTTTTATAAATATTTGTGCAATTTAATTTCATAGAGGATGTATAGTTTAATATTTTTTCTTACTAAAAAAATGTCTGCATAGCACAAGAGTTTCCAAATTTTGCATTTAAGGAATTAAGCAATTTACTATATTACTTTTAGTTGTCTGATTGCTTATAAAGTATTACTTTGTTCAAAAGGAGGAAGAGCGCCATAATGGCTTGCTTCTGTTAAAAAAAATTCTGATAGTGTCCTTGGTCAAATCCTACTTATCCAATGGATATGAATCACATATTAAAAAAAACCTACTATAAACTCAGGAAACATTTAATTTTAGCATCTATGTTTTCGAATTTTACAGAAATACTAGAGTATTTTCTTTCACCTGGCTTTTAAATGATGACATATTTTTTTAAAAAAACGTTTGCTTATACACCCACAGTGTGGAGCTAGTGCGACATTAATTAATCAGACCAAACCCACAGTGTGGAAGGACATTAAATAATCTTTACCCACTAAAAATAAATTCTAAAAAGGCTTTCTAATGTTGTAATGCAAATAACTATTGATGACATTGGAAAAATATAGTGCAAATGCTCAGTCACGGAATACTTTGCAAGGCTTGTTTTCCTAATAGAACTCAATTGTTACATTTAAGTCGATAATGATAGTTTAGTGCTACACACATTGTATTCATGTACCCTGTTAATGATCTTAGATTAACACATGGCTTTTGAAAGCTGGTGATATCGCAAAATGACCATACAACACATACTTACCATGTAGAAAAAGCACTCCAGCTGTGCTGGAGTAAAATTCATGAGGCGTACTTTGTTGTACCAAACTACGTATAATACGAAGGTGAAAAAATATCAGAAAAAATCGTAGTTGTAATTTTTATATATACGGTAACTGACTTGAAGTAAACAATTTTGGTCAATTGTACATAAAGAAATTTAGAACTATCTGCATACAATGATAAAATAGAAAATATGACTTATGTTGAATTTTTTTTTAGTTTTATGAATACGAAATACATTATTAAAAAGTTAATTTTAAAAAAAGTATGCGTGAATGAGGTATTGAGAGGTTTTTAAACAAAGTAAGGAACATAAAACGTCATGTAAAAGCGGTTTCTTGAGTTTTCATGCCACTTAGTAATTTAATATCCACTTTATTCGCCTCTAGCGTCTAAATGGTGAGTCGCAGAAACATAACGTAAATAGCATTTTTATGTAAAATTACTTAGGGAATAATTTTGTAATTGAAATATTTTCTCTAAATTTAATAACTAAGGAGATAATCACAAAATAACTGATTATGGCCGCCATTTTTCCAAGATGGCGGCCAACGCCGTCGTGGTGCAGGAGTGCAAAATTAATATATCATACAGAACACTTTTTGGAAGCGATTAAAATTATTTTCCAGCCTCCCCTATTTTTTTTCGAATTGAACTCTTTGCTGACTGGACCCTGAGAAAAATTAATATTATTAACAAATGGAAAGCTAGGGAAGATTAGAAATTGCCCAACTTGTAAGATTACATTTAAATTAGACCTCAGATCGGACACTGCTTTGGAATATATGTGCAACAAATCAATGTTTGTGACATAACTGTTTAATATTACCTAATATATATATACAGGGTGCGGTAAGTTAACTTCCTTTTTTTAAGTGAGTGCTCTGAAGCTTACAGGAGCCCCAGGCTTGTGGGCGTGGTCTCGTTCGAGAGAGGGGATCATAAAGTTGTGTGGACTTGTGGTTCAATCGCCATCATGCGTTGGAGTAACGAACAGCGTGCATTTGCCGTAGAGGCCTATTTTTCCAACGGAAGTTCGGTGGTTTCAACCCAGCGCACTTTCCGAAATCGCTTCAATATTGAGCCTTTGGGACATATCCCGGACCGGAAATCTATTCTTTGGTAGTTGACAACGTTCAGGGGGGACTGGTTCTGTGCACAAAAAATAAATTTAGACGCACGTCCTATCAGATCACCCATGGTTTTTCGAGGAAAATAAACAGACTGTTACAGTCTCTTCAGACCGTTTTGTAAACAGCTCGAAGAATTTTTTTTTGCGTCGACTTAAAGAAATAGACTTAGAAGAAGTATGGTTTCAGCAGGACGGAGGCAACAGCCCATACTTCAAGGGTATCGATCGATGTATGTATGTATGTATGTATGTATGTATGTATGTGTGTGTGTGTGTATGCATGTATGTATGTATGTATGTATGTATGTATGCACCAGTTGCTCAGTTGGTAAGGCGTTCAGCTACTAATCAGAGGATTGGTGGTTCGAATCCGTGAAATGGACTTGACATAGCAGAAATTTCATTTTCAATTCTAATCTTCATTCAAGAAAATTAGTAAATTATCTGTGTTTAGTTTTAAAATACATTGATAAATTTAGGTGCAGTCCGGCTGTACTTGCTGTAGTCCACGAGCCCCGCCACTGAAGGCCATTCAAAATGTGCATACGGCCACATCCTTCCTACTGTTGAAATAAAAATTAGAATAAACATTGCTTATTTCGAGTCTTAAAATATATCCAGGTGTATATAACGGGAAACTGTAAGGAGTTTTCTAACAAATATACAAAAACATTTTTCTAGATCGTTGTAGTTATTTATCGCCTAGACTGCAGCACCGTATGTTAAAACTGATAAAATCAAAGCATCAAATAATTTAAATCGTGAATTAACCGAATTAATTTTTGCACCTGTCAGTATGGAACAAAAAGTGTTTACTGCACTATTTTTTTTAGAAATAAAATAATTTATAATTTTTGGCAAGGTAAACATAGCTAGAAACTAACCAGATGAAGAAAATGGAATTCCTAGATGGATAGCTAGAAACTATTTCCAATTCGTTATTGTTGTAGAAAAATTTGTCATGCTTAGATAATTTACCGCCCTTACGAAAGATAACTATTTTAGTTTTATTAATGTTAACAGTTTAAAGAGAAGTTCTCACAGAATTTTTCAAGAATATTAAGTTTTCTTTGAAGATTTATTGGGCAATCAGAGAATCACAGCGTCATCGGCATAAAGCAAAATATGTATAAAAATATCAGAATTAATATATATTCCAGGGATTAATGATTCGTTTAACCGAATTATTAAATTATTCAAAAACAGAATAAATAATAAAGGGCTCCTTAACAGTATTGAAAAATAATGAACATTCTCGGTTCCAACTTATCAGCATTTTTCATCTTTTTATATTAGGATTGTTTTAATACAGTTTTCTTACAAGCATTGATTTGTTGTGCTCCCGTTCCAATTCAGTGTTAGTTCTGAAATTGAAATGTAATCTTATAAGTTTGGCAATTTTTAATCTTCCCTACAGGGCCGCAATTAGGTGTGTGATATAGATGCCGTCGCACAGGGCCCTGCGCAGTATGTGGGACCCCGCGTTGACAAGGAAACAATTTGTTTAAATAAAAAAAATAGAAAAACGGTTTTTAACGTGAAACGTTTATAAATTATTTACACGGTAAATCAGGGTAGCAATATCATGATAAGGTGTCCATTTCGACACGTGACGAATAGAATAATTGACATATATTTGGATTCGTTTAATTTTAAATAGGCGCTCATGTGTACAAAATCATAATATAGAGCAAAGCCCATACGGGGCGTGGGTGGGGGATACATTGGCGTCAAACGAAATAGCTTGTTTATCTTCCTTCTGTTGGCGACCCATTCCTATCAATACAATCTGCTGAAATGACACCCTTGCTCGAACTTTTCCCTTTCGTTTTTTTTACGCATAGTTTAATTTTATTTAACTTAGAATGCTTTGTTACGGATTTTTAACTAAAAACATATCTTAGATAACAATTAAAAAATAAATTGAATGGACTATTTATTAGGTAATTTTGCTACGTAGAAAGTCTGCAATATATTTTTTTCTTTTATTGAAAATTATAAATATTTCTTATAGACTTTTCGATGACGATGAGTTGTATGGAGGTTTATATATGGAAAATTTGTTAAAAATGCACATCCAATATAAAAGTTTCAGATAATTTGGCATTTAAAAAAAATGTATTCTAAAACACTTTTTATATAGTTTTTTTTATATAGAAGTTATAGGGGAAAAAACATAAGAACTTTATTATATTTGTAACATTATAATTTTGGGCATTTATATCCTGTAACCGAGAGCTGGACCTTATGCAAAAAGTGAAATTCGAAATCGGCTGCATCGTTGCCATGGCAACCTGTATGTAGTATGTAGATTCCCCCCATGCTAATGCACTGCATTTGTGAGAAGGTACAGCCGAAATGAATTTTCTTGTTTTAGATGCACTTGAGGTTCAATATGCTGATTGGCTCGTGGATGAAACGAGAACTTACGAGAATATTTCCTAACGGGAATGGTTTTCGTGATTCATTTACTGTGTGTTGTTGTTTCAAGATATGGTCCTGCAGGATTGCTATAATATTAAAAAAATAAGAAAGTTTTTTCTATTTTTTTCGCATGTTATGATTCGTAAAAATTGAAAGGAAACTTTGATTTGACTAGTGAATAATAAATAATTTCCGTTCATGTATGGTTTTTGGAAAATAGGTGTGGGGGGTAGGGGTGGGGGGGGGGGGGGATTCACATTATTTCGGCTGCACAAACATTTTCGACCACGAACCGCGACTGCAAGCGACTGGGGTACATGCTGTTTTTAAACTTTTCTTATGATATGATGCGAGATTCTGAAGATGACTGCCCGGTGGAATTTGAGTTGCCAAAACAGACTGCTCGAAGGTGTGATATGACCAAACAACTTTTCCAAGCCCTAAGGGGGGTTTCCCAACTGTTTAGGAATAGTTGGTGCGATGCAAGCAGGTCCGTCGCACCGTTGCAAAATCTCACGCACGTTTATCACGTCCGTGTAGTATGGGTCTAAGAGCCTGTAGTTGGTCGCCAGTATTTGTATTTATATACCAAACTGTCAGAGATAATTTTTATAAGTCTATTTAAAAAAAAAACAACTTTTTTTTCAAAATATTCAATGACGATTATTTAGAAATTTCTATTTGAGAATGTCATATCCAGGAAAAAATTTCAGATTCCCAGAAAAACCAGGCGAGTTACGTGTCTAAAGCCAGTTTGTAATTATTAAAGCGTCAATTTCTTGACTGTTGTTTCCTATACACATTTTTAAACGCAATTAATGATTTTACTTAGTTTACTAAAGTATTGATGCTTTATTCATGCGTAAAAGTTATTAAATATTATTGTGGAAAAAAGTTTCATTGTATAAATTTCATGTCGTAGTTCAACAAATAAATAGTTTTTATTTCGCTATCCTGGTTTTTTTTAATATCCGGTAGAGTGAAATTGCTCAAAACGGATTTTTCCGCTAAAATTATGAAAAAAATATGTCGAACGTAGTTTTCCCCTTTGTGGAATTTATTTTTGTTGACCCACTTTTCTTTTTTTATGGACTGGGTAATTTATGTAAAAAAAATGTAAAAACATTAATAGTGTTTTCCCACTAACTTTCCCAAATGGATTTTTTTTATTACTGAAATTCAATCAATAACTTACTAAAATTTAAGTGTTAAGTTTAAATGTGGGCAAAGTCACACACAGTTTTAATTCTTTTGAACGTATTTTAAATAATAAGGTTATATTTAATTTAAAATATACTACTTCTTTTTAATTAAACAACGAATTTATATAGTGTAAGTTTTGTACAAATACTTTAATTTATAGTTAAATAATAGTTACTTTCTGTTTTTCATATTTATAATAGACTAGCAATATGGCCCGGCGTTGCCCGTGGTCAGTTTGTGAAGTAAGAGATGTGCGACTTTTTTAGTTAGTGTAGCCAGTCGAATATCGCTCTCTATATACTGTCCAAATTTATTCAATTAATTATATAATTATATATATATATATATATATATATATATATATATATTAACGGCTTTACATGCTATCGCGTATAAACTGATGTTTTTATAAAATATATAATTTTGCAATATAAAAATCCCCAAAAATTAATAATTAAAAACGATTTTCCTGATATAAGCTTGTAGTATGATGTCGTTAAAAGTAATGCATTTTGCAGGTAATGAAAATAAAACACTTGGCGATGTTGTTTGAATGCCAAATGGCGTTAAATGCTTATATTATTAAAAAAGTTTGATATATGTTTTTTATTGAAAAAATAACCCCAGTAACAAAATAATGCAATTATTAAACTTCACATTCATTATTTTAAGTATTGATAATACAATAACATATCGAAGCTAAAAAATATTCTATTCTTCCAAATGGAAATAATTTATTGCATTTGACGAAGTGTTTTGGGTGCCAATTGGCGACCGGAGATTTGGTGACGTCTTTAATAACTATTTCTAAGAAAAATAAAGAATTATTTTATTTTTTAACTGTATACCTTGAAATTTCAGAGAATTGTTACATAGAATTTTTTTTAATATGCTAGCATCAATATTTACAGGCAATACTTTTCTATAAATCAAAATCATTTCAAATAATCATTTTTGAATTTCAATAAAATTATTCTGAAGTGAAACATTTCAAATAAGCTACATGGAGGAATAAATATAGAAACCTTAAGTTCACTTTTAGGAAGACCTATTCCGACGTTATAGCACAGTTCCACTACGTAACAAATAGCACTCTTGGCATAAATGTAATGGCGTTGGATAGGAAATTAAGCACCAACGCTTTTAAGATTTTGAAACAAATAAATGTTCGGGCATATATATACCCGTGGCGTCAACGAAACAGGTGGTTTATCTTCCTCCTTCGGTTGGCGAGGTTTTAGTTAACGACCGATTCCTAAAATCTGCTGCCTAATAAATGTGCATTTCAATGAAAAATCGCAATAATATAAGGCAGCCATTATTGTCGAAAAATATGTTTTATTGAAAAAAAAAAATGAAAATTATGTTTTTGAGGTGATAATTTAAAAATAAGCTACATGGAGGTATAAATATAGAAAACCTTAAGTTAAACTTTTAGGGTGTCCCATTTCAACATCATAGTAATATTCCACTCCGTATCAAATATCACTAATGTCATAAAGTTAAGTTGTTCGGAACATGAATACACATGGCGTCAGTAAAAAGAGCTGGTTTATTTTCCTCTTCAGTTGGCGAGGTTTTTATTAACGACGTTAATTTTGTTATTTAGACCCTAATTTCACCATTGTGATGATATTTTTAAATATAGAACCTCTATTTTAGCTTATTTAGCAACATTTTTAATCAATTTGAAAATTTGTATTCATTTGGCGACATATTTATTCAATTGGAGAAAATATTTATTCATTTGGCGACATTTTTAGTCAATTGGAAATTTTTTTATTCATTTGGCGACATTTTTAATTCATCTGGCGACATTTTTAATTTATTTGGTAACATTTTTAATTCATTTGGCAATATTTGGCGACATTTTTAATTCATTTGGCGATATTTCTAATTCATTTGGCGATATTTCTAATTCATTTGGCGATACTTTTAATTCCTCTGGCGACATTTACTCATCAGCGAATCAAAATGAACCGTTTATCCCAGTATTGTCTAAAAATATTTTTGGTCGCCAAGGTGATTTTTAACAATAATGTTATGAAAGGAAGATCGAGATATAAATTTCCCATAGGCGTAATGTAAGAGAAAATGGAAAAAGTTCTATAACTTTTGAATGGTTGCAGATATCCACATGAAACAAAGTGCAGATTTTAAACTAAGAAAAGTTTGTTCAAATTATGCAAGTTTCAAAAAAATCCGTGCAGTAGTTTTTGAGTTAAATCCGGACAAACAGACAGACAGACAAAAAAAATTTAATTGTGATTTTCGGAATCAGCGTATTCTAATTCGTGGAGAAAACTCAAAATGAGGGGTTTTGTTCGATTCCACAGACAGACACTCCATTCTTATATATAAGTATTGATGTAGACACCTGGCAGTTAAATTTTATAAACCCTGTTATAAAATATCAACTGCAAAATTACAATTAGCTAGTCGATTAAAAAAAACTTGTTTTATTTCTTGATTATATACCATTATATTTCCGATAAATAAGTTCACAGTTTCATAAAATAATTGTTATTTTACATTTTTTTTCTCATTGTAAAAAAAATGCAAAATAACAATTGTTTTAAAAAAAAACTATTCACTTATTTATTGGAAATATAATGGTTGATTCTTTTTTAATTTTTAAGTTAATAAAAAGTTTTTATATTTTTCTAAGGTCATTCATAGATGGGGTAAAATGGACTAATAGTGAGTAATACAGCAACGTGCGCAAAGAAGTTGTATGGGAATGGTGCCATTGTAAATCGTACTGTGTTATAATCCTCTCGTATTAGTATCTGTGTATATTAAAACCTTGGCATCTACAGACCAAGAGTTTAAGTTAATAATGAAGCGAAACTTTAAAAAATAAGTAAATGTTTTATAGAACGCGATTACATATTACTTTTTAATATTTTCAAAACGCTTGTCGTTTCCATGATACCTTTAAATTATTTTTTTAAATATATGCTTCAGCAAGATTAAGCTGTTGCCATTCCACGTTTTAAACCGTAAAAACTTAATTAAAAAAATGTTTCAATATCATTTATTTTATTAATAATCGCTTGAAAATGGCCAAAAGTGAAACATCCTCCCCCCCCCCCCCCCCCCCAAAATATTGTGTTGAAATCTGAATTAGAATAAAAATCTTGCGCGAACATACGTAAAAAAATAAAAATACATATCATTCGAATTGATAACCTCTCTCTTTTTTGCTCTCTTCTTAAATTGGTTGGCGCGCCTTTAAGTTGGTTTAAAATGCTCTTCTTTGTAATATAGAGATCGATTAAAAGTTGAAAAACACAAATTGCAGTGGTATCTTTATTTTGATGTAAACAAAATAAACATGGTACAGTTGAGGAACACTGACAAGCGCAAAGACAAAGTGATACTTAATACAATCGCATCGATATCGTAATAATATACACAACAGATATATCGCTGTAATAATAATATAGTGTCTCAAAGTGCCTATAATCGTTATAAAGTCAAAAAATGTTCTACTTTAAAGCAAAGAACTTTAAAAAAATTTATTAAAATAGATGGAAATATTTAAGTTCCTTTACACACAAGGATAAAATCTAATTATTTGAACACGAACACATGGAATTTGTTTAATTCGTTTCATGATTAATGTTTGAGTGTTGCAGTCAAGTGTATAAAAGCGTGAACATCTGCTGTTGGGCGGATAAGTGAGTTCAATTAACGCTCGTGACATCCGCAATGTTTTTTTTTATAACTAGTATAAATGTACTTATTTGATCGCTATTTTAAAACATATTAATGAGTTATATCGTTCATTTATTTAAGAAACGATATTTGTTTCGATATCGCAATTCTGCGATTTTGATACAGAGTTATTTTTTGTTTTCAATCAAAACTAACTATTAGTGTGTCAAACGTACTAATGGTACTTACGAATTATTGCAACCATTTTTTTCTAAGTTTGGCGACTTTTTAACTGGAGAATAATTATCTAATTCAAAATTTTGTGGTTTCGAAAGTATTTTTTATAGTTTTCCACTTTAAAGTTAACAGTGCGCGGATATCATACATATGATAGTGACGAGATACGAGATAAAAATTTATCATTCTTTCTTTTTATACGGTCTTATCCTCTTAGAAAATTAATACAATTCAGTATGTACTTGTGATTGATAAGTTTCGGGATGACAGTTTCACACAGAAAAACTATGAAGGACAAAGCATAACCTGTGAACAGTAACACGAACACGTACTTTAAGTCTTCTGTCGTAAGAGCTGGGGGGCTTTCATCGGGCCAGTCATCTTTTTGAATGTTCATTTCCAATTTTTCATACTTGCTATAAGCGTCCCACCATTTCTGCGTTAACCCTGAAGATACGGCGGAAAGAACTGCGGCATTCAATGTCTCTTTGCAGCAAAAGTCTCTCCTCATGCCGACACCCACGAAAAAGGTAAACATCGCGTCCTCTGACACTACTTTTACTCTGTCGTGTGATAACTCTATCATACTTTCCCATAATCGCAATGCAATGACCGCTGTGTTTTTGGGAATGTTTCTTGAAAAACTGAAACTACCAGCGTGATATCTCCAGTTATTTTCAATGACATATTCTGCCAACTTGTTCAAGTGTTCTTCAGTGCTTGTGTTCATAAAATTTAAAATAATGTCAGTTTCTTTTGGAACTGTACACGTGTACCATTTGTTCTGCACCGCAACGGACAACTCTTGGAAATTCTTCACGCCCAACTCTTTTCCCGGGACTATGAGAAAACTGAGGAACAGCGCGCTGTACAGAGACGAGATCACGCCAGCCCAGATCAGCCAGAAGGTCCACCAGAGCAGCTTCTTCGTGGAGTTCACCTCGACGCTGAGGGGCTGCTTGAACAGACTGCCCAGCATCGACAGGAGGATGTTGGGGAGGGAGGAAGTCTTTGAAGAGGTGATCCACTTAGAAATCACTGTTGCTGCTAGCGCGAGAACTGAGCAGATGATCCAGACTCCCAAGCTAAACGGATAAGTGAAGCCCACGAATTTCGGCAGGTCTCCTGGTTCTTCTGCAAAAAACACTACATCCTGAACTCCGTAAGGTGCTGTGAATTCCAACCATTCATGATTTCCTTCAACTATTGGTAAACATGCGAGGTGTACATCAGGTTCATCTTCCGCTTCAGTTCCAGTGATTTCATATTCAAAATGTAATTTTTCACTTAGATATTGTAGTAAATGAAAGTCAGGTTTAGGTATTGTCCAATTTCCCAAGCATTGTCCACCGTATACTATAACTCTTAATTTCTTAGGAAAATGCATTTTTGTTTCGAACTGTCTTCCACATTTGCAGAAACTTTAACTCACCAAAATTTAAGATGGTATGCCCGAGAATATACTAGAAATAAATGCTTTGCAATTGCAAATCAATCGATTCGCATTCGGTGTTTAAATGTGGAAAGCAACTAAAAGATTATTGCTATGTTTTACCTTAATCGAACACATCAACATAACTTATTATTGAGTTTTTATTTCCATTTTTCTTGTTATTATTGGTACACAAACAAACACTTTTTAATATATGTATGCCATTAGGACAAAGTATGAAAATTGGAAAAAGGTGTAATTTTCATAATGTCAAAAGGGAAAAAGTATTTAATATTTACGTGATTAAATTTGATCATGCATATATTGTTTGAAGAATAAGAAATTTTCATTCGACAACAAAACCTCTGTATGGAAAATTTTATACTTTATTTTATCTAATGCTATTAAACGATGTTTCATTATGAAGTTTCATATAATGCATTGTTTCATTTAATGTGAAAAATCGATTGGGATACATTTTATGTCACTAAAAATGTCAATTATGTGGCGAAATAAGCAGATTAACAGTTCCATGTTATTCTTTGCATTGCAAATTATTTATAACTTAAGGCCGCTTTTTCATTTAACGACACGATACCGATAAATCGTGAACGATTACAAAGGGACGACACAACGTTTTATCGTATCGTCTGATGGTCAGTTTTTCATTGCACCGATATCGTTCGCCGAAAACGACAATTTTTACATTCAGTTCGTGTTCGTCTGTTGTCGAAACCACATCTATTCTCGATATGGCGCATCGCAACAAATTACATTATAACAAACTGCGATTGTTGTATTTGCTGTATTTAAAGAGAAAGAAGAGATCAATAACAAAACGCTTCTGGGTGCATGATATCATCAAAGCTAGACATGTTGAAGGAGGTTTTTATGTTTTATTTGAACGTCTACAAAAAGCTAGAGCTAACCACTAGAGCTGCACAGTGGGCTATTAGCGACGGTTTGACTAAACGGCAACAAGTTTTTCCGAAACAAGCTCAAAATGTCGTCACGATGAAGTAGGGAAGGCGCGTGCCCACGATAAAACGTTCCGAAAAATTGTATCGTCTGATCGGCAACGACAATATCGTTATCGTATTGGCTAGTGAAAAAGCGCCCGGCTTCGTATGTGTATTTTGCGTACCCCGATATCGTGCCACTGAAATCGTATACGATTTATCGGTGTCGTGTCGTTAAATGTAAAAGCGGCCTAACAGCTATTTAACGATTACAGGTAAACGATATAGATACATTAATTCACATGCTCTTTCATTTTTGGTAAGATATTTTCTTACGTTTTTTTTTATTCGAAAAAAACACTTAATGTTTTTTTATGATAAATTACCGAAGGGAAACTTTAGTAAATTTACATTTTCAAAGAAAGATAAAAAAAAAAAAAAAAAACAAGTGACGTTTTCGTCTGATAACTACTAGATATTTAATAATAATTATTTAAAAAGAATATAAACACAAATTGTTTGTATTTAAAAATTTAAAAGAATATATAACCTTGCGATTTTTTTTACTTTGTTTATGTACTCTGTGCACGTAAAATCATCAGTGGAATACACAAAATGAAGTGTTTAAAATTCCATATAAGAAATAATTAAAACAAAATATTTTTTGGTAAATTTAAACCACGAAGGTTTATTTTTTTTTTAAATCATGTCAAATGGGTTATCTATCCCGCCTACAGTTAATCTCAACACCAGGTCGATGTTACATTGTGTTCATTATTATACATTTCCACAAATAGAACATGAAATTTTTAAAGCTATAAAATAATCTTTTTAAAAAAAAAGGAAAACTGACTTAAAGAAAAGCGCTCAAAAGTAAAAAATATTTTTTTAATTTTACGACCAAGTTGAAAAAATTTAATTATTTAATATCAATTTTATACTTATTATAACATTTCGAAATCGGCGCCAAATTATGTATGATTTTTGTAAATTGGCACCAACTTTTAAAAGTTGTAATAAGTATAAAATTGATATTAAATAATTCAATTTTATCAACTTGGCCGGAAAATTAGAAATTATTTTTTACTTTTTAGCGCATTTTCTTTAAGTCCTTTTTTTTAAAGATTATTTTATATTTCCGTTTTTAATTTTTAATTTAGCAGGAGGCTTCTCCCTCATTTATTATTCACCAAGAAATTAATTCAAATTGCAATTTGTGCTCAACAATGTAAATGTAAAACAATCCCTATCAATGCCAATAAATTCTGGTTAAAGAAATGTCATTGCTGTACAACTTCTGTTGAACAATGAAAATATTTTGAAATCGCATAAATTGTTTAAAAAAACTCCGTTTAATCGACATTTCGGATATATAACAGCCGGATAACCGATTATTTTTTTGCAAATTGTGCATACGTGGATTTTTCTCTATCCAACAAAAAAACAAAAATTCGAAATAGGACAATATTTTTTTCAAACGGTCCGGTTATTGAGAATTCCCAATAGTTAAATGCCGGATAACCGGATATTTTTTTTCAAATTGCTCCCAAGTGAAACATTCCCTATCCAACAAATAAAATTGTGCAAATATCTGAATTAGAACCGAAATCCTGCGCGAACATACATAAAAAAAATACATAACAGCCGAATTGATAACATCTCGAATTAGCGCGCGATTTGGCGGTCTTAATTTAAAATTTCTGGCGGTTTTATTTTGGAGTTGGTTGGAGCGCTGTTCAAACGTTTGATTAGCAGTAATGTCGTTTGTGTTGTAAAGCATTTATATTCTAGTTGAATTAATTTAATGATGTTTTATTAAATTAACTAGCTGAAATACCCGTTATACGTACGAGAAGGAATTAAGTTACAAAATAAATATAAATACAAAGCAAAATAAATAATATTTTTAATTTGTCACCAATCAGGGGGAACCAAAGTATTAAAAGTTCCAATGTTTAACAAAATTTTATTAGCAAGGTCTCGCAAGAACTGGAAAGCTTGATAATATGGAGAAGTTGGCGATACAATGATGTGGATATACATACGGTTCTCCCGTTGATGAACACCCATATTTTAACCTTTAGTAACATCCCAGATATTTAAAGATGAACAATTCTTATAATTGTCAATAAAAATCATTTCTGAAAACTTTTATTAGACAACTATATCAACATTTGTCGTTAAATTTCAAAAATTGGCGAAAATATATAAAAAAAAAGACCTTAAAAGGTTAATTTGCATAATTCAATATTTTTATATTTTTTCCTTTGTATGTGCAAATATGGTAAACCGTATTAGTATGCGGAACTTCGCAATTAGACAATCAGAAATGTCCAAAAACTAAAGTTCCGCAAACGATTTCTAAAGGTTCCACGTGCAAAATTCTACGATTTTCATATTTTTTTCTCTTGTTAGTATAGTAAACCCTAGTACCCAAAATTTTACGATTCTAAGGTGTTTGAAAATGTCGGAAACTAAGGTTCCGTTAAAAAGAAATATCAGACGATTTTTAAAGGTTCCACGTAATAAATTCTAGATTTTCATATTATTTATTTTGTTGGTATGCAATTCCTAATTGCATGCAGAATTTCACGATTCTAGAACAATCAAAAATGCACCAGATCTATCGTTCTATAAAAAATAATTGCATATTTCACTTACAATATCCTAGGTTTACAGTTTTGTTGGAATGGTAATGTACAGCTGCGGAAAAAAAAACGAACCACCAATGATTATTTCGTTAGTTTTCATAGTAGAGCTAAACTTAATATACCATTTTGTAGGGAATAAAGTCTACTATACAACGATATACAAAAAATTTGCATAGGGGACTATCTTCATACTCGAATCCGTACCAACTTTAAAATTTTTAATAGCAACACCTACTTTTGATAGCACAGAAATGTTCCCCTCCCTCAAAATAATCTAAATATAAATTTTCGTTAATTTCCTACCATTATATGCAGAGATATTATACAATATGCATCGATCTTATTTGAGGGGCTACCTCCACATTGAACAAAGTTGAACTAAGAAATTAATGAAGCGGGTAGAAAATGTTTTGACGTTAGCCGTGGTTGTTTTCGTGGTCAGATCAGAGATAAGATAAGGCTAGCATATAAATTGTTCAAATAATATGATGCAGTATGTATTATTCTTACAGACATGTTACTACTTCAATGTGATTGTATATAGTATTTTTGATGACGACAAATTTCATCATTTGTATTCTTAAGATGTTCTGAAATCATATAGGCAAAGGATAAAATTAATATTTTAAGAAAATTTTTAAATTTTAGAATATATCTTTAAAAAAATATTTATTCAAAGTTTAAAATACATATACCAATGATTTACTTTTAAAATTCATATCATTTTTTTTTAAATTCTGTATTTAAATGAAATATAGCAAATGTTATATTACAAACTCAGTTTGAAGTGAGGTTATGTAATTGCTCATTTTCCATAAGATTGTGCTTGTCTTAAGTTATGCAGGGTGGTCCAAAATTATTTAAATGCTTTTAAAAAACAAAAATATGCACATAAAGTTTTTTGTATATAATAAAGAAAGCATTGAAGTTTCTTAAACAGCATTTAGACCACTTCAATGTGCACACAAATTTTGCATCTTTAAAAAAAATAGTTTAATAATATAATCACATATGGTGTGTCCAATCCGGCTATGTGAAATATTGGAAATTTTTTAATTTCAATTGCCGCTGTAATTCAATTCGGCTTTTCAATTATTCAGTGACACTGATTGTGTTTTAAACTCTGTTTTCACGTTACCGTCAAGGGATTTACTTTTCACCTTGCAGGGTAACTTTACTCCACCTCTTAAAAAAAAGTTTCATATTTGAAAAAAGGCGGGGCATTCAGCGAAAGAAGTGAGTAATATATTTTTCACGTGAGGATTAGCAATTCTGCTGTCCAACAGTTGGCCTTTTTTCCCCTCTCTTTCTTTAGGGAACGTTACAGCTAAAAGTGTTTTGTAGGTATTACCAACACACCGGTGTTGGTATAACACGGGTTTTCTTCCAGTGGAAAAAGTTGTATTTTTTACATAACCATGTGTACCCTGTATAAGGTTAGGGCCCAATTCTGTTATGAAAGAATTTAAAAGTATTAAATCTATTTTCTTCTTCTAGTTCAGGTTACAAATCCTTTGGTTCACTAACCTCATTCCAGTCCAACATTTAAATAAACCTTATAATAGTAAAGTAAACCTTAGTAGTGAGAAACCTTGTTATTATGTAGCGGTTGTTAAGGATGAATCGTTTTGTTGTCCTTTTCATTCAAAATTTGATTTTCACTCTAGGAATCTGATTTTCACTTTTACGAATTATATTGTTAACTTAAAGCCCTTCCTCTAAAAAAATACATCTCTAGTTATTTTTAATGCATTTATTTAAAATAGTTAAGAATTATCCATAATACATTTATTAATTACTACCTATTTTTTTTTATTTACAAAATGTAGTGGCGGCTTATATAGTGGTGTGGTTTTCTTTAAAAGACATGGGACAACGGACATAATTATTATATAAAAAAGTTTAAGTATAATGAACTAAGACATTCACATTCTTTAAATATTTACATGTAGTATTATCAACTTAAATCAATGATTCTCAATTTTTCAATGGTCAAAAATATGAGGCATCGTTCTAGGGTCATTACTTCGAGATAGGCCCCGAACCGTCGCCAATAACCCACTGTTCAGCTCTAGTGCGACGTTATTTAAAGAAACCAAACCAAACCATGAAATTATAGGTTGTGCGGTTGATGCAGTAATAAATTATAAGCTCCAATTGAGGGTTTGGTTGATTAACGTCGCACTAGAGCTGCACAGTGGGCTATTGGCGACGGTTCGGGGTCAATCTCGAAGGAAAGACCCGGGATCTCCAATTGGGGGACTCTTTCCGACCCCTTTCTTCATGTGTTGATACTTGGAAATTCTCTGCAACCGAACAGCAAAAGAGGAATGTGAACCCCCAAACCCGACACTCTAAATGTTTATATTGCTGCTCAAGTTTCCCCCTTCCAAGACGATCGAGTAAATTTGCAGTAATGTGATTGACTTTGTTCTCCTCTGTACCTCCAAGAAAAACACTTCATTTTGCTCTGTATCTTTGAGGAAAACTAATATCAAATAGCTTTTTGAATATGGATGCAACATCTTCAGGTTCGAATATTGATATCTTGTAGAAAATATTCATTTTATTTGATTGCATGTGAAGATATTCCTTATTACAAGTGTGTGAAAATAATAACGATAAAATATAATTGAATAAGATTAAGACATCGTTAAGCAAAATAAAAAAAAATACTGATATTATGAAAAACTGCACCGAGAAAGGTTTCATGGAAAAAAGTTCAACTACAAGGAAAGTGATATAGTATTATCAAAACGCGCTTTTCCTAATGAACAAAAAGAGCAATTTAAACGTAAATTATTGGTGTTGAAAGCCATATTTAAAAGCAAATGAATTGCAACTAATAAGTCAGAGAAAAAATTTCTAAAGAAGTATCAAAAACCGTTGGAACATTCCATTGAAATACCTACAAAAAGAATCGCTTGTCGACCTTCGAAATCATTCTTTGAGTTAAAAGATCGAAGGAAAAGACGCAAAACCAAGGGGCTAAGAGAATAAGCGATATCCGAAGAATTAATCCATTAAAGACGACTTTGAGATAGTGCAAAAAAAAACTTTTTATGCTATAACTTTTCTATTTAGATCAATTAAAGTATAAATTGAATTTTTCAGATTTTTTCGAAAAATATTTTTATGATTGTTTAACTGGCAAAATTTCTGAAGAATCGTCTGTAGTGTGCACATAAATGTAAAAGTATTATAAATTCTGCACATATAACTCTTAAAAGAATGACAAATTTATATAACATTTTAAATCAAACTATATGAAAGAACATTGACCAGTTGAAGGTGGATCCACATAGGTGGATACACCTTCAGGACTATCGCACCGGGGAGCCCCCCCCCCCCCCTTCCCCCCTCTCAATAATTTGTAGACCCTGAAAGTTGGGAATTTCAACTTATGAAAATCTAAAAACCCCAAGTTGAGAAAATTTGTCCCTGAGAAAAATTAATATTATTAACAAATGGAAAGCTAGGGAAGATTAGATGGTTGGTTGGTTGTATGGGGTTTATTGGCACAATAGCCAAAGATGGCCAAGCTGCGCCACACACTAGATAATTCAAACCAACATTAAAAGATTAAAATGTATACACACAAACTAAATTAAATTCAAAGAAGTGGTAAAAATCCTGCGTAATTTAAAAATATAAATAGTGATGAATGAGGTGGATGATTCAATAAATAGGATAATGTGGGAGATGAAGTATTAAAAAAACGATTATATAAAATTCTAAGACGGGGACAAGAAGTTAAAATATGATGGATGGTGAGAGGTTGTTGGCAATGATTACACAGCGGGGCGGTTTCATTCAATAATAGATGTCGATGTGTTGCTCGCGTATGACCTATGCGGACACGAGTCAATAGCACGTCATATCGTCGAGATGGCAAGGACGGTAGGAACGGGATGCTGGGAAATACAGAGGCTAATTTATTAGCCGTCTGTAACCTCCAGCCATCGCTCCAGTCCTTCCGCACAAAGTCCCGCAAAACACTTCGAAGATCATCATATGGTATTCGGATTTCTAACTGGGATGTGGCATTTTTGGCAGCATGATCGGCCAGTTCATTACCAATTATACCAACATGCCCAGGAATCCAGCAAAAAATGATGCCATAACCCCGCCGGATGAGTCTATTATGGACAATTAAAACATCAGTAGGGAAGATTAGAAATTGCCCAACTTGTAAGATTACATTTAAATTAAACCTCAGATCGGACACTGCTTTGGAATATATTAGTCCAGTCAGCAAAGCATGAAAAATGAGTCAATTCGGAAAAGAATAGGGAAAAGCTGGAAACAATTTTAATCGCTTCCAAAAAGTGTTCTGTATGATATATTCATTTTGCACCCCTGCACCACGCCGGCGTTGCCCGCCATCTTGGATAAATGGCGTCCAAAATCAGTTTTCTGATTATCTCCTTAGTTATTAAATTTAGAGAAAATATTTCAATTACAAAATTATTCCCTAAGTAATTTTACACAAAAATGCTATTTACGTTATGTTGCTGCGACTCACCATTTAGACGCTAGAGGCGAATAAAGTGGATATAAAATCACTAAGTGGCATGAAAACTCAATAAACTGCTTTGACAGGACGTCTTTTGCTCCTTACTTTGATTAAAAACATCTCTATACCTTACGAACATATATTTAAAAAAAAATGGTTGTTTGACTTTGAGATAAAGTTAATTTAACTGAGGGGTTTTTGCAAATAAGTTTTATATCCATTTCTGAAAGAGATTTCACAATGGGCTCCCATTCAGTTGAAGAATAAATCTACCTTATTTGTTTCCAAGTAACTATTCCGACTTGGAACACCCTTCTACAATCCAAATAACATTTTAAATTCCAATATTGATATTGAATTATTATTCTAAACTTAATATATTTCTACAAAGCTAAATTTTATCATTCTAAGTATGAATATCAAGAATGTCACATTTACATTTTTCATGAACAGTAACATTTTCAAATCTTCATATTTGCGTATTTCCCATTATTGAAACCATATTTAATTAACATTTTAATCCCTTTTCTTTTACTTCCGAGTATTATAACCCGATAGTAGTTTCTCGCAAATAAAACGATCATGTTATAAAGACAAAGTGACAAGGGTGACTTAAGACCCAAGCGTCTTGTGGCGTTAGACTAAGGAACACTCCAAGTTAATGTAAAAAAAAATTATATTAGATTAATACTCTAATTTCGTGTTTTATAAATATTTGTGCAATTTAATTTCATAGAGGATGTATAGTTTAATATTTTTTCTTACTAAAAAAATGTCTGCATAGCACAAGAGTTTCCAAATTTTGCATTTAAGGAATTAAGCAATTTACTATATTACTTTTAGTTGTCTGATTGCTTATAAAGTATTACTTTGTTCAAAAGGAGGAAGAGCGCCATAATGGCTTGCTTCTGTTAAAAAAAATTCTGATAGTGTCCTTGGTCAAATCCTACTTATCCAATGGATATGAATCACATATTAAAAAAAACCTACTATAAACTCAGGAAACATTTAATTTTAGCATCTATGTTTTCGAATTTTACAGAAATACTAGAGTATTTTCTTTCACCTGGCTTTTAAATGATGACATATTTTTTTAAAAAAACGTTTGCTTATACACCCACAGTGTGGAGCTAGTGCGACATTAATTAATCAGACCAAACCCACAGTGTGGAAGGACATTAAATAATCTTTACCCACTAAAAATAAATTCTAAAAAGGCTTTCTAATGTTGTAATGCAAATAACTATTGATGACATTGGAAAAATATAGTGCAAATGCTCAGTCACGGAATACTTTGCAAGGCTTGTTTTCCTAATAGAACTCAATTGTTACATTTAAGTCGATAATGATAGTTTAGTGCTACACACATTGTATTCATGTACCCTGTTAATGATCTTAGATTAACACATGGCTTTTGAAAGCTGGTGATATCGCAAAATGACCATACAACACATACTTACCATGTAGAAAAAGCACTCCAGCTGTGCTGGAGTAAAATTCATGAGGCGTACTTTGTTGTACCAAACTACGTATAATACGAAGGTGAAAAAATATCAGAAAAAATCGTAGTTGTAATTTTTATATATACGGTAACTGACTTGAAGTAAACAATTTTGGTCAATTGTACATAAAGAAATTTAGAACTATCTGCATACAATGATAAAATAGAAAATATGACTTATGTTGAATTTTTTTTTAGTTTTATGAATACGAAATACATTATTAAAAAGTTAATTTTAAAAAAAGTATGCGTGAATGAGGTATTGAGAGGTTTTTAAACAAAGTAAGGAACATAAAACGTCATGTAAAAGCGGTTTCTTGAGTTTTCATGCCACTTAGTAATTTAATATCCACTTTATTCGCCTCTAGCGTCTAAATGGTGAGTCGCAGAAACATAACGTAAATAGCATTTTTATGTAAAATTACTTAGGGAATAATTTTGTAATTGAAATATTTTCTCTAAATTTAATAACTAAGGAGATAATCACAAAATAACTGATTATGGCCGCCATTTTTCCAAGATGGCGGCCAACGCCGTCGTGGTGCAGGAGTGCAAAATTAATATATCATACAGAACACTTTTTGGAAGCGATTAAAATTATTTTCCAGCCTCCCCTATTTTTTTTCGAATTGAACTCTTTGCTGACTGGACCCTGAGAAAAATTAATATTATTAACAAATGGAAAGCTAGGGAAGATTAGAAATTGCCCAACTTGTAAGATTACATTTAAATTAGACCTCAGATCGGACACTGCTTTGGAATATATGTGCAACAAATCAATGTTTGTGACATAACTGTTTAATATTACCTAATATATATATACAGGGTGCGGTAAGTTAACTTCCTTTTTTTAAGTGAGTGCTCTGAAGCTTACAGGAGCCCCAGGCTTGTGGGCGTGGTCTCGTTCGAGAGAGGGGATCATAAAGTTGTGTGGACTTGTGGTTCAATCGCCATCATGCGTTGGAGTAACGAACAGCGTGCATTTGCCGTAGAGGCCTATTTTTCCAACGGAAGTTCGGTGGTTTCAACCCAGCGCACTTTCCGAAATCGCTTCAATATTGAGCCTTTGGGACATATCCCGGACCGGAAATCTATTCTTTGGTAGTTGACAACGTTCAGGGGGGACTGGTTCTGTGCACAAAAAATAAATTTAGACGCACGTCCTATCAGATCACCCATGGTTTTTCGAGGAAAATAAACAGACTGTTACAGTCTCTTCAGACCGTTTTGTAAACAGCTCGAAGAATTTTTTTTTGCGTCGACTTAAAGAAATAGACTTAGAAGAAGTATGGTTTCAGCAGGACGGAGGCAACAGCCCATACTTCAAGGGTATCGATCGATGTATGTATGTATGTATGTATGTATGTATGTATGTGTGTGTGTGTGTATGCATGTATGTATGTATGTATGTATGTATGTATGCACCAGTTGCTCAGTTGGTAAGGCGTTCAGCTACTAATCAGAGGATTGGTGGTTCGAATCCGTGAAATGGACTTGACATAGCAGAAATTTCATTTTCAATTCTAATCTTCATTCAAGAAAATTAGTAAATTATCTGTGTTTAGTTTTAAAATACATTGATAAATTTAGGTGCAGTCCGGCTGTACTTGCTGTAGTCCACGAGCCCCGCCACTGAAGGCCATTCAAAATGTGCATACGGCCACATCCTTCCTACTGTTGAAATAAAAATTAGAATAAACATTGCTTATTTCGAGTCTTAAAATATATCCAGGTGTATATAACGGGAAACTGTAAGGAGTTTTCTAACAAATATACAAAAACATTTTTCTAGATCGTTGTAGTTATTTATCGCCTAGACTGCAGCACCGTATGTTAAAACTGATAAAATCAAAGCATCAAATAATTTAAATCGTGAATTAACCGAATTAATTTTTGCACCTGTCAGTATGGAACAAAAAGTGTTTACTGCACTATTTTTTTTAGAAATAAAATAATTTATAATTTTTGGCAAGGTAAACATAGCTAGAAACTAACCAGATGAAGAAAATGGAATTCCTAGATGGATAGCTAGAAACTATTTCCAATTCGTTATTGTTGTAGAAAAATTTGTCATGCTTAGATAATTTACCGCCCTTACGAAAGATAACTATTTTAGTTTTATTAATGTTAACAGTTTAAAGAGAAGTTCTCACAGAATTTTTCAAGAATATTAAGTTTTCTTTGAAGATTTATTGGGCAATCAGAGAATCACAGCGTCATCGGCATAAAGCAAAATATGTATAAAAATATCAGAATTAATATATATTCCAGGGATTAATGATTCGTTTAACCGAATTATTAAATTATTCAAAAACAGAATAAATAATAAAGGGCTCCTTAACAGTATTGAAAAATAATGAACATTCTCGGTTCCAACTTATCAGCATTTTTCATCTTTTTATATTAGGATTGTTTTAATACAGTTTTCTTACAAGCATTGATTTGTTGTGCTCCCGTTCCAATTCAGTGTTAGTTCTGAAATTGAAATGTAATCTTATAAGTTTGGCAATTTTTAATCTTCCCTACAGGGCCGCAATTAGGTGTGTGATATAGATGCCGTCGCACAGGGCCCTGCGCAGTATGTGGGACCCCGCGTTGACAAGGAAACAATTTGTTTAAATAAAAAAAATAGAAAAACGGTTTTTAACGTGAAACGTTTATAAATTATTTACACGGTAAATCAGGGTAGCAATATCATGATAAGGTGTCCATTTCGACACGTGACGAATAGAATAATTGACATATATTTGGATTCGTTTAATTTTAAATAGGCGCTCATGTGTACAAAATCATAATATAGAGCAAAGCCCATACGGGGCGTGGGTGGGGGATACATTGGCGTCAAACGAAATAGCTTGTTTATCTTCCTTCTGTTGGCGACCCATTCCTATCAATACAATCTGCTGAAATGACACCCTTGCTCGAACTTTTCCCTTTCGTTTTTTTTACGCATAGTTTAATTTTATTTAACTTAGAATGCTTTGTTACGGATTTTTAACTAAAAACATATCTTAGATAACAATTAAAAAATAAATTGAATGGACTATTTATTAGGTAATTTTGCTACGTAGAAAGTCTGCAATATATTTTTTTCTTTTATTGAAAATTATAAATATTTCTTATAGACTTTTCGATGACGATGAGTTGTATGGAGGTTTATATATGGAAAATTTGTTAAAAATGCACATCCAATATAAAAGTTTCAGATAATTTGGCATTTAAAAAAAATGTATTCTAAAACACTTTTTATATAGTTTTTTTTATATAGAAGTTATAGGGGAAAAAACATAAGAACTTTATTATATTTGTAACATTATAATTTTGGGCATTTATATCCTGTAACCGAGAGCTGGACCTTATGCAAAAAGTGAAATTCGAAATCGGCTGCATCGTTGCCATGGCAACCTGTATGTAGTATGTAGATTCCCCCCATGCTAATGCACTGCATTTGTGAGAAGGTACAGCCGAAATGAATTTTCTTGTTTTAGATGCACTTGAGGTTCAATATGCTGATTGGCTCGTGGATGAAACGAGAACTTACGAGAATATTTCCTAACGGGAATGGTTTTCGTGATTCATTTACTGTGTGTTGTTGTTTCAAGATATGGTCCTGCAGGATTGCTATAATATTAAAAAAATAAGAAAGTTTTTTCTATTTTTTTCGCATGTTATGATTCGTAAAAATTGAAAGGAAACTTTGATTTGACTAGTGAATAATAAATAATTTCCGTTCATGTATGGTTTTTGGAAAATAGGTGTGGGGGGTAGGGGTGGGGGGGGGGGGGGGATTCACATTATTTCGGCTGCACAAACATTTTCGACCACGAACCGCGACTGCAAGCGACTGGGGTACATGCTGTTTTTAAACTTTTCTTATGATATGATGCGAGATTCTGAAGATGACTGCCCGGTGGAATTTGAGTTGCCAAAACAGACTGCTCGAAGGTGTGATATGACCAAACAACTTTTCCAAGCCCTAAGGGGGGTTTCCCAACTGTTTAGGAATAGTTGGTGCGATGCAAGCAGGTCCGTCGCACCGTTGCAAAATCTCACGCACGTTTATCACGTCCGTGTAGTATGGGTCTAAGAGCCTGTAGTTGGTCGCCAGTATTTGTATTTATATACCAAACTGTCAGAGATAATTTTTATAAGTCTATTTAAAAAAAAAACAACTTTTTTTTCAAAATATTCAATGACGATTATTTAGAAATTTCTATTTGAGAATGTCATATCCAGGAAAAAATTTCAGATTCCCAGAAAAACCAGGCGAGTTACGTGTCTAAAGCCAGTTTGTAATTATTAAAGCGTCAATTTCTTGACTGTTGTTTCCTATACACATTTTTAAACGCAATTAATGATTTTACTTAGTTTACTAAAGTATTGATGCTTTATTCATGCGTAAAAGTTATTAAATATTATTGTGGAAAAAAGTTTCATTGTATAAATTTCATGTCGTAGTTCAACAAATAAATAGTTTTTATTTCGCTATCCTGGTTTTTTTTAATATCCGGTAGAGTGAAATTGCTCAAAACGGATTTTTCCGCTAAAATTATGAAAAAAATATGTCGAACGTAGTTTTCCCCTTTGTGGAATTTATTTTTGTTGACCCACTTTTCTTTTTTTATGGACTGGGTAATTTATGTAAAAAAAATGTAAAAACATTAATAGTGTTTTCCCACTAACTTTCCCAAATGGATTTTTTTTATTACTGAAATTCAATCAATAACTTACTAAAATTTAAGTGTTAAGTTTAAATGTGGGCAAAGTCACACACAGTTTTAATTCTTTTGAACGTATTTTAAATAATAAGGTTATATTTAATTTAAAATATACTACTTCTTTTTAATTAAACAACGAATTTATATAGTGTAAGTTTTGTACAAATACTTTAATTTATAGTTAAATAATAGTTACTTTCTGTTTTTCATATTTATAATAGACTAGCAATATGGCCCGGCGTTGCCCGTGGTCAGTTTGTGAAGTAAGAGATGTGCGACTTTTTTAGTTAGTGTAGCCAGTCGAATATCGCTCTCTATATACTGTCCAAATTTATTCAATTAATTATATAATTATATATATATATATATATATATATATATATATATTAACGGCTTTACATGCTATCGCGTATAAACTGATGTTTTTATAAAATATATAATTTTGCAATATAAAAATCCCCAAAAATTAATAATTAAAAACGATTTTCCTGATATAAGCTTGTAGTATGATGTCGTTAAAAGTAATGCATTTTGCAGGTAATGAAAATAAAACACTTGGCGATGTTGTTTGAATGCCAAATGGCGTTAAATGCTTATATTATTAAAAAAGTTTGATATATGTTTTTTATTGAAAAAATAACCCCAGTAACAAAATAATGCAATTATTAAACTTCACATTCATTATTTTAAGTATTGATAATACAATAACATATCGAAGCTAAAAAATATTCTATTCTTCCAAATGGAAATAATTTATTGCATTTGACGAAGTGTTTTGGGTGCCAATTGGCGACCGGAGATTTGGTGACGTCTTTAATAACTATTTCTAAGAAAAATAAAGAATTATTTTATTTTTTAACTGTATACCTTGAAATTTCAGAGAATTGTTACATAGAATTTTTTTTAATATGCTAGCATCAATATTTACAGGCAATACTTTTCTATAAATCAAAATCATTTCAAATAATCATTTTTGAATTTCAATAAAATTATTCTGAAGTGAAACATTTCAAATAAGCTACATGGAGGAATAAATATAGAAACCTTAAGTTCACTTTTAGGAAGACCTATTCCGACGTTATAGCACAGTTCCACTACGTAACAAATAGCACTCTTGGCATAAATGTAATGGCGTTGGATAGGAAATTAAGCACCAACGCTTTTAAGATTTTGAAACAAATAAATGTTCGGGCATATATATACCCGTGGCGTCAACGAAACAGGTGGTTTATCTTCCTCCTTCGGTTGGCGAGGTTTTAGTTAACGACCGATTCCTAAAATCTGCTGCCTAATAAATGTGCATTTCAATGAAAAATCGCAATAATATAAGGCAGCCATTATTGTCGAAAAATATGTTTTATTGAAAAAAAAAAATGAAAATTATGTTTTTGAGGTGATAATTTAAAAATAAGCTACATGGAGGTATAAATATAGAAAACCTTAAGTTAAACTTTTAGGGTGTCCCATTTCAACATCATAGTAATATTCCACTCCGTATCAAATATCACTAATGTCATAAAGTTAAGTTGTTCGGAACATGAATACACATGGCGTCAGTAAAAAGAGCTGGTTTATTTTCCTCTTCAGTTGGCGAGGTTTTTATTAACGACGTTAATTTTGTTATTTAGACCCTAATTTCACCATTGTGATGATATTTTTAAATATAGAACCTCTATTTTAGCTTATTTAGCAACATTTTTAATCAATTTGAAAATTTGTATTCATTTGGCGACATATTTATTCAATTGGAGAAAATATTTATTCATTTGGCGACATTTTTAGTCAATTGGAAATTTTTTTATTCATTTGGCGACATTTTTAATTCATCTGGCGACATTTTTAATTTATTTGGTAACATTTTTAATTCATTTGGCAATATTTGGCGACATTTTTAATTCATTTGGCGATATTTCTAATTCATTTGGCGATATTTCTAATTCATTTGGCGATACTTTTAATTCCTCTGGCGACATTTACTCATCAGCGAATCAAAATGAACCGTTTATCCCAGTATTGTCTAAAAATATTTTTGGTCGCCAAGGTGATTTTTAACAATAATGTTATGAAAGGAAGATCGAGATATAAATTTCCCATAGGCGTAATGTAAGAGAAAATGGAAAAAGTTCTATAACTTTTGAATGGTTGCAGATATCCACATGAAACAAAGTGCAGATTTTAAACTAAGAAAAGTTTGTTCAAATTATGCAAGTTTCAAAAAAATCCGTGCAGTAGTTTTTGAGTTAAATCCGGACAAACAGACAGACAGACAAAAAAAATTTAATTGTGATTTTCGGAATCAGCGTATTCTAATTCGTGGAGAAAACTCAAAATGAGGGGTTTTGTTCGATTCCACAGACAGACACTCCATTCTTATATATAAGTATTGATGTAGACACCTGGCAGTTAAATTTTATAAACCCTGTTATAAAATATCAACTGCAAAATTACAATTAGCTAGTCGATTAAAAAAAACTTGTTTTATTTCTTGATTATATACCATTATATTTCCGATAAATAAGTTCACAGTTTCATAAAATAATTGTTATTTTACATTTTTTTTCTCATTGTAAAAAAAATGCAAAATAACAATTGTTTTAAAAAAAAACTATTCACTTATTTATTGGAAATATAATGGTTGATTCTTTTTTAATTTTTAAGTTAATAAAAAGTTTTTATATTTTTCTAAGGTCATTCATAGATGGGGTAAAATGGACTAATAGTGAGTAATACAGCAACGTGCGCAAAGAAGTTGTATGGGAATGGTGCCATTGTAAATCGTACTGTGTTATAATCCTCTCGTATTAGTATCTGTGTATATTAAAACCTTGGCATCTACAGACCAAGAGTTTAAGTTAATAATGAAGCGAAACTTTAAAAAATAAGTAAATGTTTTATAGAACGCGATTACATATTACTTTTTAATATTTTCAAAACGCTTGTCGTTTCCATGATACCTTTAAATTATTTTTTTAAATATATGCTTCAGCAAGATTAAGCTGTTGCCATTCCACGTTTTAAACCGTAAAAACTTAATTAAAAAAATGTTTCAATATCATTTATTTTATTAATAATCGCTTGAAAATGGCCAAAAGTGAAACATCCTCCCCCCCCCCCCCCCCCCCCCCAAAATATTGTGTTGAAATCTGAATTAGAATAAAAATCTTGCGCGAACATACGTAAAAAAATAAAAATACATATCATTCGAATTGATAACCTCTCTCTTTTTTGCTCTCTTCTTAAATTGGTTGGCGCGCCTTTAAGTTGGTTTAAAATGCTCTTCTTTGTAATATAGAGATCGATTAAAAGTTGAAAAACACAAATTGCAGTGGTATCTTTATTTTGATGTAAACAAAATAAACATGGTACAGTTGAGGAACACTGACAAGCGCAAAGACAAAGTGATACTTAATACAATCGCATCGATATCGTAATAATATACACAACAGATATATCGCTGTAATAATAATATAGTGTCTCAAAGTGCCTATAATCGTTATAAAGTCAAAAAATGTTCTACTTTAAAGCAAAGAACTTTAAAAAAATTTATTAAAATAGATGGAAATATTTAAGTTCCTTTACACACAAGGATAAAATCTAATTATTTGAACACGAACACATGGAATTTGTTTAATTCGTTTCATGATTAATGTTTGAGTGTTGCAGTCAAGTGTATAAAAGCGTGAACATCTGCTGTTGGGCGGATAAGTGAGTTCAATTAACGCTCGTGACATCCGCAATGTTTTTTTTTATAACTAGTATAAATGTACTTATTTGATCGCTATTTTAAAACATATTAATGAGTTATATCGTTCATTTATTTAAGAAACGATATTTGTTTCGATATCGCAATTCTGCGATTTTGATACAGAGTTATTTTTTGTTTTCAATCAAAACTAACTATTAGTGTGTCAAACGTACTAATGGTACTTACGAATTATTGCAACCATTTTTTTCTAAGTTTGGCGACTTTTTAACTGGAGAATAATTATCTAATTCAAAATTTTGTGGTTTCGAAAGTATTTTTTATAGTTTTCCACTTTAAAGTTAACAGTGCGCGGATATCATACATATGATAGTGACGAGATACGAGATAAAAATTTATCATTCTTTCTTTTTATACGGTCTTATCCTCTTAGAAAATTAATACAATTCAGTATGTACTTGTGATTGATACGTTTCGGGATGACAGTTTCACACAGAAAAACTATGAAGGACAAAGCATAACCTGTGAACAGTAACACGAACACGTACTTTAAGTCTTCTGTCGTAAGAGCTGGGGGGCTTTCATCGGGCCAGTCATCTTTTTGAATGTTCATTTCCAATTTTTCATACTTGCTATAAGCGTCCCACCATTTCTGCGTTAACCCTGAAGATACGGCGGAAAGAACTGCGGCATTCAATGTCTCTTTGCAGCAAAAGTCTCTCCTCATGCCGACACCCACGAAAAAGGTAAACATCGCGTCCTCTGACACTACTTTTACTCTGTCGTGTGATAACTCTATCATACTTTCCCATAATCGCAATGCAATGACCGCTGTGTTTTTGGGAATGTTTCTTGAAAAACTGAAACTACCAGCGTGATATCTCCAGTTATTTTCAATGACATATTCTGCCAACTTGTTCAAGTGTTCTTCAGTGCTTGTGTTCATAAAATTTAAAATAATGTCAGTTTCTTTTGGAACTGTACACGTGTACCATTTGTTCTGCACCGCAACGGACAACTCTTGGAAATTCTTCACGCCCAACTCTTTTCCCGGGACTATGAGAAAACTGAGGAACAGCGCGCTGTACAGAGACGAGATCACGCCAGCCCAGATCAGCCAGAAGGTCCACCAGAGCAGCTTCTTCGTGGAGTTCACCTCGACGCTGAGGGGCTGCTTGAACAGACTGCCCAGCATCGACAGGAGGATGTTGGGGAGGGAGGAAGTCTTTGAAGAGGTGATCCACTTAGAAATCACTGTTGCTGCTAGCGCGAGAACTGAGCAGATGATCCAGACTCCCAAGCTAAACGGATAAGTGAAGCCCACGAATTTCGGCAGGTCTCCTGGTTCTTCTGCAAAAAACACTACATCCTGAACTCCGTAAGGTGCTGTGAATTCCAACCATTCATGATTTCCTTCAACTATTGGTAAACATGCGAGGTGTACATCAGGTTCATCTTCCGCTTCAGTTCCAGTGATTTCATATTCAAAATGTAATTTTTCACTTAGATATTGTAGTAAATGAAAGTCAGGTTTAGGTATTGTCCAATTTCCCAAGCATTGTCCACCGTATACTATAACTCTTAATTTCTTAGGAAAATGCATTTTTGTTTCGAACTGTCTTCCACATTTGCAGAAACTTTAACTCACCAAAATTTAAGATGGTATGCCCGAGAATATACTAGAAATAAATGCTTTGCAATTGCAAATCAATCGATTCGCATTCGGTGTTTAAATGTGGAAAGCAACTAAAAGATTATTGCTATGTTTTACCTTAATCGAACACATCAACATAACTTATTATTGAGTTTTTATTTCCATTTTTCTTGTTATTATTGGTACACAAACAAACACTTTTTAATATATGTATGCCATTAGGACAAAGTATGAAAATTGGAAAAAGGTGTAATTTTCATAATGTCAAAAGGGAAAAAGTATTTAATATTTACGTGATTAAATTTGATCATGCATATATTGTTTGAAGAATAAGAAATTTTCATTCGACAACAAAACCTCTGTATGGAAAATTTTATACTTTATTTTATCTAATGCTATTAAACGATGTTTCATTATGAAGTTTCATATAATGCATTGTTTCATTTAATGTGAAAAATCGATTGGGATACATTTTATGTCACTAAAAATGTCAATTATGTGGCGAAATAAGCAGATTAACAGTTCCATGTTATTCTTTGCATTGCAAATTATTTATAACTTAAGGCCGCTTTTTCATTTAACGACACGATACCGATAAATCGTGAACGATTACAAAGGGACGACACAACGTTTTATCGTATCGTCTGATGGTCAGTTTTTCATTGCACCGATATCGTTCGCCGAAAACGACAATTTTTACATTCAGTTCGTGTTCGTCTGTTGTCGAAACCACATCTATTCTCGATATGGCGCATCGCAACAAATTACATTATAACAAACTGCGATTGTTGTATTTGCTGTATTTAAAGAGAAAGAAGAGATCAATAACAAAACGCTTCTGGGTGCATGATATCATCAAAGCTAGACATGTTGAAGGAGGTTTTTATGTTTTATTTGAACGTCTACAAAAAGCTAGAGCTAACCACTAGAGCTGCACAGTGGGCTATTAGCGACGGTTTGACTAAACGGCAACAAGTTTTTCCGAAACAAGCTCAAAATGTCGTCACGATGAAGTAGGGAAGGCGCGTGCCCACGATAAAACGTTCCGAAAAATTGTATCGTCTGATCGGCAACGACAATATCGTTATCGTATTGGCTAGTGAAAAAGCGCCCGGCTTCGTATGTGTATTTTGCGTACCCCGATATCGTGCCACTGAAATCGTATACGATTTATCGGTGTCGTGTCGTTAAATGTAAAAGCGGCCTAACAGCTATTTAACGATTACAGGTAAACAATATAGATACATTAATTCACATGCTCTTTCATTTTTGGTAAGATATTTTCTTACGTTTTTTTTTATTCGAAAAAAACACTTAATGTTTTTTTATGATAAATTACCGAAGGGAAACTTTAGTAAATTTACATTTTCAAAGAAAGATAAAAAAAAAAAAAAAAAACAAGTGACGTTTTCGTCTGATAACTACTAGATATTTAATAATAATTATTTAAAAAGAATATAAACACAAATTGTTTGTATTTAAAAATTTAAAAGAATATATAACCTTGCGATTTTTTTTACTTTGTTTATGTACTCTGTGCACGTAAAATCATCAGTGGAATACACAAAATGAAGTGTTTAAAATTCCATATAAGAAATAATTAAAACAAAATATTTTTTGGTAAATTTAAACCACGAAGGTTTATTTTTTTTTTAAATCATGTCAAATGGGTTATCTATCCCGCCTACAGTTAATCTCAACACCAGGTCGATGTTACATTGTGTTCATTATTATACATTTCCACAAATAGAACATGAAATTTTTAAAGCTATAAAATAATCTTTTTAAAAAAAAAGGAAAACTGACTTAAAGAAAAGCGCTCAAAAGTAAAAAATATTTTTTTAATTTTACGACCAAGTTGAAAAAATTTAATTATTTAATATCAATTTTATACTTATTATAACATTTCGAAATCGGCGCCAAATTATGTATGATTTTTGTAAATTGGCACCAACTTCAAAAAGTTGTTATAAGTATAAAATTGATATTGAATAATTCAATTTTATCAACTTGGCCGTAAAATTAGAAATTATTTTTTACTTTTTAGCGCATTTTCTTTAAGTGGTTTTTTTAAGATTATTTTATATTTCCGTTTTTAGTTTTTAATTTAGCAGGAGGCTTCTCCCTCATTTATTATTCACCAAGAAATTAATTCAAATTGCAACTTGTGTTCAACAATGTAAATGTAAATCAATCCCTATCAATGCCAATAAATTCTGGTTAAAGAAATGTCATTGCTGTACAACTTCTGTTAAACAGTGAAAATATTTTGAAATCGGATAAATTGTTTAAAAAAACTCCGTTTAATTGACATTTTGGATATATAACAGCCGGATAATCCCTATCCAACAAATAAAATTGTGCAAATATCTGAATTAGAACCGAAATCCTGCGCGAACATACATAAAAAAAATACATAACAGCCGAATTGATAACCTCTCGACTTGGCGCGCGATTTCGCGGTCTTAATTTAAAATTTCTGGCGGTTTTATTTTGGAGTTTTGGTTGGAGAGCTGTTCAGGCGGTTAAAAATACGTTTGATTAGCAGTAATGTCGTTTGTGTTGTAAAGCATTTATATTCTAGTTGAATTAATTTAATGATGTTTTATTAAATTAACTAGCTGAAATACCCGTTATACGTACGAGAAGGAATTAAGTTACAAAATAAATATAAATACAAAGCAAAATAAATAATATTTTTAATTTGTCACCAATCAGGGGGAACCAAAGTATTAAAAGTTCCAATGTTTAACAAAATTTTATTAGCAAGGTCTCGCAAGAACTGGAAAGCTTGATAATATGGAGAAGTTGGCGATACAATGATGTGGATATACATACGGTTCTCCCGTTGATGAACACCCATATTTTAACCTTTAGTAACATCCCAGATATTTAAAGATGAACAATTCTTATAATTGTTAATAAAAATCATTTCTGAAAACTTTTATTAGACACCTATATCATTGAAATATACAAAATAACAATTAAAAGAACTACGCTTATTGTGCATCAACATAAAAACAGACAAATATACAAGTAAAATACATAATTATATTTAAATTATAAATAACAAAAAACACATGTTAAATTTTAATTATTTATTGAAGAATTTAAAGTAAGAAATGTAATCCCACCTCCCCCGCACACAGGGACCGACTTACAAGCTTAGTGGCCCAGGGCTAAAAAACATTAGGGGGCCCCTCGACGTAACGCAAAATAAAATTGCTAAATTTATGCACAGGCACACAAAACAAAATGACGTAATCAGTCAGCTTTAATGCAAATATATATATATATATATATATATATATATATATATATATATTTATATATATTTAACTACTAATTTTCTTCTTTTGAGAATTCGAATTAACGTTAATGATCAATTCTGCAATAAAGTTTTTTCAAACGTTTCTAGTTCTGCTCTTTCTTCCTTTTTAGCTTTTTTTTAGTTGAGCCAGATTCGTATGTTTTGCCCATTTTATAGCTAGCAAATCCCTAATGATTACAATATTAGGAAATTTGGTATCAGAAATAAGTATCCGTAAATGACAAATCTACGTGCGATTAGTAAACACAGCTTGTTTATGGTCTTGGACCTTGACAATTAATTTAATTTTACTAGTGATCCAAAGCGCATATCTTTGAAAAACGCGATGCGAAAGGTGACATACATCATGAACGTGCTGAAAAGTAACATTGTTTTAATTGGGTAAAATAATATAAGTTTTGTAAAACAATTAACGATTGATTTAATTTTTTTTTTAATTTTGATTAAAATAAATTGAAATGATTTTTATAAAATTCGTTAGTAAATTTATTTTTTACTTTTTCACATATATTTAGCATTAAATCATTTTTGGCGGCCCCTTTACAATGGGGGCATTGGGCAAGTGCCCCGAATGCCCTGCCGTAAATCAGTCTCTGCCCGCACACAAAAATAAACTTTTAAAAAAATCAACGTGGTTTTTTTTATTGTACAATTAGGATTAAATTGTTTTTTGTCCGAAAATAAGTAGTATCAATTCGTAGTATTCTATATAAAGTCGTCCTTCCAAAAGACGCTTTTCAATAGCGCATTTTGCCTGAGCATAGTGCTCATAACCCGGATTAACGTTACACTATTTAAATATAAATATAATCTCCTACTTAATGAATATAAATTTTATATTTGACTAAATATCGTATTGTCATCAGTATTACGTAAGTATGTAAAGTTTCTATACGTCATTTATAATATCATTAAAATTGAATTGTTAGATATGATACAAAAAAAAACCGCAGAGTATTATACAAAGTTAAGTAATAATATAAATACTATTTATTTTCAATAACAGACGCTCTGAGTTTATACTTAAAAAAGCAAACGCCTTGATTATTGTCGAATTTTTTTAAACAATTATTTACACACTGGTATTTTTTACTTTAACGACATTTCTAAAATATTTTGGATAAATCCTCATTAATACAAATTATAAAATTTATTTTATTGCCTAAAAATCAACTAATGAAAAGATAAAATAAACTATTGACCTTTAAATATCGTTGTTTTAGTGTTTAAAGTTCCTAATTTTATTTTTTTGTAATTCTCTAGTGTATTGTTTTGCTGCATGGCTAAGCCTTATTTTTAAATACTCAAACAATATAGATTTAATAAGTAAAACTTTATGGTTGTCAATAGGGCTATCGTTTAAAATATGCTCGTCTAAGATATGAAAAATATGTAATGGTAATTTTATTATATTTAATTCTAATTAAAATAAAAACAAAATATAAATGAAAGCTATTACAGAATTTTGTAATACAACTGCTATATGTTTTTTTTAGTAAATTTCGAAATGGCCTCTTTAATTTATATGTTAAATTCCGTTAAAGTACCATTCTTCAAGAAACGATATTTAAATAGAAAATTAAACACAAAACCATATTACAATACTTTCGATTTCAGTTAGTTTTGAAAGTCGCCAAAACATGCCAAGACACGCCAAGTAACACCGTCGCTCCATAACGTGTTCAGAAAGTATTAAAAACCTTACAAAAACAAAATTTAATATTTACGAAACATCGAATTTGCTACCTAAGGAAAATACGAGACATTAGTCTAATTTCCTATAAATATTTACTCAATTGAAACAGATTATATTCATAAAAATTAAGAAAATAATTCGTAAACCTCATGTTAAACAAAGTATTTTTGTTTATTTTACATGATTTTAAAATTTGGTGTGAAATAAAATGTTCAGAAAAACTTACCAATGGAAAGTATGAGGACCTCCTTTGCAAAAATTTTCATTACATCCATAAGCGGCTCATTTATGAACCATTTTCTGTTGTGTTTTGTTTGGGATCGACGTGAATCATCGCTGTTCCTATTGGAAATCTATTAGGAGGAAAAACTTTGTCGCGCGGGCGGGGGAATCTGGATACTGATCACGTGACTCGATGATGCACACTCGTAAATCGGCATTTTTATTCCTCTATTTTTATCATTACTCTATGGTGCTGGGTGTTTTCGCGGGACAATAAATTTAAAACTACTACAGAAAACATGGGAGATGGTTTTGCTGTAGAATAAACTGGCAACTTATAAGGAAGTATTTTAAGGTTAACGAAATTATGTGGTCTTTGCTCGAACAGCCATACCACAATATGGTTTCCATAGCATGTTGTGGAGTATTTTGTTTATATGACCCCGTTTGACGATCTTTTCCCTTTGTTATCTTTATTTTTAATTCAAAATAAACCTAACATGACGTCATCGGGTTTCTGCTCCAATACCCCATGCTCACAGAGTTGGAATCAAGACAGAATCCCCCCCCCCCCCCCCCCCAAAAAAAAAATCTATTTTTATGATTTTTACAGAAATTCGGTTTTTAATTTTTTTTTATTTGACTTACAGTGGGAGGAGGAAGATACAATGGGGCACAAGGAAAACTTTGAACGGATGTCGAATTTTTTAAATAAATATGGGGGAAAAAAACTTATGAAGAATAAATTTTAGAACGCCATATCAGGATTATTTATTGGTTATTAATTTTCTATAAAAAGGTATCACTTTATGAATAAAAAGTTTTTTTTTTTATACAGAAATCTTTTTCACCTTGCTGAAGCTCATTGAAATTTATAAAAAATATTAGCGGAGAAATGATTAAAAAATATTGAACTTTAGGTAAACAAAATTTTAAAATTTATTTACATTAAAATTTGAAACAAATAGGTCGTTTTTTAAATGTGACGTTTTGTAATATTAGTTTTTAAATTTTAGAAGGATTTTTATACTGCTGGCGGAAGTGTAACTTTAAAGTTATTTGGAAATAAATGAGTACATTTTAGAACTAACTAACTTAAAATAACTAATATTTGGAAAGTTTTGTACATTTTTAAAGTGTATTCAAAAAGATTTTCGGCTAGAGTGCAACTTCTGGATTGATGTCGGCAGTGTGACTTTTACAAAAGCCCAAACAGAAAAGGGCGAAAACTTTATGTACGAGAGATTATCTGATTTGTTGTGTTGTAATTGAAATTGAGTCACTAAGAACTTGATTTGAGTTAATAGAAGAAAAAAAACGGAAATATATTTTCCTTCCACTAAATAATTTTTTTTAAAAGGGAATAAAACATTTTTGTAAAAGCGAAAAAAGTTCTTCAAAATTAGTACCGTTTCATAAGTTAATCGTGCAAAATGGTTAAAATCCATATATTATACGGACAATCCGTACTATTAGTCGAAAAGTGGACATAATAATGCAGCCAAGAAATTTTTTAATCATGTTCTAACTTATTTCGTTTTGAAAACTGTGTTAACCGCCCATCGTTGATCGATTTGTAAAGATGAAAGATAAATTTTTGAGGCTTCACTTCATGCATCCATGTTGGATTTTTAACATTTAAAAATGGGTCTGGTCACTCTCACTCACTGACAGAGCACATGCCATTACAACTTCACTTTAAATAATTTAAGCTATAACTTTTAATAACTAACGGGTTTTATGAAAGTTAGGTGCTGCCATCTGTCGAGATGTTGCACAAAACAACGCTAGGGAAACAAAAGTTTCTATTTATATTTCAAAACAAGACCAGCAATAAATGCATGGCGAACATATTTGTTTCTTCGTTTGCTAATAAATTTTGTACACTTTTACATAACATTTAAATCAATATCAAATCGACATTACTCATAAAAAAAAATGTGTTTGATAAAAAAACTAAACGCGATTTATAAATTGGAGATACATTTTTTGGAAAAATTAAATATATACTTTAGTTAATACATGCACTCACTGTAATTCAGTACGAAAAATTTGCAGACTCGGTTGTTATTAGATTATGGCGTTTAAAAATTTCTCTGTCAGTCTATTTATAAGACCTTTGATATAAAGTCAAATATCCAAATTGTCTGGGGAATTTTAAACGCCCTTTTTGTAAATTCATTTTTAAATAACCAAAATTGAAACTTATTATTCTTTTTGTAAATTAGACACCGAAACTAGTTATTTACTACATACTCTTAACTTGAGGCGTCTCGGGTCACACTGTCATTTTCAGTTTCTTAAAATACGATCACGTATTTACTCCGATTGGAAAGGAACCTGTGTCTGGGTTAACACAAATAAATAACGTGTCCATAGATCTAAAACCCATTACTAAAATATAAATTTTAAAAGCACTCAAATTTAAAATTCGTCGAAAAATGTATATTTTCCCATAAAAAAAAATTATGTAGAGCAATAGTCATTATCTTACAAATTTCGCGGTATTTTTTTAGAACTTCCCAAGATTATAAAATATGTATAGCTTGAATTGCGATTCAGAATTAAAAGATGTTAAAAATGCATCATTATTTGACATAAATGTCTATAAAATCGGTATCAGGTACCTCGCCGTAAGGAATCGAATAGCAAAAGACGAATCTCGGTAAATCCTTTTAACTCCACGCGGAATCAGCCTGTGAGGATAAATAACACAGTATAGAAAAAGCCGAGACGTTTTGAACAGGCCCATTATTAAAACCATTCCACCCCCTGACCCATCCAAATATCTTTAAAATTGCATGCTCTTTGAAGTTTTAAAACCTGAAATCCTTCAACAGGTTGGCAAAAAAATTCTGGAAATTTTTTTTCCCGATATTTCTCTGATTTACATGATGGTGTTAAAAAAAATTCCCTGATTTTACAGTTACGTTAAGAAATGCTGCAATGTATAGAAACAAAGTATCCACACTACAATAATACTATAAATATATGAAAACTTATAAGCAATACTTACTGACAGTTAAAATAATAATGTATGGATACAAAACAAATTATGCAATTGCGAAAATCGTAATAGCAATTAAACATGTTCTCTGGAAGCAGATAATACAAAAAGTTTTATTATGCTTCATATTTCCTATTTAACATAATATCCTTAAATATAAAAAGTTATTCTCCCACATAGAAATTTTTTTTGTAATCTAGAATCACCAAGTATGTGGGTGATCAAAATCTACCATCAGCTTAAAGAGCTTAGTTAATGTACTTTTTTTTTTATTCCCCTTGTTTGATTTTTTTCCTCATTTAGGAAACGCAGAGGCAATGTGGTGTATAAAACTTTGTGAACAAATAAGCCGCATATGTTGCATTATGAAGCACTAACCTGAAGTATCCAGCGGTTGTCCAGGCTTTACGTAGTGTCGGCCGATTTCTTCAACGTGGCGCCATCTGGTGGTTTTAGTAGAAAAGTCCTTTTATGCTTCCGGGGGGGATTTTCGAAATCTTGTGTAGACCTTCCCTCTTACTTTTAAAGTCAAGTGTGCAGTTCAGTTTTTAAATCCATGGCAGGGTACTTAGTTCCTCCTCAACTCACAGGAGAATCTGGTATGGGAATATAATTAACAGAAGAATTTTCCCTTCGCCCCCTTCCCTGATTGCATTTCAATCAAATCCTATAAAAATACCGAAGTCCAATGTCATCGTACCCTGAGCACCTCTCAGAGTTATATCGGAGTGTTAAATATCAAACAGTGATTTTTATTCAAATGTCGTTGATTGAATTGGTTGGCTTTTTATGGCGCAAGAGCCAGATTTGCCTAAGCTGCGCCAGACATTTGTGAAATTACGCATCAATAAAAACTAAACACATTTAATAAACCATCTTTTGAAGAAAGCGGCAAGTATAAAAAAAGTACAAAAAAAAAGGGAAAGAACACTAGGGTACCTCGGGGTTGTGGAGCCCGTGTTTACTTAAAGTAAGTAAACCCCATGAGGGATACATAGTCGTTGAACATAAATAAAAAAACATGGTATATATATTGTAACAATAAATTATATTCTTTAAAATAATGAAGTAGATATTTATGCTTTATTAGGAAAGTAGTAATACTAGTAAACAATACTTTGAAAATATTTAAGCTAAAAAGAATTGCAATATTTCTAACACTCACAGTAACGTTAATTTTCAATGCATTTTTCAACGCCTTTTATCCGAACTAATAGCATAATTTTTTGATGACATATTTTGTAATTGCCCTATGGAATATTATAAACTGCACTACTTCTGTTTATTGCAAATATAAAATTATGTCTGGATCGGTGTACCAATCAAATAGATATTTTTAATAACCTTGAACGAAAAAAAATTGCTATAGGTCTATAAAATTTTTGAATTGCTAAACAGTATATAAAACGGTAAAATTCGGAATCTTTAAAACAAAAAAAAGTTGCAATGAGAAGTAATCAAAAAGAGGGTTCCTGTTAAATTTAAAAATAATTAAGTTAGGCGATTACCTAATAACCATACGCATTTAAACTTCAAGTGAATAAAGGGTGCGATGGGGATTAATCGAAGAGGGGCTTCTAGTTGAAATTAAAATTAGTAAATTTAGCAATTACATAACCATACGCATTAACCTTTCAGTGACGAAAGGTGCGATGGGGAGTAATCAAAGAGGGGCTTCCAGTTAAAATTAAAATAAGTAAGTTTAGCGATTACCTAATAACCATACGTATGAACCTTTCGGTGACGAAAGGTGCGATGGGGAGTAATCAAAGAGGGGCTTCTAGTTGAAATTAAAATTAGTAAATTTAGCAATTACATAACCATACGCATTAACCTTTCAGTGACGAAAGGTGCGATGGGGAGTAATCAAAGGGGGGGGGGGCTTCTAGTTAAAATTAAAATAAGTAAGTTTAGCGATTACCTAATAACCATACGCATGAACCTTTCAGTGACGAAAGGAGCGATGGGGAGTAATCAAAGGGGGGGGGGGGGCTTCTTGTTTAAATTAAAATAAGTAAATTTAGCAATTACATTACCATACGCATTAACCTTTCAGTGACGAAAGGTGCGATGGGGAGTAATCAAAGAGGGGCTTCCAGTTAAAATTAAAATAAATAAGTTTAGCAATTACCTAATAACCATACGCATTAACCTTTCAGTGACGAAAGGTGCGATGGGGAGTAATCAAAGAGGGGCTTCAAGTTGAAATTAATATTAAAAAAAATTAACTGAATGTTATAAACTTAGGAAAAACTGTTTCTTTATCCGACTCCCTTTAAAAATATATTCGCAGTCGAGTGTGTTCACTGAGTTTTTGTTCTTTCTTCTGTCCTTAAAAATGAAAGAGAACATTACATCCTTGAGTCTAAAAAGTTATTCTCCCACATAGAAACTATTTTTGTCATCTAGAAGCACCAAGTATGTATGTGTGTGATCTAAATTAAATCTACCATCGGCTTAAAGATCTCAATTAAGGTACTTTTTTTTATTCCCCTTATTTGTTTATTTTTTTCTCGTTTAGGAACATAAAAATTCGCAAACAAATAATCCGCATTTGTTGTTGCTGCACTATGAAGCACTAACCTGAAGTATCCAGCGTTGTCCAGGCTTTACGTAGTGTTGGACGATTTCTTCAATGTGGCCGCCATCTGGTGGTTTTAGTAGAACGTTCTTATTCTGCTTCACGGGGATTTTCGAATTCTTGTTGTACACCTTCCCTCTCCCTTTTAAAGTCAAGTCAATTGTTCCCTCCATGCCAGGGTACTTAGTTCCTCATCAACTCACCGGAGAATCTGGTATGTGAATATAATTAAGAGAGCAATTTTCCCTTCTCCGCCTCCCCTTCCCTGATTGCATTTCAATCACATCCTATGAAAATACTGAAATCCCCTGTCATCGTACCCTGAGCGCCTCTCCGAGTTATACCGGAGTGTTAAATATCATAGTCGTTGATTGGTTGCCGTTTTCAAGAGCTAAGCTGCGCCAAACATTTGGGAAATTTCGAATCTATAAAAACTACATACATTTAACAAAACATCTTTTGAAGGAAACGGCAAATATAAAATAAAAGTACAAAGAAAGGGAAAGATTACTAGGGTACCTCGGGGTTGCGAAGCGCGTGTTTACTGAAAGACAGTTAAACCACCTGCGGGTCATAAAATAAGAAAAAAACCATGGTATTTAATCGTCACAGTTGTAATCGTCAGTATAGAATAACATTAACGATGTAATTTAACGCCGAGAACCTGCCAAAATTTCAAAAATTACATTCGTATATTTTTTTCACAACAAATTTGCATAAATTATTTTCGAATTTTATAAAAGTTGTAATTAAAATCACTTTCCTTCTGTCGATTGAAAAAGCTTTGAAACCCAAGAGATTTGCCGGCCATTTGCAGCCTTAAGCAAAAAGTGTTGCATCGCATCTTAAGAAAAACCGCCGCTTAGTACTCGCGAAAGTCAGCTACCCTCGAAGTGACGGTAAAATCCTAAGTCACATCACACCGCCATTGTGTATTTCACATCGCACCGACAATTAAAGAATCAGCAATCGGAATTCACTTGCTTCTATAATTGCATTCAATTCTGCTTTAAGTATTTCGTAGGAACTTTTCGATTGAAACTACGCTTGCAACTGAAACACTGAAATTGTATATGTTCATTCAGCAATTATCAGACATGCAACTATTGGACAAAATATCCTTTCGCTCGATACCGCGGTAACAACTTTGGCAAATAATTAATAATTTGGCGATTTTGTATGAATTATGATAATACCAGTTTGCCGATTTTTCATCTTTACCTCGGCGATTTCGAAATTTGAAAATTTTAATGCATATTTGGATCTAACCCCATGGATTTTAAAAATTAAGGTCTGAAAAAGCGGAATTCTGCGTTTTCGCCGAACTCTATCATGTCTGATGTTGACTTGTGTACTGCCCATTACAAAATAAAAATAATAAGTCTGATTAAATGGGCATTCCCTGCCCATGGGAAAGGAGGCCATAAATGTGTTATCATAGGCATAAAGGAGAAAAATATATTTGCTAAAATAAGGGGAAAAGGGACCATATTCTGAAGAGAAAAAAATAACTTTTAAGTACTTCAAGTAACAAAAATTATTTATATTTGCACATCATCATCCAGTGGAAGATACAATGGGGCACAAGGAATACTTTGAACGGATGTCGAATTTTTTAAATAAATATGGGGGAAAAAAACTTATGAAGATTAAATTTTAGAACGCCATATCAGGATTATTTATTGGTTATTAATTTTCTATAAAAAGGTAAAAAATTAATCGTTATTTTTTGATAGAATGGCAATAATTTTCGTTCTTTCAAAGAAACGACTCTCTAAATATTCGAATTTCGTAAGAAAAAAAAAAAGAAGAAAAAAACGCCACTTTAATTATCCATCCATTTGTTTGGAATTACCCTAAAAAATTTTTTTAAAGATTTTTGTTTTTAAAATTATTTGTTTGTAAGCAGCTTTTTCATTCATGCAATAGTTGCGAGCTGAATTTGGACAAACCTACGAATATTAATAGATAACCACACACGGCTCTTAAACACAACGAATCCTAATAAGTGAGGTCTCAAAAGAAAGGGAATTTTACAGACCGGTGACTAATTATATTTTCAGTCTCCATTTGTTTTGGGAATTTTTTTTATACATTTGAAAAGATAAAATTTAAAGCAAACACCGCATGTCTCTCTATAGCCCTTTTTCAGGAACTCTCTCGTAACTTTTGGGAACGTATTTTACGGGTGCCAAGACTTGTCGCCGTCTTCATTAGGACTATTCACGCAATTTAACCCCTCTTCGCAACTTTTTTTTTTGTGAATTTCCTTTGTTTATTTCCTTTTCCTGAGTTTTTATTAGTATAGACATTGGTTTTTGCACTTTCATGTCTTAAGTACTACCCTTCCTAAGTATCCAAGATAAAGTACCTATTGATAACTAAAGATCATTTTTCGATATAACACCTTTTGCTGTTGAGCTACTCGCGTTGTCTTTAAAGGTCGAAATTGCAAATTATTGGGATAAAAACAAAAAATTCCCTAAAATACGTTTAAATCGAGAGTATATCAACCTTCGATGCAATTTGAGTGGTGCTGCACTTATAAATCTTAATAAACAAATAAGGAAATCACCAATAAAGTTTATTATACATTGTAATTTTCGGAAATAGGTCATAAAACAAATATACTAGTGAAAGTATGCTAGTGAAATTTATATTAGCCCTTAATCCAGTTCGAGGAGGTTTTCGAACTTTTTGCAGTTATACCTTTCTTTCTTATGACGGCAGAATAGTAGTTGTCAAAATAATGCTTAAATAAATATTCGCTCTAGTTCGAAAAGTTAGAATGCACATTTGTGGTATAATATCACCATTCCCATTTTCTGCAATTATCTTCTTGTTTTTTTTCAAGTGCGCAGCGACAGGTGTTTCGGTATCGTAACCCACTCGAAGGGAGTGACAAAGATCGCGGTACTAATAATTTGTTGCTAGCAGGTCGAAATTGGAATAGGTGCTTTCCTCGAGTGAGCTACGGACGAAAAACTATAGCCCGCAAACTTGAAAGACAGTGATCTCCGAAAGGACAAAGTAGATTTTTCAGTTAATTTAATTTAAGTTTACCCATTCGGACTTCCTTTTTACATCTTCCGTGCATTAACCATAAACGTCCAGTCTTCCTTGATAATTAGAAATCGTTGCCTTACAATATAATTGGGATAAGTTTTATTTTAATTTGCTACTAAATAGAAATTGGTATAAATAACTATATTGTGTAACATTCAAATGTCAGAAATTGCTAGGAGAAGAGGACATTGCTAATTTGGTGATTTCCTTTCACGAGGTGCATAAATAAAAGATTTAAAGTGCGATTCTCTGACTCTTAATTAGTTCCAGTAAGTTAGGCAAGTTTGATCATTTTAACGTGGGAATAAAAATGTAATTAAAAAAAATTAAGTTGAGGGCATTGCTTGACAAATGCAATTAGTTGAGTTTTTATCACTTTATGAATAAAAAGTTTTTTTTTTATACAGAAATCTTTTTCACCTTGCTGAAGCTCATTGAAATTTATAAAAAATATTAGCGGAGAAATGATTAAAAAATATTGAACTTTAGGTAAACAAAATTTTAAAATTTATTTACATTAAAATTTGAAACAAATAGGTCGTTTTTTAAATGTGACGTTTTGTAATATTAGTTTTTAAATTTTAGAAGGATTTTTATACTGCTGGCGGAAGTGTAACTTTAAAGTTATTTGGAAATAAATGAGTACATTTTAGAACTAACTAACTTAAAATAACTAATATTTGGAAAGTTTTGTACATTTTTAAAGTGTATTCAAAAAGATTTTCGGTTAGAGTGCAACTTCTGGATTGATGTCGGCAGTGTGACTTTTACAAAAGCCCAAACAGAAAAGGGCGAAAACTTTATGTACGAGAGATTATCTGATTTGTTGTGTTGTAATTGAAATTGAGTCACTAAGAACTTGATTTGAGTTAATAGAAGAAAAAAAACGGAAATATATTTTCCTTCCACTAAATAATTTTTTTTAAAAGGGAATAAAACATTTTTGTAAAAGCGAAAAAAGTTCTTCAAAATTAGTACCGTTTCATAAGTTAATCGTGCAAAATGGTTAAAATCCATATATTATACGGACAATCCGTACTATTAGTCGAAAAGTGGACATAATAATGCAGCCAAGAAATTTTTTAATCATGTTCTAACTTATTTCGTTTTGAAAACTGTGTTAACCGCCCATCGTTGATCGATTTGTAAAGATGAAAGATAAATTTTTGAGGCTTCACTTCATGCATCCATGTTGGATTTTTAACATTTAAAAATGGGTCTGGTCACTCTCACTCACTGACAGAGCACATGCCATTACAACTTCACTTTAAATAATTTAAGCTATAACTTTTAATAACTAACGGGTTTTATGAAAGTTAGGTGCTGCCATCTGTCGAGATGTTGCACAAAACAACGCTAGGGAAACAAAAGTTTCTATTTATATTTCAAAACAAGACCAGCAATAAATGCATGGCGAACATATTTGTTTCTTCGTTTGCTAATAAATTTTGTACACTTTTACATAACATTTAAATCAATATCAAATCGACATTACTCATAAAAAAAAATGTGTTTGATAAAAAAACTAAACGCGATTTATAAATTGGAGATACATTTTTTGGAAAAATTAAATATATACTTTAGTTAATACATGCACTCACTGTAATTCAGTACGAAAAATTTGCAGACTCGGTTGTTATTAGATTATGGCGTTTAAAAATTTCTCTGTCAGTCTATTTATAAGACCTTTGATATAAAGTCAAATATCCAAATTGTCTGGGGAATTTTAAACGCCCTTTTTGTAAATTCATTTTTAAATAACCAAAATTGAAACTTATTATTCTTTTTGTAAATTAGACACCGAAACTAGTTATTTACTACATACTCTTAACTTGAGGCGTCTCGGGTCACACTGTCATTTTCAGTTTCTTAAAATACGATCACGTATTTACTCCGATTGGAAAGGAACCTGTGTCTGGGTTAACACAAATAAATAACGTGTCCATAGATCTAAAACCCATTACTAAAATATAAATTTTAAAAGCACTCAAATTTAAAATTCGTCGAAAAATGTATATTTTCCCATAAAAAAAAATTATGTAGAGCAATAGTCATTATCTTACAAATTTCGCGGTATTTTTTTAGAACTTCCCAAGATTATAAAATATGTATAGCTTGAATTGCGATTCAGAATTAAAAGATGTTAAAAATGCATCATTATTTGACATAAATGTCTATAAAATCGGTATCAGGTACCTCGCCGTAAGGAATCGAATAGCAAAAGACGAATCTCGGTAAATCCTTTTAACTCCACGCGGAATCAGCCTGTGAGGATAAATAACACAGTATAGAAAAAGCCGAGACGTTTTGAACAGGCCCATTATTAAAACCATTCCACCCCCTGACCCATCCAAATATCTTTAAAATTGCATGCTCTTTGAAGTTTTAAAACCTGAAATCCTTCAACAGGTTGGCAAAAAAATTCTGGAAATTTTTTTTCCCGATATTTCTCTGATTTACATGATGGTGTTAAAAAAAATTCCCTGATTTTACAGTTACGTTAAGAAATGCTGCAATGTATAGAAACAAAGTATCCACACTACAATAATACTATAAATATATGAAAACTTATAAGCAATACTTACTGACAGTTAAAATAATAATGTATGGATACAAAACAAATTATGCAATTGCGAAAATCGTAATAGCAATTAAACATGTTCTCTGGAAGCAGATAATACAAAAAGTTTTATTATGCTTCATATTTCCTATTTAACATAATATCCTTAAATATAAAAAGTTATTCTCCCACATAGAAATTTTTTTTGTAATCTAGAATCACCAAGTATGTGGGTGATCAAAATCTACCATCAGCTTAAAGAGCTTAGTTAATGTACTTTTTTTTTTATTCCCCTTGTTTGATTTTTTTCCTCATTTAGGAAACGCAGAGGCAATGTGGTGTATAAAACTTTGTGAACAAATAAGCCGCATATGTTGCATTATGAAGCACTAACCTGAAGTATCCAGCGGTTGTCCAGGCTTTACGTAGTGTCGGCCGATTTCTTCAACGTGGCGCCATCTGGTGGTTTTAGTAGAAAAGTCCTTTTATGCTTCCGGGGGGGATTTTCGAAATCTTGTGTAGACCTTCCCTCTTACTTTTAAAGTCAAGTGTGCAGTTCAGTTTTTAAATCCATGGCAGGGTACTTAGTTCCTCCTCAACTCACAGGAGAATCTGGTATGGGAATATAATTAACAGAAGAATTTTCCCTTCGCCCCCTTCCCTGATTGCATTTCAATCAAATCCTATAAAAATACCGAAGTCCAATGTCATCGTACCCTGAGCACCTCTCAGAGTTATATCGGAGTGTTAAATATCAAACAGTGATTTTTATTCAAATGTCGTTGATTGAATTGGTTGGCTTTTTATGGCGCAAGAGCCAGATTTGCCTAAGCTGCGCCAGACATTTGTGAAATTACGCATCAATAAAAACTAAACACATTTAATAAACCATCTTTTGAAGAAAGCGGCAAGTATAAAAAAAGTACAAAAAAAAAGGGAAAGAACACTAGGGTACCTCGGGGTTGTGGAGCCCGTGTTTACTTAAAGTAAGTAAACCCCATGAGGGATAACATAGTCGTTGAACATAAATAAAAAAACATGGTATATATATTGTAACAATAAATTATATTCTTTAAAATAATGAAGTAGATATTTATGCTTTATTAGGAAAGTAGTAATACTAGTAAACAATACTTTGAAAATATTTAAGCTAAAAAGAATTGCAATATTTCTAACACTCACAGTAACGTTAATTTTCAATGCATTTTTCAACGCCTTTTATCCGAACTAATAGCATAATTTTTTGATGACATATTTTGTAATTGCCCTATGGAATATTATAAACTGCACTACTTCTGTTTATTGCAAATATAAAATTATGTCTGGATCGGTGTACCAATCAAATAGATATTTTTAATAACCTTGAACGAAAAAAAATTGCTATAGGTCTATAAAATTTTTGAATTGCTAAACAGTATATAAAACGGTAAAATTCGGAATCTTTAAAACAAAAAAAAGTTGCAATGAGAAGTAATCAAAAAGAGGGTTCCTGTTAAATTTAAAAATAATTAAGTTAGGCGATTACCTAATAACCATACGCATTTAAACTTCAAGTGAATAAAGGTGCGATGGGGATTAATCGAAGAGGGGCTTCTAGTTGAAATTAAAATTAGTAAATTTAGCAATTACATAACCATACGCATTAACCTTTCAGTGACGAAAGGTGCGATGGGGAGTAATCAAAGAGGGGCTTCCAGTTAAAATTAAAATAAGTAAGTTTAGCGATTACCTAATAACCATACGCATGAACCTTTCGGTGACGAAAGGTGCGATGGGGAGTAATCAAAGAGGGGCTTCTAGTTGAAATTAAAATTAGTAAATTTAGCAATTACATAACCATACGCATTAACCAGGTGCGATGGGGAGTAATCAAAGGGGGGGGGGCTTCCAGTTAAAATTAAAATAAGTAAGTTTAGCGATTACCTAATAACCATACGCATGAACCTTTCAGTGACGAAAGGAGCGATGGGGAGTAATCAAAGGGGGGGGGGGGGGGCTTCTTGTTTAAATTAAAATAAGTAAATTTAGCAATTACATAACCATACGCATTAACCTTTCAGTGACGAAAGGTGCGATGGGGAGTAATCAAAGAGGGGCTTCCAGTTAAAATTAAAATAAATAAGTTTAGCGATTACCTAATAACCATACGCATTAACCTTTCAGTGACGAAAGGTGCGATGGGGAGTAATCAAAGAGGGGCTTCTAGTTGAAATTATAATAAGTAAGTTTAGCGATTACCTAATAACCATACGCATTAACCTTTCAGTGACGAAAGGTGCGATGGGGAGTAATCAAAGAGGGGCTTCTAGTTGAAATTATAATAAGTAAGTTTAGCGATTACCTAACAACTATACGCATTGTACGATGGGGATTAATCGAAGAGGGACTTCTAGTTCAAATTTAAAATTAGTAAATTTAGCGATTACATAACCATACGCATTACCCTTTCAGTGACGAAAGGAGCGATGGGGAGTAATCAAAGGGGGGGGGGGGCTTCTTGTTTAAATTAAAATAAGTAAATTTAGCAATTACATAACCATACGCATTAACCTTTCAGTGACGAAAGGTGCGATGGGGAGTAATCAAAGAGGGGCTTCCAGTTAAAATTAAAATAAATAAGTTTAGCGATTACCTAATAACCATACGCATTAACCTTTCAGTGACGAAAGGTGCGATGGGGAGTAATCAAAGAGGGGCTTCTAGTTGAAATTATAATAAGTAAGTTTAGCGATTACCTAATAACCATACGCATTAACCTTTCAGTGACGAAAGGTGCGATGGGGAGTAATCAAAGAGGGGCTTCTAGTTGAAATTATAATAAGTAAGTTTAGCGATTACCTAACAACTATACGCATTGTACGATGGGGATTAATCGAAGAGGGACTTCTAGTTCAAATTTAAAATTAGTAAATTTAGCGATTACATAACCATACGCATTACCCTTTCAGTGACGAAAGGTGCGATGGGGAGTAATCAAAGAGGGGCTTCAAGTTGAAATTAATATTAAAAAAAATTAACTGAATGTTATAAACTTAGGAAAAACTGTTTCTTTATCCGACTCCCTTTAAAAATATATTCGCAGTCGAGTGTGTTCACTGAGTTTTTGTTCTTTCTTCTGTCCTTAAAAATGAAAGAGAACATTACATCCTTGAGTCTAAAAAGTTATTCTCCCACATAGAAACTATTTTTGTCATCTAGAAGCACCAAGTATGTATGTGTGTGATCTAAATTAAATCTACCATCGGCTTAAAGATCTCAATTAAGGTACTTTTTTTTATTCCCCTTATTTGTTTATTTTTTTCTCGTTTAGGAACATAAAAATTCGCAAACAAATAATCCGCATTTGTTGTTGCTGCACTATGAAGCACTAACCTGAAGTATCCAGCGTTGTCCAGGCTTTACGTAGTGTTGGACGATTTCTTCAATGTGGCCGCCATCTGGTGGTTTTAGTAGAACGTTCTTATTCTGCTTCACGGGGATTTTCGAATTCTTGTTGTACACCTTCCCTCTCCCTTTTAAAGTCAAGTCAATTGTTCCCTCCATGCCAGGGTACTTAGTTCCTCATCAACTCACCGGAGAATCTGGTATGTGAATATAATTAAGAGAGCAATTTTCCCTTCTCCGCCTCCCCTTCCCTGATTGCATTTCAATCACATCCTATGAAAATACTGAAATCCCCTGTCATCGTACCCTGAGCGCCTCTCCGAGTTATACCGGAATGTTAAATATCATAGTCGTTGATTGGTTGCCGTTTTCAAGAGCTAAGCTGCGCCAAACATTTGGGAAATTTCGAATCTATAAAAACTACATACATTTAACAAAACATCTTTTGAAGGAAACGGCAAATATAAAATAAAAGTACAAAGAAAGGGAAAGATTACTAGGGTACCTCGGGGTTGCGAAGCGCGTGTTTACTGAAAGACAGTTAAACCACCTGCGGGTCATAAATAAGAAAAAAACCATGGTATTTAATCGTCACAGTTGTAATCGTCAGTATAGAATAACATTAACGATGTAATTTAACGCCGAGAACCTGCCAAAATTTCAAAAATTACATTCGTATATTTTTTTCACAACAAATTTGCATAAATTATTTTCGAATTTTATAAAAGTTGTAATTAAAATCACTTTCCTTCTGTCGATTGAAAAAGCTTTGAAACCCAAGAGATTTGCCGGCCATTTGCAGCCTTAAGCAAAAAGTGTTGCATCGCATCTTAAGAAAAACCGCCGCTTAGTACTCGCGAAAGTCAGCTACCCTCGAAGTGACGGTAAAATCCTAAGTCACATCACACCGCCATTGTGTATTTCACATCGCACCGACAATTAAAGAATCAGCAATCGGAATTCACTTGCTTCTATAATTGCATTCAATTCTGCTTTAAGTATTTCGTAGGAACTTTTCGATTGAAACTACGCTTGCAACTGAAACACTGAAATTGTATATGTTCATTCAGCAATTATCAGACATGCAACTATTGGACAAAATATCCTTTCGCTCGATACCGCGGTAACAACTTTGGCAAATAATTAATAATTTGGCGATTTTGTATGAATTATGATAATACCAGTTTGCCGATTTTTCATCTTTACCTCGGCGATTTCGAAATTTGAAAATTTTAATGCATATTTGGATCTAACCCCATGGATTTTAAAATTAAGGTCTGAAAAAGCGGAATTCTGCGTTTTCGCCGAACTCTATCATGTCTGATGTTGACTTGTGTACTGGCCATTACAAAATAAAAATAATAAGTCTGATTAAATGGGCATTCCCTGCCCATGGGAAAGGAGGCCATAAATGTGTTATCATAGGCATAAAGGAGAAAAATATATTTGCTAAAATAAGGGGAAAAGGGACCATATTCTGAAGAGAAAAAAATAACTTTTAAGTACTTCAAGTAACAAAAATTATTTATATTTGCACATCATCATCCAGTGGAAGATACAATGGGGCACAAGGAATACTTTGAACGGATGTCGAATTTTTTAAATAAATATGGGGGAAAAAAACTTATGAAGAATAAATTTTAGAACGCCATATCAGGATTATTTATTGGTTATTAATTTTCTATAAAAAGGTAAAAAATTAATCGTTATTTTTTGATAGAATGGCAATAATTTTCGTTCTTTCAAAGAAACGACTCTCTAAATATTCGAATTTCGTAAGAAAAAAAAAAAGAAGAAAAAAAACGCCACTTTAATTATCCATCCATTTGTTTGGAATTACCCTAAAAATTTTTTTTAAAGATTTTTGTTTTTAAAATTATTTGTTTGTAAGCAGCTTTTTCATTCATGCAATAGTTGCGAGCTGAATTTGGACAAACCTACGAATATTATTAGATAACCACACACGGCTCTTAAACACAACGAATCCTAATAAGTGAGGTCTCAAAAGAAAGGGAATTTTACAGACCGGTGACTAATTATATTTTCAGTCTCCATTTGTTTTGGGAATTTTTTTTATACATTTGAAAAGATAAAATTTAAAGCAAACACCGCATGTCTCTCTATAGCCCTTTTTCAGGAACTCTCTCGTAACTTTTGGGAACGTATTTTACGGGTGCCAAGACTTGTCGCCGTCTTCATTAGGACTATTCACGCAATTTAACCCCTCTTCGCAACTTTTTTTTTTGTGAATTTCCTTTGTTTATTTCCTTTTCCTGAGTTTTTATTAGTATAGACATTGGTTTTTGCACTTTCATGTCTTAAGTACTACCCTTCCTAAGTATCCAAGATAAAGTACCTATTGATAACTAAAGATCATTTTTCGATATAACACCTTTTGCTGTTGAGCTACTCGCGTTGTCTTTAAAGGTCGAAATTGCAAATTATTGGGATAAAAACAAAAAATTCCCTAAAATACGTTTAAATCGAGAGTATATCCAACCTTCGATGCAATTTGAGTGGTGCTGCACTTATAAATCTTAATAAACAAATAAGGAAATCACCAATAAAGTTTATTATACATTGTAATTTTCGGAAATAGGTCATAAAACAAATATACTAGTGAAAGTATGCTAGTGAAATTTATATTAGCCCTTAATCCAGTTCGAGGAGGTTTTCGAACTTTTTGCAGTTATACCTTTCTTTCTTATGACGGCAGAATAGTAGTTGTCAAAATAATGCTTAAATAAATATTCGCTCTAGTTCGAAAAGTTAGAATGCACATTTGTGGTATAATATCACCATTCCCATTTTCTGCAATTATCTTCTTGTTTTTTTTCAAGTGCGCAGCGACAGGTGTTTCGGTATCGTAACCCACTCGAAGGGAGTGACAAAGATCGCGGTACTAATAATTTGTTGCTAGCAGGTCGAAATTGGAATAGGTGCTTTCCTCGAGTGAGCTACGGACGAAAAACTATAGCCCGCAAACTTGAAAGACAGTGATCTCCGAAAGGACAAAGTAGATTTTTCAGTTAATTTAATTTAAGTTTACCCATTCGGACTTCCTTTTTACATCTTCCGTGCATTAACCATAAACGTCCAGTCTTCCTTGATAATTAGAAATCGTTGCCTTACAATATAATTGGGATAAGTTTTATTTTAATTTGCTACTAAATAGAAATTGGTATAAATAACTATATTGTGTAACATTCAAATGTCAGAAATTGCTAGGAGAAGAGGACATTGCTAATTTGGTGATTTCCTTTCACGAGGTGCATAAATAAAAGATTTAAAGTGCGATTCTCTGACTCTTAATTAGTTCCAGTAAGTTAGGCAAGTTTGATCATTTTAACGTGGGAATAAAAATGTAATTAAAAAAAATTAAGTTGAGGGCATTGCTTGACAAATGCAATTAGTTGAGTTTTTATCACTTTATGAATAAAAAGTTTTTTTTTTATACAGAAATCTTTTTCACCTTGCTGAAGCTCATTGAAATTTATAAAAAATATTAGCGGAGAAATGATTAAAAAATATTGAACTTTAGGTAAACAAAATTTTAAAATTTATTTACATTAAAATTTGAAACAAATAGGTCGTTTTTTAAATGTGACGTTTTGTAATATTAGTTTTTAAATTTTAGAAGGATTTTTATACTGCTGGCGGAAGTGTAACTTTAAAGTTATTTGGAAATAAATGAGTACATTTTAGAACTAACTAACTTAAAATAACTAATATTTGGAAAGTTTTGTACATTTTTAAAGTGTATTCAAAAAGATTTTCGGCTAGAGTGCAACTTCTGGATTGATGTCGGCAGTGTGACTTTTACAAAAGCCCAAACAGAAAAGGGCGAAAACTTTATGTACGAGAGATTATCTGATTTGTTGTGTTGTAATTGAAATTGAGTCACTAAGAACTTGATTTGAGTTAATAGAAGAAAAAAAACGGAAATATATTTTCCTTCCACTAAATAATTTTTTTTAAAAGGGAATAAAACATTTTTGTAAAAGCGAAAAAAGTTCTTCAAAATTAGTACCGTTTCATAAGTTAATCGTGCAAAATGGTTAAAATCCATATATTATACGGACAATCCGTACTATTAGTCGAAAAGTGGACATAATAATGCAGCCAAGAAATTTTTTAATCATGTTCTAACTTATTTCGTTTTGAAAACTGTGTTAACCGCCCATCGTTGATCGATTTGTAAAGATGAAAGATAAATTTTTGAGGCTTCACTTCATGCATCCATGTTGGATTTTTAACATTTAAAAATGGGTCTGGTCACTCTCACTCACTGACAGAGCACATGCCATTACAACTTCACTTTAAATAATTTAAGGTATAACTTTTAATAACTAACGGGTTTTATGAAAGTTAGGTGCTGCCATCTGTCGAGATGTTGCACAAAACAACGCTAGGGAAACAAAAGTTTCTATTTATATTTCAAAACAAGACCAGCAATAAATGCATGGCGAACATATTTGTTTCTTCGTTTGCTAATAAATTTTGTACACTTTTACATAACATTTAAATCAATATCAAATCGACATTACTCGTAAAAAAAAATGTGTTTGATAAAAAAACTAAACGCGATTTATAAATTGGAGATACATTTTTTGGAAAAATTAAATATATACTTTAGTTAATACATGCACTCACTGTAATTCAGTACGAAAAATTTGCAGACTCGGTTGTTATTAGATTATGGCGTTTAAAAATTTCTCTGTCAGTCTATTTATAAGACCTTTGATATAAAGTCAAATATCCAAATTGTCTGGGGAATTTTAAACGCCCTTTTTGTAAATTCATTTTTAAATAACCAAAATTGAAACTTATTATTCTTTTTGTAAATTAGACACCGAAACTAGTTATTTACTACATACTCTTAACTTGAGGCGTCTCGGGTCACACTGTCATTTTCAGTTTCTTAAAATACGATCACGTATTTACTCCGATTGGAAAGGAACCTGTGTCTGGTTAACACAAATAAATAACGTGTCCATAGATCTAAAACCCATTACTAAAATATAAATTTTAAAAGCACTCAAATTTAAAATTCGTCGAAAAATGTATATTTTCCCATAAAAAAAAATTATGTAGAGCAATAGTCATTATCTTACAAATTTCGCGGTATTTTTTTAGAACTTCCCAAGATTATAAAATATGTATAGCTTGAATTGCGATTCAGAATTAAAAGATGTTAAAAATGCATCATTATTTGACATAAATGTCTATAAAATCGGTATCAGGTACCTCGCCGTAAGGAATCGAATAGCAAAAGACGAATCTCGGTAAATCCTTTTAACTCCACGCGGAATCAGCCTGTGAGGATAAATAACACAGTATAGAAAAAGCCGAGACGTTTTGAACAGGCCCATTATTAAAACCATTCCACCCCCTGACCCATCCAAATATCTTTAAAATTGCATGCTCTTTGAAGTTTTAAAACCTGAAATCCTTCAACAGGTTGGCAAAAAAATTCTGGAAATTTTTTTTTCCCGATATTTCTCTGATTTACATGATGGTGTTAAAAAAAATTCCCTGATTTTACAGTTACGTTAAGAAATGCTGCAATGTATAGAAACAAAGTATCCACACTACAATAATACTATAAATATATGAAAACTTATAAGCAATACTTACTGACAGTTAAAATAATAATGTATGGATACAAAACAAATTATGCAATTGCGAAAATCGTAATAGCAATTAAACATGTTCTCTGGAAGCAGATAATACAAAAAGTTTTATTATGCTTCATATTTCCTATTTAACATAATATCCTTAAATATAAAAAGTTATTCTCCCACATAGAAATTTTTTTTGTAATCTAGAATCACCAAGTATGTGGGTGATCAAAATCTACCATCAGCTTAAAGAGCTTAGTTAATGTACTTTTTTTTTTATTCCCCTTGTTTGATTTTTTTTCTCATTTAGGAAACGCAGAGGCAATGTGGTGTATAAAACTTTGTGAACAAATAAGCCGCATATGTTGCATTATGAAGCACTAACCTGAAGTATCCAGCGGTTGTCCAGGCTTTACGTAGTGTCGGCCGATTTCTTCAACGTGGCGCCATCTGGTGGTTTTAGTAGAAAAGTCCTTTTATGCTTCCGGGGGGGATTTTCGAAATCTTGTGTAGACCTTCCCTCTTACTTTTAAAGTCAAGTGTGCAGTTCAGTTTTTAAATCCATGGCAGGGTACTTAGTTCCTCCTCAACTCACAGGAGAATCTGGTATGGGAATATAATTAACAGAAGAATTTTCCCTTCGCCCCCTTCCCTGATTGCATTTCAATCAAATCCTATAAAAATACCGAAGTCCAATGTCATCGTACCCTGAGCACCTCTCAGAGTTATATCGGAGTGTTAAATATCAAACAGTGATTTTTATTCAAATGTCGTTGATTGAATTGGTTGGCTTTTTATGGCGCAAGAGCCAGATTTGCCTAAGCTGCGCCAGACATTTGTGAAATTACGCATCAATAAAAACTAAACACATTTAATAAACCATCTTTTGAAGAAAGCGGCAAGTATAAAAAAAGTACAAAAAAAAAGGGAAAGAACACTAGGGTACCTCGGGGTTGTGGAGCCCGTGTTTACTTAAAGTAAGTAAACCCCATGAGGGATAACATAGTCGTTGAACATAAATAAAAAAACATGGTATATATATTGTAACAATAAATTATATTCTTTAAAATAATGAAGTAGATATTTATGCTTTATTAGGAAAGTAGTAATACTAGTAAACAATACTTTGAAAATATTTAAGCTAAAAAGAATTGCAATATTTCTAACACTCACAGTAACGTTAATTTTCAATGCATTTTTCAACGCCTTTTATCCGAACTAATAGCATAATTTTTTGATGACATATTTTGTAATTGCCCTATGGAATATTATAAACTGCACTACTTCTGTTTATTGCAAATATAAAATTATGTCTGGATCGGTGTACCAATCAAATAGATATTTTTAATAACCTTGAACGAAAAAAAATTGCTATAGGTCTATAAAATTTTTGAATTGCTAAACAGTATATAAAACGGTAAAATTCGGAATCTTTAAAACAAAAAAAAGTTGCAATGAGAAGTAATCAAAAAGAGGGTTCCTGTTAAATTTAAAAATAATTAAGTTAGGCGATTACCTAATAACCATACGCATTTAAACTTCAAGTGAATAAAGGTGCGATGGGGATTAATCGAAGAGGGGCTTCTAGTTGAAATTAAAATTAGTAAATTTAGCAATTACATAACCATACGCATTAACCTTTCAGTGACGAAAGGTGCGATGGGGAGTAATCAAAGAGGGGCTTCCAGTTAAAATTAAAATAAGTAAGTTTAGCGATTACCTAATAACCATACGCATGAACCTTTCGGTGACGAAAGGTGCGATGGGGAGTAATCAAAGAGGGGCTTCTAGTTGAAATTAAAATTAGTAAATTTAGCAATTACATAACCATACGCATTAACCAGGTGCGATGGGGAGTAATCAAAGGGGGGGGGGCTTCCAGTTAAAATTAAAATAAGTAAGTTTAGCGATTACCTAATAACCATACGCATGAACCTTTCAGTGACGAAAGGAGCGATGGGGAGTAATCAAAGGGGGGGGGGGGGCTTCTTGTTTAAATTAAAATAAGTAAATTTAGCAATTACATAACCATACGCATTAACCTTTCAGTGACGAAAGGTGCGATGGGGAGTAATCAAAGAGGGGCTTCCAGTTAAAATTAAAATAAATAAGTTTAGCGATTACCTAATAACCATACGCATTAACCTTTCAGTGACGAAAGGTGCGATGGGGAGTAATCAAAGAGGGGCTTCTAGTTGAAATTATAATAAGTAAGTTTAGCGATTACCTAATAACCATACGCATTAACCTTTCAGTGACGAAAGGTGCGATGGGGAGTAATCAAAGAGGGGCTTCTAGTTGAAATTATAATAAGTAAGTTTAGCGATTACCTAACAACTATACGCATTGTACGATGGGGATTAATCGAAGAGGGACTTCTAGTTCAAATTTAAAATTAGTAAATTTAGCGATTACATAACCATACGCATTACCCTTTCAGTGACGAAAGGAGCGATGGGGAGTAATCAAAGGGGGGGGGGGGGGGGGCTTCTTGTTTAAATTAAAATAAGTAAATTTAGCAATTACATAACCATACGCATTAACCTTTCAGTGACGAAAGGTGCGATGGGGAGTAATCAAAGAGGGGCTTCCAGTTAAAATTAAAATAAATAAGTTTAGCGATTACCTAATAACCATACGCATTAACCTTTCAGTGACGAAAGGTGCGATGGGGAGTAATCAAAGAGGGGCTTCTAGTTGAAATTATAATAAGTAAGTTTAGCGATTACCTAATAACCATACGCATTAACCTTTCAGTGACGAAAGGTGCGATGGGGAGTAATCAAAGAGGGGCTTCTAGTTGAAATTATAATAAGTAAGTTTAGCGATTACCTAACAACTATACGCATTGTACGATGGGGATTAATCGAAGAGGGACTTCTAGTTCAAATTTAAAATTAGTAAATTTAGCGATTACATAACCATACGCATTACCCTTTCAGTGACGAAAGGTGCGATGGGGAGTAATCAAAGAGGGGCTTCAAGTTGAAATTAATATTAAAAAAAATTAACTGAATGTTATAAACTTAGGAAAAACTGTTTCTTTATCCGACTCCCTTTAAAAATATATTCGCAGTCGAGTGTGTTCACTGAGTTTTTGTTCTTTCTTCTGTCCTTAAAAATGAAAGAGAACATTACATCCTTGAGTCTAAAAAGTTATTCTCCCACATAGAAACTATTTTTGTCATCTAGAAGCACCAAGTATGTATGTGTGTGATCTAAATTAAATCTACCATCGGCTTAAAGATCTCAATTAAGGTACTTTTTTTTATTCCCCTTATTTGTTTATTTTTTTCTCGTTTAGGAACATAAAAATTCGCAAACAAATAATCCGCATTTGTTGTTGCTGCACTATGAAGCACTAACCTGAAGTATCCAGCGTTGTCCAGGCTTTACGTAGTGTTGGACGATTTCTTCAATGTGGCCGCCATCTGGTGGTTTTAGTAGAACGTTCTTATTCTGCTTCACGGGGATTTTCGAATTCTTGTTGTACACCTTCCCTCTCCCTTTTAAAGTCAAGTCAATTGTTCCCTCCATGCCAGGGTACTTAGTTCCTCATCAACTCACCGGAGAATCTGGTATGTGAATATAATTAAGAGAGCAATTTTCCCTTCTCCGCCTCCCCTTCCCTGATTGCATTTCAATCACATCCTATGAAAATACTGAAATCCCCTGTCATCGTACCCTGAGCGCCTCTCCGAGTTATACCGGAATGTTAAATATCATAGTCGTTGATTGGTTGCCGTTTTCAAGAGCTAAGCTGCGCCAAACATTTGGGAAATTTCGAATCTATAAAAACTACATACATTTAACAAAACATCTTTTGAAGGAAACGGCAAATATAAAATAAAAGTACAAAGAAAGGGAAAGATTACTAGGGTACCTCGGGGTTGCGAAGCGCGTGTTTACTGAAAGACAGTTAAACCACCTGCGGGTCATAAAATAAGAAAAAAACCATGGTATTTAATCGTCACAGTTGTAATCGTCAGTATAGAATAACATTAACAATGTAATTTAACGCCGAGAACCTGCCAAAATTTCAAAAATTACATTCGTATATTTTTTTCACAACAAATTTGCATAAATTATTTTCGAATTTTATAAAAGTTGTAATTAAAATCACTTTCCTTCTGTCGATTGAAAAAGCTTTGAAACCCAAGAGATTTGCCGGCCATTTGCAGCCTTAAGCAAAAAGTGTTGCATCGCATCTTAAGAAAAACCGCCGCTTAGTACTCGCGAAAGTCAGCTACCCTCGAAGTGACGGTAAAATCCTAAGTCACATCACACCGCCATTGTGTATTTCACATCGCACCGACAATTAAAGAATCAGCAATCGGAATTCACTTGCTTCTATAATTGCATTCAATTCTGCTTTAAGTATTTCGTAGGAACTTTTCGATTGAAACTACGCTTGCAACTGAAACACTGAAATTGTATATGTTCATTCAGCAATTATCAGACATGCAACTATTGGACAAAATATCCTTTCGCTCGATACCGCGGTAACAACTTTGGCAAATAATTAATAATTTGGCGATTTTGTATGAATTATGATAATACCAGTTTGCCGATTTTTCATCTTTACCTCGGCGATTTCGAAATTTGAAAATTTTAATGCATATTTGGATCTAACCCCATGGATTTTAAAATTAAGGTCTGAAAAAGCGGAATTCTGCGTTTTCGCCGAACTCTATCATGTCTGATGTTGACTTGTGTACTGGCCATTACAAAATAAAAATAATAAGTCTGATTAAATGGGCATTCCCTGCCCATGGGAAAGGAGGCCATAAATGTGTTATCATAGGCATAAAGGAGAAAAATATATTTGCTAAAATAAGGGGAAAAGGGACCATATTCTGAAGAGAAAAAAATAACTTTTAAGTACTTCAAGTAACAAAAATTATTTATATTTGCACATCATCATCCAGTGGAAGATACAATGGGGCACAAGGAATACTTTGAACGGATGTCGAATTTTTTAAATAAATATGGGGGAAAAAAACTTATGAAGAATAAATTTTAGAACGCCATATCAGGATTATTTATTGGTTATTAATTTTCTATAAAAAGGTAAAAAATTAATCGTTATTTTTTGATAGAATGGCAATAATTTTCGTTCTTTCAAAGAAACGACTCTCTAAATATTCGAATTTCGTAAGAAAAAAAAAAAGAAGAAAAAAAACGCCACTTTAATTATCCATCCATTTGTTTGGAATTACCCTAAAAAAATTTTTTAAAGATTTTTGTTTTTAAAATTATTTGTTTGTAAGCAGCTTTTTCATTCATGCAATAGTTGCGAGCTGAATTTGGACAAACCTACGAATATTATTAGATAACCACACACGGCTCTTAAACACAACGAATCCTAATAAGTGAGGTCTCAAAAGAAAGGGAATTTTACAGACCGGTGACTAATTATATTTTCAGTCTCCATTTGTTTTGGGAATTTTTTTTATACATTTGAAAAGATAAAATTTAAAGCAAACACCGCATGTCTCTCTATAGCCCTTTTTCAGGAACTCTCTCGTAACTTTTGGGAACGTATTTTACGGGTGCCAAGACTTGTCGCCGTCTTCATTAGGACTATTCACGCAATTTAACCCCTCTTCGCAACTTTTTTTTTTGTGAATTTCCTTTGTTTATTTCCTTTTCCTGAGTTTTTATTAGTATAGACATTGGTTTTTGCACTTTCATGTCTTAAGTACTACCCTTCCTAAGTATCCAAGATAAAGTACCTATTGATAACTAAAGATCATTTTTCGATATAACACCTTTTGCTGTTGAGCTACTCGCGTTGTCTTTAAAGGTCGAAATTGCAAATTATTGGGATAAAAACAAAAAATTCCCTAAAATACGTTTAAATCGAGAGTATATCCAACCTTCGATGCAATTTGAGTGGTGCTGCACTTATAAATCTTAATAAACAAATAAGGAAATCACCAATAAAGTTTATTATACATTGTAATTTTCGGAAATAGGTCATAAAACAAATATACTAGTGAAAGTATGCTAGTGAAATTTATATTAGCCCTTAATCCAGTTCGAGGAGGTTTTCGAACTTTTTGCAGTTATACCTTTCTTTCTTATGACGGCAGAATAGTAGTTGTCAAAATAATGCTTAAATAAATATTCGCTCTAGTTCGAAAAGTTAGAATGCACATTTGTGGTATAATATCACCATTCCCATTTTCTGCAATTATCTTCTTGTTTTTTTTCAAGTGCGCAGCGACAGGTGTTTCGGTATCGTAACCCACTCGAAGGGAGTGACAAAGATCGCGGTACTAATAATTTGTTGCTAGCAGGTCGAAATTGGAATAGGTGCTTTCCTCGAGTGAGCTACGGACGAAAAACTATAGCCCGCAAACTTGAAAGACAGTGATCTCCGAAAGGACAAAGTAGATTTTTCAGTTAATTTAATTTAAGTTTACCCATTCGGACTTCCTTTTTACATCTTCCGTGCATTAACCATAAACGTCCAGTCTTCCTTGATAATTAGAAATCGTTGCCTTACAATATAATTGGGATAAGTTTTATTTTAATTTGCTACTAAATAGAAATTGGTATAAATAACTATATTGTGTAACATTCAAATGTCAGAAATTGCTAGGAGAAGAGGACATTGCTAATTTGGTGATTTCCTTTCACGAGGTGCATAAATAAAAGATTTAAAGTGCGATTCTCTGACTCTTAATTAGTTCCAGTAAGTTAGGCAAGTTTGATCATTTTAACGTGGGAATAAAAATGTAATTAAAAAAAATTAAGTTGAGGGCATTGCTTGAAAAATGCAATTAGTTGAGTTTTTATCACTTTATGAATAAAAAGTTTTTTTTTTATACAGAAATCTTTTTCACCTTGCTGAAGCTCATTGAAATTTATAAAAAATATTAGCGGAGAAATGATTAAAAAATATTGAACTTTAGGTAAACAAAATTTTAAAATTTATTTACATTAAAATTTGAAACAAATAGGTCGTTTTTTAAATGTGACGTTTTGTAATATTAGTTTTTAAATTTTAGAAGGATTTTTATACTGCTGGCGGAAGTGTAACTTTAAAGTTATTTGGAAATAAATGAGTACATTTTATAACTAACTAACTTAAAATAACTAATATTTGGAAAGTTTTGTACATTTTTAAAGTGTATTCAAAAAGATTTTCGGCTAGAGTGCAACTTCTGGATTGATGTCGGCAGTGTGACTTTTACAAAAGCCCAAACAGAAAAGGGCGAAAACTTTATGTACGAGAGATTATCTGATTTGTTGTGTTGTAATTGAAATTGAGTCACTAAGAACTTGATTTGAGTTAATAGAAGAAAAAAAACGGAAATATATTTTCCTTCCACTAAATAATTTTTTTTAAAAGGGAATAAAACATTTTTGTAAAAGCGAAAAAAGTTCTTCAAAATTAGTACCGTTTCATAAGTTAATCGTGCAAAATGGTTAAAATCCATATATTATACGGACAATCCGTACTATTAGTCGAAAAGTGGACATAATAATGCAGCCAAGAAATTTTTTAATCATGTTCTAACTTATTTCGTTTTGAAAACTGTGTTAACCGCCCATCGTTGATCGATTTGTAAAGATGAAAGATAAATTTTTGAGGCTTCACTTCATGCATCCATGTTGGATTTTTAACATTTAAAAATGGGTCTGGTCACTCTCACTCACTGACAGAGCACATGCCATTACAACTTCACTTTAAATAATTTAAGGTATAACTTTTAATAACTAACGGGTTTTATGAAAGTTAGGTGCTGCCATCTGTCGAGATGTTGCACAAAATAACGCAAGGGAAACAAAAGTTTCTATTTATATTTCAAAACAAGACCAGCAATAAATGCATGGCGAACATATTTGTTTCTTCGTTTGCTAATAAATTTTGTACACTTTTACATAACATTTAAATCAATATCAAATCGACATTACTCGTAAAAAAAAATGTGTTTGATAAAAAAACTAAACGCGATTTATAAATTGGAGATACATTTTTTGGAAAAATTAAATATATACTTTAGTTAATACATGCACTCACTGTAATTCAGTACGAAAAATTTGCAGACTCGGTTGTTATTAGATTATGGCGTTTAAAAATTTCTCTGTCAGTCTATTTATAAGACCTTTGATATAAAGTCAAATATCCAAATTGTCTGGGGAATTTTAAACGCCCTTTTTGTAAATTCATTTTTAAATAACCAAAATTGAAACTTATTATTCTTTTTGTAAATTAGACACCGAAACTAGTTATTTACTACATACTCTTAACTTGAGGCGTCTCGGGTCACACTGTCATTTTCAGTTTCTTAAAATACGATCACGTATTTACTCCGATTGGAAAGGAACCTGTGTCTGGTTAACACAAATAAATAACGTGTCCATAGATCTAAAACCCATTACTAAAATATAAATTTTAAAAGCACTCAAATTTAAAATTCGTCGAAAAATGTATATTTTCCCATAAAAAAAAATTATGTAGAGCAATAGTCATTATCTTACAAATTTCGCGGTATTTTTTTAGAACTTCCCAAGATTATAAAATATGTATAGCTTGAATTGCGATTCAGAATTAAAAGATGTTAAAAATGCATCATTATTTGACATAAATGTCTATAAAATCGGTATCAGGTACCTCGCCGTAAGGAATCGAATAGCAAAAGACGAATCTCGGTAAATCCTTTTAACTCCACGCGGAATCAGCCTGTGAGGATAAATAACACAGTATAGAAAAAGCCGAGACGTTTTGAACAGGCCCATTATTAAAACCATTCCACCCCCTGACCCATCCAAATATCTTTAAAATTGCATGCTCTTTGAAGTTTTAAAACCTGAAATCCTTCAACAGGTTGGCAAAAAAATTCTGGAAATTTTTTTTCCCGATATTTCTCTGATTTACATGATGGTGTTAAAAAAAATTCCCTGATTTTACAGTTACGTTAAGAAATGCTGCAATGTATAGAAACAAAGTATCCACACTACAATAATACTATAAATATATGAAAACTTATAAGCAATACTTACTGACAGTTAAAATAATAATGTATGGATACAAAACAAATTATGCAATTGCGAAAATCGTAATAGCAATTAAACATGTTCTCTGGAAGCAGATAATACAAAAAGTTTTATTATGCTTCATATTTCCTATTTAACATAATATCCTTAAATATAAAAAGTTATTCTCCCACATAGAAATTTTTTTTGTAATCTAGAATCACCAAGTATGTGGGTGATCAAAATCTACCATCAGCTTAAAGAGCTTAGTTAATGTACTTTTTTTTTTATTCCCCTTGTTTGATTTTTTTTCTCATTTAGGAAACGCAGAGGCAATGTGGTGTATAAAACTTTGTGAACAAATAAGCCGCATATGTTGCATTTTGAAGCACTAACCTGAAGTATCCAGCGGTTGTCCAGGCTTTACGTAGTGTCGGCCGATTTCTTCAACGTGGCGCCATCTGGTGATTTTAGTAGAAAAGTCCTTTTATGCTTCCGGGGGGGATTTTCGAAATCTTGTGTAGACCTTCCCTCTTACTTTTAAAGTCAAGTGTGCAGTTCAGTTTTTAAATCCATGGCAGGGTACTTAGTTCCTCCTCAACTCACAGGAGAATCTGGTATGGGAATATAATTAACAGAAGAATTTTCCCTTCGCCCCCTTCCCTGATTGCATTTCAATCAAATCCTATAAAAATACCGAAGTCCAATGTCATCGTACCCTGAGCACCTCTCAGAGTTATATCGGAGTGTTAAATATCAAACAGTGATTTTTATTCAAATGTCGTTGATTGAATTGGTTGGCTTTTTATGGCGCAAGAGCCAGATTTGCCTAAGCTGCGCCAGACATTTGTGAAATTACGCATCAATAAAAACTAAACACATTTAATAAACCATCTTTTGAAGAAAGCGGCAAGTATAAAAAAAGTACAAAAAAAAAGGGAAAGAACACTAGGGTACCTCGGGGTTGTGGAGCCCGTGTTTACTTAAAGTAAGTAAACCCCATGAGGGATAACATAGTCGTTGAACATAAATAAAAAAACATGGTATATATATTGTAACAATAAATTATATTCTTTAAAATAATGAAGTAGATATTTATGCTTTATTAGGAAAGTAGTAATACTAGTAAACAATACTTTGAAAATATTTAAGCTAAAAAGAATTGCAATATTTCTAACACTCACAGTAACGTTAATTTTCAATGCATTTTTCAACGCCTTTTATCCGAACTAATAGCATAATTTTTTGATGACATATTTTGTAATTGCCCTATGGAATATTATAAACTGCACTACTTCTGTTTATTGCAAATATAAAATTATGTCTGGATCGGTGTACCAATCAAATAGATATTTTTAATAACCTTGAACGAAAAAAAATTGCTATAGGTCTATAAAATTTTTGAATTGCTAAACAGTATATAAAACGGTAAAATTCGGAATCTTTAAAACAAAAAAAAGTTGCAATGAGAAGTAATCAAAAAGAGGGTTCCTGTTAAATTTAAAAATAATTAAGTTAGGCGATTACCTAATAACCATACGCATTTAAACTTCAAGTGAATAAAGGTGCGATGGGGATTAATCGAAGAGGGGCTTCTAGTTGAAATTAAAATTAGTAAATTTAGCAATTACATAACCATACGCATTAACCTTTCAGTGACGAAAGGTGCGATGGGGAGTAATCAAAGAGGGGCTTCCAGTTAAAATTAAAATAAGTAAGTTTAGCGATTACCTAATAACCATACGCATGAACCTTTCGGTGACGAAAGGTGCGATGGGGAGTAATCAAAGAGGGGCTTCTAGTTGAAATTAAAATTAGTAAATTTAGCAATTACATAACCATACGCATTAACCTTTCAGTGACGAAAGGTGCGATGGGGAGTAATCAAAGGGGGGGGGGGGCTCCAGTTAAAATTAAAATAAGTAAGTTTAGCGATTACCTAATAACCATACGCATGAACCTTTCAGTGACGAAAGGAGCGATGGGGAGTAATCAAAGGGGGGGGGGGCTTCTTGTTTAAATTAAAATAAGTAAATTTAGCAATTACATAACCATACGCATTAACCTTTCAGTGACGAAAGGTGCGATGGGGAGTAATCAAAGAGGGGCTTCCAGTTAAAATTAAAATAAATAAGTTTAGCAATTACCTAATAACCATACGCATTAACCTTTCAGTGACGAAAGGTGCGATGGGGAGTAATCAAAGAGGGGCTTCAAGTTGAAATTAATATTAAAAAAAATTAACTGAATGTTATAAACTTAGGAAAAACTGTTTCTTTATCCGACTCCCTTTAAAAATATATTCGCAGTCGAGTGTGTTCACTGAGTTTTTGTTCTTTCTTCTGTCCTTAAAAATGAAAGAGAACATTACATCCTTGAGTCTAAAAAGTTATTCTCCCACATAGAAACTATTTTTGTCATCTAGAAGCACCAAGTATGTATGTGTGTGATCTAAATTAAATCTACCATCGGCTTAAAGATCTCAATTAAGGTACTTTTTTTTATTCCCCTTATTTGTTTATTTTTTTCTCGTTTAGGAACATAAAAATTCGCAAACAAATAATCCGCATTTGTTGTTGCTGCACTATGAAGCACTAACCTGAAGTATCCAGCGTTGTCCAGGCTTTACGTAGTGTTGGACGATTTCTTCAATGTGGCCGCCATCTGGTGGTTTTAGTAGAACGTTCTTATTCTGCTTCACGGGGATTTTCGAATTCTTGTTGTACACCTTCCCTCTCCCTTTTAAAGTCAAGTCAATTGTTCCCTCCATGCCAGGGTACTTAGTTCCTCATCAACTCACCGGAGAATCTGGTATGTGAATATAATTAAGAGAGCAATTTTCCCTTCTCCGCCTCCCCTTCCCTGATTGCATTTCAATCACATCCTATGAAAATACTGAAATCCCCTGTCATCGTACCCTGAGCGCCTCTCCGAGTTATACCGGAATGTTAAATATCATAGTCGTTGATTGGTTGCCGTTTTCAAGAGCTAAGCTGCGCCAAACATTTGGGAAATTTCGAATCTATAAAAACTACATACATTTAACAAAACATCTTTTGAAGGAAACGGCAAATATAAAATAAAAGTACAAAGAAAGGGAAAGATTACTAGGGTACCTCGGGGTTGCGAAGCGCGTGTTTACTGAAAGACAGTTAAACCATCTGCGGGTCATAAATAAGAAAAAAACCATGGTATTTAATCGTCACAGTTGTAATCGTCAGTATAGAATAACATTAACGATGTAATTTAACGCCGAGAACCTGCCAAAATTTCAAAAATTACATTCGTATATTTTTTTCACAACAAATTTGCATAAATTATTTTCGAATTTTATAAAAGTTGTAATTAAAATCACTTTCCTTCTGTCGATTGAAAAAGCTTTGAAACCCAAGAGATTTGCCGGCCATTTGCAGCCTTAAGCAAAAAGTGTTGCATCGCATCTTAAGAAAAACCGCCGCTTAGTACTCGCGAAAGTCAGCTACCCTCGAAGTGACGGTAAAATCCTAAGTCACATCACACCGCCATTGTGTATTTCACATCGCACCGACAATTAAAGAATCAGCAATCGGAATTCACTTGCTTCTATAATTGCATTCAATTCTGCTTTAAGTATTTCGTAGGAACTTTTCGATTGAAACTACGCTTGCAACTGAAACACTGAAATTGTATATGTTCATTCAGCAATTATCAGACATGCAACTATTGGACAAAATATCCTTTCGCTCGATACCGCGGTAACAACTTTGGCAAATAATTAATAATTTGGCGATTTTGTATGAATTATGATAATACCAGTTTGCCGATTTTTCATCTTTACCTCGGCGATTTCGAAATTTGAAAATTTTAATGCATATTTGGATCTAACCCCATGGATTTTAAAATTAAGGTCTGAAAAAGCGGAATTCTGCGTTTTCGCCGAACTCTATCATGTCTGATGTTGACTTGTGTACTGGCCATTACAAAATAAAAATAATAAGTCTGATTAAATGGGCATTCCCTGCCCATGGGAAAGGAGGCCATAAATGTGTTATCATAGGCATAAAGGAGAAAAATATATTTGCTAAAATAAGGGGAAAAGGGACCATATTCTGAAGAGAAAAAAATAACTTTTAAGTACTTCAAGTAACAAAAATTATTTATATTTGCACATCATCATCCAGTGGAAGATACAATGGGGCACAAGGAATACTTTGAACGGATGTCGAATTTTTTAAATAAATATGGGGGAAAAAAACTTATGAAGAATAAATTTTAGAACGCCATATCAGGATTATTTATTGGTTATTAATTTTCTATAAAAAGGTAAAAAATTAATCGTTATTTTTTGATAGAATGGCAATAATTTTCGTTCTTTCAAAGAAACGACTCTCTAAATATTCGAATTTCGTAAGAAAAAAAAAAAGAAAAAAAACGCCACTTTAATTATCCATCCATTTGTTTGGAATTACCCTAAAAAATTTTTTTAAAGATTTTTGTTTTTAAAATTATTTGTTTGTAAGCAGCTTTTTCATTCATGCAATAGTTGCGAGCTGAATTTGGACAAACCTACGAATATTATTAGATAACCACACACGGCTCTTAAACACAACGAATCCTAATAAGTGAGGTCTCAAAAGAAAGGGAATTTTACAGACCGGTGACTAATTATATTTTCAGTCTCCATTTGTTTTGGGAATTTTTTTTATACATTTGAAAAGATAAAATTTAAAGCAAACACCGCATGTCTCTCTATAGCCCTTTTTCAGGAACTCTCTCGTAACTTTTGGGAACGTATTTTACGGGTGCCAAGACTTGTCGCCGTCTTCATTAGGACTATTCACGCAATTTAACCCCTCTTCGCAACTTTTTTTTTTGTGAATTTCCTCTGTTTATTTCCTTTTCCTGAGTTTTTATTAGTATAGACATTGGTTTTTGCACTTTCATGTCTTAAGTACTACCCTTCCTAAGTATCCAAGATAAAGTACCTATTGATAACTAAAGATCATTTTTCGATATAACACCTTTTGCTGTTGAGCTACTCGCGTTGTCTTTAAAGGTCGAAATTGCAAATTATTGGGATAAAAACAAAAAATTCCCTAAAATACGTTTAAATCGAGAGTATATCAACCTTCGATGCAATTTGAGTGGTGCTGCACTTATAAATCTTAATAAACAAATAAGGAAATCACCAATAAAGTTTATTATACATTGTAATTTTCGGAAATAGGTCATAAAACAAATATACTAGTGAAAGTATGCTAGTGAAATTTATATTAGCCCTTAATCCAGTTCGAGGAGGTTTTCGAACTTTTTGCAGTTATACCTTTCTTTCTTATGACGGCAGAATAGTAGTTGTCAAAATAATGCTTAAATAAATATTCGCTCTAGTTCGAAAAGTTAGAATGCACATTTGTGGTATAATATCACCATTCCCATTTTCTGCAATTATCTTCTTGTTTTTTTTCAAGTGCGCAGCGACAGGTGTTTCGGTATCGTAACCCACTCGAAGGGAGTGACAAAGATCGCGGTACTAATAATTTGTTGCTAGCAGGTCGAAATTGGAATAGGTGCTTTCCTCGAGTGAGCTACGGACGAAAAACTATAGCCCGCAAACTTGAAAGACAGTGATCTCCGAAAGGACAAAGTAGATTTTTCAGTTAATTTAATTTAAGTTTACCCATTCGGACTTCCTTTTTACATCTTCCGTGCATTAACCATAAACGTCCAGTCTTCCTTGATAATTAGAAATCGTTGCCTTACAATATAATTGGGATAAGTTTTATTTTAATTTGCTACTAAATAGAAATTGGTATAAATAACTATATTGTGTAACATTCAAATGTCAGAAATTGCTAGGAGAAGAGGACATTGCTAATTTGGTGATTTCCTTTCACGAGGTGCATAAATAAAAGATTTAAAGTGCGATTCTCTGACTCTTAATTAGTTCCAGTAAGTTAGGCAAGTTTGATCATTTTAACGTGGGAATAAAAATGTAATTAAAAAAAATTAAGTTGAGGGCATTGCTTGAAAAATGCAATTAGTTGAGTTTTTATCACTTTATGAATAAAAAGTTTTTTTTTTATACAGAAATCTTTTTCACCTTGCTGAAGCTCATTGAAATTTATAAAAAATATTAGCGGAGAAATGATTAAAAAATATTGAACTTTAGGTAAACAAAATTTTAAAATTTATTTACATTAAAATTTGAAACAAATAGGTCGTTTTTTAAATGTGACGTTTTGTAATATTAGTTTTTAAATTTTAGAAGGATTTTTATACTGCTGGCGGAAGTGTAACTTTAAAGTTATTTGGAAATAAATGAGTACATTTTAGAACTAACTAACTTAAAATAACTAATATTTGGAAAGTTTTGTACATTTTTAAAGTGTATTCAAAAAGATTTTCGGCTAGAGTGCAACTTCTGGATTGATGTCGGCAGTGTGACTTTTACAAAAGCCCAAACAGAAAAGGGCGAAAACTTTATGTACGAGAGATTATCTGATTTGTTGTGTTGTAATTGAAATTGAGTCACTAAGAACTTGATTTGAGTTAATAGAAGAAAAAAAACGGAAATATATTTTCCTTCCACTAAATAATTTTTTTTAAAAGGGAATAAAACATTTTTGTAAAAGCGAAAAAAGTTCTTCAAAATTAGTACCGTTTCATAAGTTAATCGTGCAAAATGGTTAAAATCCATATATTATACGGACAATCCGTACTATTAGTCGAAAAGTGGACATAATAATGCAGCCAAGAAATTTTTTAATCATGTTCTAACTTATTTCGTTTTGAAAACTGTGTTAACCGCCCATCGTTGATCGATTTGTAAAGATGAAAGATAAATTTTTGAGGCTTCACTTCATGCATCCATGTTGGATTTTTAACATTTAAAAATGGGTCTGGTCACTCTCACTCACTGACAGAGCACATGCCATTACAACTTCACTTTAAATAATTTAAGCTATAACTTTTAATAACTAACGGGTTTTATGAAAGTTAGGTGCTGCCATCTGTCGAGATGTTGCACAAAACAACGCTAGGGAAACAAAAGTTTCTATTTATATTTCAAAACAAGACCAGCAATAAATGCATGGCGAACATATTTGTTTCTTCGTTTGCTAATAAATTTTGTACACTTTTACATAACATTTAAATCAATATCAAATCGACATTACTCATAAAAAAAAATGTGTTTGATAAAAAAACTAAACGCGATTTATAAATTGGAGATACATTTTTTGGAAAAATTAAATATATACTTTAGTTAATACATGCACTCACTGTAATTCAGTACGAAAAATTTGCAGACTCGGTTGTTATTAGATTATGGCGTTTAAAAATTTCTCTGTCAGTCTATTTATAAGACCTTTGATATAAAGTCAAATATCCAAATTGTCTGGGGAATTTTAAACGCCCTTTTTGTAAATTCATTTTTAAATAACCAAAATTGAAACTTATTATTCTTTTTGTAAATTAGACACCGAAACTAGTTATTTACTACATACTCTTAACTTGAGGCGTCTCGGGTCACACTGTCATTTTCAGTTTCTTAAAATACGATCACGTATTTACTCCGATTGGAAAGGAACCTGTGTCTGGTTAACACAAATAAATAACGTGTCCATAGATCTAAAACCCATTACTAAAATATAAATTTTAAAAGCACTCAAATTTAAAATTCGTCGAAAAATGTATATTTTCCCATAAAAAAAAATTATGTAGAGCAATAGTCATTATCTTACAAATTTCGCGGTATTTTTTTAGAACTTCCCAAGATTATAAAATATGTATAGCTTGAATTGCGATTCAGAATTAAAAGATGTTAAAAATGCATCATTATTTGACATAAATGTCTATAAAATCGGTATCAGGTACCTCGCCGTAAGGAATCGAATAGCAAAAGACGAATCTCGGTAAATCCTTTTAACTCCACGCGGAATCAGCCTGTGAGGATAAATAACACAGTATAGAAAAAGCCGAGACGTTTTGAACAGGCCCATTATTAAAACCATTCCACCCCCTGACCCATCCAAATATCTTTAAAATTGCATGCTCTTTGAAGTTTTAAAACCTGAAATCCTTCAACAGGTTGGCAAAAAAATTCTGGAAATTTTTTTTTTCCCGATATTTCTCTGATTTACATGATGGTGTTAAAAAAAATTCCCTGATTTTACAGTTACGTTAAGAAATGCTGCAATGTATAGAAACAAAGTATCCACACTACAATAATACTATAAATATATGAAAACTTATAAGCAATACTTACTGACAGTTAAAATAATAATGTATGGATACAAAACAAATTATGCAATTGCGAAAATCGTAATAGCAATTAAACATGTTCTCTGGAAGCAGATAATACAAAAAGTTTTATTATGCTTCATATTTCCTATTTAACATAATATCCTTAAATATAAAAAGTTATTCTCCCACATAGAAATTTTTTTTGTAATCTAGAATCACCAAGTATGTGGGTGATCAAAATCTACCATCAGCTTAAAGAGCTTAGTTAATGTACTTTTTTTTTTATTCCCCTTGTTTGATTTTTTTTCTCATTTAGGAAACGCAGAGGCAATGTGGTGTATAAAACTTTGTGAACAAATAAGCCGCATATGTTGCATTATGAAGCACTAACCTGAAGTATCCAGCGGTTGTCCAGGCTTTACGTAGTGTCGGCCGATTTCTTCAACGTGGCGCCATCTGGTGGTTTTAGTAGAAAAGTCCTTTTATGCTTCCGGGGGGGATTTTCGAAATCTTGTGTAGACCTTCCCTCTTACTTTTAAAGTCAAGTGTGCAGTTCAGTTTTTAAATCCATGGCAGGGTACTTAGTTCCTCCTCAACTCACAGGAGAATCTGGTATGGGAATATAATTAACAGAAGAATTTTCCCTTCGCCCCCTTCCTGATTGCATTTCAATCAAATCCTATAAAAATACCGAAGTCCAATGTCATCGTACCCTGAGCACCTCTCAGAGTTATATCGGAGTGTTAAATATCAAACAGTGATTTTTATTCAAATGTCGTTGATTGAATTGGTTGGCTTTTTATGGCGCAAGAGCCAGATTTGCCTAAGCTGCGCCAGACATTTGTGAAATTACGCATCAATAAAAACTAAACACATTTAATAAACCATCTTTTGAAGAAAGCGGCAAGTATAAAAAAAGTACAAAAAAAAAGGGAAAGAACACTAGGGTACCTCGGGGTTGTGGAGCCCGTGTTTACTTAAAGTAAGTAAACCCCATGAGGGATACATAGTCGTTGAACATAAATAAAAAAACATGGTATATATATTGTAACAATAAATTATATTCTTTAAAATAATGAAGTAGATATTTATGCTTTATTAGGAAAGTAGTAATACTAGTAAACAATACTTTGAAAATATTTAAGCTAAAAAGAATTGCAATATTTCTAACACTCACAGTAACGTTAATTTTCAATGCATTTTTCAACGCCTTTTATCCGAACTAATAGCATAATTTTTTGATGACATATTTTGTAATTGCCCTATGGAATATTATAAACTGCACTACTTCTGTTTATTGCAAATATAAAATTATGTCTGGATCGGTGTACCAATCAAATAGATATTTTTAATAACCTTGAACGAAAAAAAATTGCTATAGGTCTATAAAATTTTTGAATTGCTAAACAGTATATAAAACGGTAAAATTCGGAATCTTTAAAACAAAAAAAAGTTGCAATGAGAAGTAATCAAAAAGAGGGTTCCTGTTAAATTTAAAAATAATTAAGTTAGGCGATTACCTAATAACCATACGCATTTAAACTTCAAGTGAATAAAAGGTGCGATGGGGATTAATCGAAGAGGGGCTTCTAGTTGAAATTAAAATTAGTAAATTTAGCAATTACATAACCATACGCATTAACCTTTCAGTGACGAAAGGTGCGATGGGGAGTAATCAAAGAGGGGCTTCCAGTTAAAATTAAAATAAGTAAGTTTAGCGATTACCTAATAACCATACGTATGAACCTTTCGGTGACGAAAGGTGCGATGGGGAGTAATCAAAGAGGGGCTTCTAGTTGAAATTAAAATTAGTAAATTTAGCAATTACATAACCATACGCATTAACCTTTCAGTGACGAAAGGTGCGATGGGGAGTAATCAAAGAGGGGCTTCCAGTTAAAATTAAAATAAGTAAGTTTAGCGATTACCTAATAACCATACGCATGAACCTTTCGGTGACGAAAGGTGCGATGGGGAGTAATCAAAGAGGGGCTTCTAGTTGAAATTAAAATTAGTAAATTTAGCAATTACATAACCATACGCATTAACCTTTCAGTGACGAAAGGTGCGATGGGGAGTAATCAAAGGGGGGGGGGCTTCCAGTTAAAATTAAAATAAGTAAGTTTAGCGATTACCTAATAACCATACGCATGAACCTTTCAGTGACGAAAGGAGCGATGGGGAGTAATCAAAGGGGGGGGGGGGGCTTCTTGTTTAAATTAAAATAAGTAAATTTAGCAATTACATAACCATACGCATTAACCTTTCAGTGACGAAAGGTGCGATGGGGAGTAATCAAAGAGGGGCTTCCAGTTAAAATTAAAATAAATAAGTTTAGCAATTACCTAATAACCATACGCATTAACCTTTCAGTGACGAAAGGTGCGATGGGGAGTAATCAAAGAGGGGCTTCAAGTTGAAATTAATATTAAAAAAAATTAACTGAATGTTATAAACTTAGGAAAAACTGTTTCTTTATCCGACTCCCTTTAAAAATATATTCGCAGTCGAGTGTGTTCACTGAGTTTTTGTTCTTTCTTCTGTCCTTAAAAATGAAAGAGAACATTACATCCTTGAGTCTAAAAAGTTATTCTCCCACATAGAAACTATTTTTGTCATCTAGAAGCACCAAGTATGTATGTGTGTGATCTAAATTAAATCTACCATCGGCTTAAAGATCTCAATTAAGGTACTTTTTTTTATTCCCCTTATTTGTTTATTTTTTTCTCGTTTAGGAACATAAAAATTCGCAAACAAATAATCCGCATTTGTTGTTGCTGCACTATGAAGCACTAACCTGAAGTATCCAGCGTTGTCCAGGCTTTACGTAGTGTTGGACGATTTCTTCAATGTGGCCGCCATCTGGTGGTTTTAGTAGAACGTTCTTATTCTGCTTCACGGGGATTTTCGAATTCTTGTTGTACACCTTCCCTCTCCCTTTTAAAGTCAAGTCAATTGTTCCCTCCATGCCAGGGTACTTAGTTCCTCATCAACTCACCGGAGAATCTGGTATGTGAATATAATTAAGAGAGCAATTTTCCCTTCTCCGCCTCCCCTTCCCTGATTGCATTTCAATCACATCCTATGAAAATACTGAAATCCCCTGTCATCGTACCCTGAGCGCCTCTCCGAGTTATACCGGAATGTTAAATATCATAGTCGTTGATTGGTTGCCGTTTTCAAGAGCTAAGCTGCGCCAAACATTTGGGAAATTTCGAATCTATAAAAACTACATACATTTAACAAAACATCTTTTGAAGGAAACGGCAAATATAAAATAAAAGTACAAAGAAAGGGAAAGATTACTAGGGTACCTCGGGGTTGCGAAGCGCGTGTTTACTGAAAGACAGTTAAACCACCTGCGGGTCATAAATAAGAAAAAAACCATGGTATTTAATCGTCACAGTTGTAATCGTCAGTATAGAATAACATTAACGATGTAATTTAACGCCGAGAACCTGCCAAAATTTCAAAAATTACATTCGTATATTTTTTTCACAACAAATTTGCATAAATTATTTTCGAATTTTATAAAAGTTGTAATTAAAATCACTTTCCTTCTGTCGATTGAAAAAGCTTTGAAACCCAAGAGATTTGCCGGCCATTTGCAGCCTTAAGCAAAAAGTGTTGCATCGCATCTTAAGAAAAACCGCCGCTTAGTACTCGCGAAAGTCAGCTACCCTCGAAGTGACGGTAAAATCCTAAGTCACATCACACCGCCATTGTGTATTTCACATCGCACCGACAATTAAAGAATCAGCAATCGGAATTCACTTGCTTCTATAATTGCATTCAATTCTGCTTTAAGTATTTCGTAGGAACTTTTCGATTGAAACTACGCTTGCAACTGAAACACTGAAATTGTATATGTTCATTCAGCAATTATCAGACATGCAACTATTGGACAAAATATCCTTTCGCTCGATACCGCGGTAACAACTTTGGCAAATAATTAATAATTTGGCGATTTTGTATGAATTATGATAATACCAGTTTGCCGATTTTTCATCTTTACCTCGGCGATTTCGAAATTTGAAAATTTTAATGCATATTTGGATCTAACCCCATGGATTTTAAAATTAAGGTCTGAAAAAGCGGAATTCTGCGTTTTCGCCGAACTCTATCATGTCTGATGTTGACTTGTGTACTGGCCATTACAAAATAAAAATAATAAGTCTGATTAAATGGGCATTCCCTGCCCATGGGAAAGGAGGCCATAAATGTGTTATCATAGGCATAAAGGAGAAAAATATATTTGATAAAATAAGGGGAAAAGGGACCATATTCTGAAGAGAAAAAAATAACTTTTAAGTACTTCAAGTAACAAAAATTATTTATATTTGCACATCATCATCCAGTGGAAGATACAATGGGGCACAAGGAATACTTTGAACGGATGTCGAATTTTTTAAATAAATATGGGGGAAAAAAACTTATGAAGAATAAATTTTAGAACGCCATATCAGGATTATTTATTGGTTATTAATTTTCTATAAAAAGGTAAAAAATTAATCGTTATTTTTTGATAGAATGGCAATAATTTTCGTTCTTTCAAAGAAACGACTCTCTAAATATTCGAATTTCGTAAGAAAAAAAAAAAGAAGAAAAAAAACGCCACTTTAATTATCCATCCATTTGTTTGGAATTACCCTAAAAAAATTTTTTAAAGATTTTTGTTTTTAAAATTATTTGTTTGTAAGCAGCTTTTTCATTCATGCAATAGTTGCGAGCTGAATTTGGACAAACCTACGAATATTATTAGATAACCACACACGGCTCTTAAACACAACGAATCCTAATAAGTGAGGTCTCAAAAGAAAGGGAATTTTACAGACCGGTGACTAATTATATTTTCAGTCTCCATTTGTTTTGGGAATTTTTTTTATACATTTGAAAAGATAAAATTTAAAGCAAACACCGCATGTCTCTCTATAGCCCTTTTTCAGGAACTCTCTCGTAACTTTTGGGAACGTATTTTACGGGTGCCAAGACTTGTCGCCGTCTTCATTAGGACTATTCACGCAATTTAACCCCTCTTCGCAACTTTTTTTTTTGTGAATTTCCTTTGTTTATTTCCTTTTCCTGAGTTTTTATTAGTATAGACATTGGTTTTTGCACTTTCATGTCTTAAGTACTACCCTTCCTAAGTATCCAAGATAAAGTACCTATTGATAACTAAAGATCATTTTTCGATATAACACCTTTTGCTGTTGAGCTACTCGCGTTGTCTTTAAAGGTCGAAATTGCAAATTATTGGGATAAAAACAAAAAATTCCCTAAAATACGTTTAAATCGAGAGTATATCCAACCTTCGATGCAATTTGAGTGGTGCTGCACTTATAAATCTTAATAAACAAATAAGGAAATCACCAATAAAGTTTATTATACATTGTAATTTTCGGAAATAGGTCATAAAACAAATATACTAGTGAAAGTATGCTAGTGAAATTTATATTAGCCCTTAATCCAGTTCGAGGAGGTTTTCGAACTTTTTGCAGTTATACCTTTCTTTCTTATGACGGCAGAATAGTAGTTGTCAAAATAATGCTTAAATAAATATTCGCTCTAGTTCGAAAAGTTAGAATGCACATTTGTGGTATAATATCACCATTCCCATTTTCTGCAATTATCTTCTTGTTTTTTTTCAAGTGCGCAGCGACAGGTGTTTCGGTATCGTAACCCACTCGAAGGGAGTGACAAAGATCGCGGTACTAATAATTTGTTGCTAGCAGGTCGAAATTGGAATAGGTGCTTTCCTCGAGTGAGCTACGGACGAAAAACTATAGCCCGCAAACTTGAAAGACAGTGATCTCCGAAAGGACAAAGTAGATTTTTCAGTTAATTTAATTTAAGTTTACCCATTCGGACTTCCTTTTTACATCTTCCGTGCATTAACCATAAACGTCCAGTCTTCCTTGATAATTAGAAATCGTTGCCTTACAATATAATTGGGATAAGTTTTATTTTAATTTGCTACTAAATAGAAATTGGTATAAATAACTATATTGTGTAACATTCAAATGTCAGAAATTGCTAGGAGAAGAGGACATTGCTAATTTGGTGATTTCCTTTCACGAGGTGCATAAATAAAAGATTTAAAGTGCGATTCTCTGACTCTTAATTAGTTCCAGTAAGTTAGGCAAGTTTGATCATTTTAACGTGGGAATAAAAATGTAATTAAAAAAAATTAAGTTGAGGGCATTGCTTGAAAAATGCAATTAGTTGAGTTTTTATCACTTTATGAATAAAAAGTTTTTTTTTTATACAGAAATCTTTTTCACCTTGCTGAAGCTCATTGAAATTTATAAAAAATATTAGCGGAGAAATGATTAAAAAATATTGAACTTTAGGTAAACAAAATTTTAAAATTTATTTACATTAAAATTTGAAACAAATAGGTCGTTTTTTAAATGTGACGTTTTGTAATATTAGTTTTTAAATTTTAGAAGGATTTTTATACTGCTGGCGGAAGTGTAACTTTAAAGTTATTTGGAAATAAATGAGTACATTTTATAACTAACTAACTTAAAATAACTAATATTTGGAAAGTTTTGTACATTTTTAAAGTGTATTCAAAAAGATTTTCGGCTAGAGTGCAACTTCTGGATTGATGTCGGCAGTGTGACTTTTACAAAAGCCCAAACAGAAAAGGGCGAAAACTTTATGTACGAGAGATTATCTGATTTGTTGTGTTGTAATTGAAATTGAGTCACTAAGAACTTGATTTGAGTTAATAGAAGAAAAAAAACGGAAATATATTTTCCTTCCACTAAATAATTTTTTTTAAAAGGGAATAAAACATTTTTGTAAAAGCGAAAAAAGTTCTTCAAAATTAGTACCGTTTCATAAGTTAATCGTGCAAAATGGTTAAAATCCATATATTATACGGACAATCCGTACTATTAGTCGAAAAGTGGACATAATAATGCAGCCAAGAAATTTTTTAATCATGTTCTAACTTATTTCGTTTTGAAAACTGTGTTAACCGCCCATCGTTGATCGATTTGTAAAGATGAAAGATAAATTTTTGAGGCTTCACTTCATGCATCCATGTTGGATTTTTAACATTTAAAAATGGGTCTGGTCACTCTCACTCACTGACAGAGCACATGCCATTACAACTTCACTTTAAATAATTTAAGGTATAACTTTTAATAACTAACGGGTTTTATGAAAGTTAGGTGCTGCCATCTGTCGAGATGTTGCACAAAATAACGCAAGGGAAACAAAAGTTTCTATTTATATTTCAAAACAAGACCAGCAATAAATGCATGGCGAACATATTTGTTTCTTCGTTTGCTAATAAATTTTGTACACTTTTACATAACATTTAAATCAATATCAAATCGACATTACTCGTAAAAAAAAATGTGTTTGATAAAAAAACTAAACGCGATTTATAAATTGGAGATACATTTTTTGGAAAAATTAAATATATACTTTAGTTAATACATGCACTCACTGTAATTCAGTACGAAAAATTTGCAGACTCGGTTGTTATTAGATTATGGCGTTTAAAAATTTCTCTGTCAGTCTATTTATAAGACCTTTGATATAAAGTCAAATATCCAAATTGTCTGGGGAATTTTAAACGCCCTTTTTGTAAATTCATTTTTAAATAACCAAAATTGAAACTTATTATTCTTTTTGTAAATTAGACACCGAAACTAGTTATTTACTACATACTCTTAACTTGAGGCGTCTCGGGTCACACTGTCATTTTCAGTTTCTTAAAATACGATCACGTATTTACTCCGATTGGAAAGGAACCTGTGTCTGGTTAACACAAATAAATAACGTGTCCATAGATCTAAAACCCATTACTAAAATATAAATTTTAAAAGCACTCAAATTTAAAATTCGTCGAAAAATGTATATTTTCCCATAAAAAAAAATTATGTAGAGCAATAGTCATTATCTTACAAATTTCGCGGTATTTTTTTAGAACTTCCCAAGATTATAAAATATGTATAGCTTGAATTGCGATTCAGAATTAAAAGATGTTAAAAATGCATCATTATTTGACATAAATGTCTATAAAATCGGTATCAGGTACCTCGCCGTAAGGAATCGAATAGCAAAAGACGAATCTCGGTAAATCCTTTTAACTCCACGCGGAATCAGCCTGTGAGGATAAATAACACAGTATAGAAAAAGCCGAGACGTTTTGAACAGGCCCATTATTAAAACCATTCCACCCCCTGACCCATCCAAATATCTTTAAAATTGCATGCTCTTTGAAGTTTTAAAACCTGAAATCCTTCAACAGGTTGGCAAAAAAATTCTGGAAATTTTTTTTCCCGATATTTCTCTGATTTACATGATGGTGTTAAAAAAAATTCCCTGATTTTACAGTTACGTTAAGAAATGCTGCAATGTATAGAAACAAAGTATCCACACTACAATAATACTATAAATATATGAAAACTTATAAGCAATACTTACTGACAGTTAAAATAATAATGTATGGATACAAAACAAATTATGCAATTGCGAAAATCGTAATAGCAATTAAACATGTTCTCTGGAAGCAGATAATACAAAAAGTTTTATTATGCTTCATATTTCCTATTTAACATAATATCCTTAAATATAAAAAGTTATTCTCCCACATAGAAATTTTTTTTGTAATCTAGAATCACCAAGTATGTGGGTGATCAAAATCTACCATCAGCTTAAAGAGCTTAGTTAATGTACTTTTTTTTTTATTCCCCTTGTTTGATTTTTTTTCTCATTTAGGAAACGCAGAGGCAATGTGGTGTATAAAACTTTGTGAACAAATAAGCCGCATATGTTGCATTTTGAAGCACTAACCTGAAGTATCCAGCGGTTGTCCAGGCTTTACGTAGTGTCGGCCGATTTCTTCAACGTGGCGCCATCTGGTGATTTTAGTAGAAAAGTCCTTTTATGCTTCCGGGGGGGATTTTCGAAATCTTGTGTAGACCTTCCCTCTTACTTTTAAAGTCAAGTGTGCAGTTCAGTTTTTAAATCCATGGCAGGGTACTTAGTTCCTCCTCAACTCACAGGAGAATCTGGTATGGGAATATAATTAACAGAAGAATTTTCCCTTCGCCCCCTTCCCTGATTGCATTTCAATCAAATCCTATAAAAATACCGAAGTCCAATGTCATCGTACCCTGAGCACCTCTCAGAGTTATATCGGAGTGTTAAATATCAAACAGTGATTTTTATTCAAATGCCGTTGATTGAATTGGTTGGCTTTTTATGGCGCAAGAGCCAGATTTGCCTAAGCTGCGCCAGACATTTGTGAAATTACGCATCAATAAAAACTAAACACATTTAATAAACCATCTTTTGAAGAAAGCGGCAAGTATAAAAAAAGTACAAAAAAAAAGGGAAAGAACACTAGGGTACCTCGGGGTTGTGGAGCCCGTGTTTACTTAAAGTAAGTAAACCCCATGAGGGATAACATAGTCGTTGAACATAAATAAAAAAACATGGTATATATATTGTAACAATAAATTATATTCTTTAAAATAATGAAGTAGATATTTATGCTTTATTAGGAAAGTAGTAATACTAGTAAACAATACTTTGAAAATATTTAAGCTAAAAAGAATTGCAATATTTCTAACACTCACAGTAACGTTAATTTTCAATGCATTTTTCAACGCCTTTTATCCGAACTAATAGCATAATTTTTTGATGACATATTTTGTAATTGCCCTATGGAATATTATAAACTGCACTACTTCTGTTTATTGCAAATATAAAATTATGTCTGGATCGGTGTACCAATCAAATAGATATTTTTAATAACCTTGAACGAAAAAAAATTGCTATAGGTCTATAAAATTTTTGAATTGCTAAACAGTATATAAAACGGTAAAATTCGGAATCTTTAAAACAAAAAAAAGTTGCAATGAGAAGTAATCAAAAAGAGGGTTCCTGTTAAATTTAAAAATAATTAAGTTAGGCGATTACCTAATAACCATACGCATTTAAACTTCAAGTGAATAAAGGTGCGATGGGGATTAATCGAAGAGGGGCTTCTAGTTGAAATTAAAATTAGTAAATTTAGCAATTACATAACCATACGCATTAACCTTTCAGTGACGAAAGGTGCGATGGGGAGTAATCAAAGAGGGGCTTCCAGTTAAAATTAAAATAAGTAAGTTTAGCGATTACCTAATAACCATACGCATGAACCTTTCGGTGACGAAAGGTGCGATGGGGAGTAATCAAAGAGGGGCTTCTAGTTGAAATTAAAATTAGTAAATTTAGCAATTACATAACCATACGCATTAACCAGGTGCGATGGGGAGTAATCAAAGGGGGGGGGGGCTTCCAGTTAAAATTAAAATAAGTAAGTTTAGCGATTACCTAATAACCATACGCATGAACCTTTCAGTGACGAAAGGTGCGATGGGGAGTAATCAAAGAGGGGCTTCTAGTTGAAATTATAATAAGTAAGTTTAGCGATTACCTAATAACCATACGCATTAACCTTTCAGTGACGAAAGGTGCGATGGGGAGTAATCAAAGAGGGGCTTCTAGTTGAAATTATAATAAGTAAGTTTAGCGATTACCTAACAACTATACGCATTGTACGATGGGGATTAATCGAAGAGGGACTTCTAGTTCAAATTTAAAATTAGTAAATTTAGCGATTACATAACCATACGCATTACCCTTTCAGTGACGAAAGGTGCGATGGGGAGTAATCAAAGAGGGGCTTCAAGTTGAAATTAATATTAAAAAAAATTAACTGAATGTTATAAACTTAGGAAAAACTGTTTCTTTATCCGACTCCCTTTAAAAATATATTCGCAGTCGAGTGTGTTCACTGAGTTTTTGTTCTTTCTTCTGTCCTTAAAAATGAAAGAGAACATTACATCCTTGAGTCTAAAAAGTTATTCTCCCACATAGAAACTATTTTTGTCATCTAGAAGCACCAAGTATGTATGTGTGTGATCTAAATTAAATCTACCATCGGCTTAAAGATCTCAATTAAGGTACTTTTTTTTATTCCCCTTATTTGTTTATTTTTTTCTCGTTTAGGAACATAAAAATTCGCAAACAAATAATCCGCATTTGTTGTTGCTGCACTATGAAGCACTAACCTGAAGTATCCAGCGTTGTCCAGGCTTTACGTAGTGTTGGACGATTTCTTCAATGTGGCCGCCATCTGGTGGTTTTAGTAGAACGTTCTTATTCTGCTTCACGGGGATTTTCGAATTCTTGTTGTACACCTTCCCTCTCCCTTTTAAAGTCAAGTCAATTGTTCCCTCCATGCCAGGGTACTTAGTTCCTCATCAACTCACCGGAGAATCTGGTATGTGAATATAATTAAGAGAGCAATTTTCCCTTCTCCGCCTCCCCTTCCCTGATTGCATTTCAATCACATCCTATGAAAATACTGAAATCCCCTGTCATCGTACCCTGAGCGCCTCTCCGAGTTATACCGGAGTGTTAAATATCATAGTCGTTGATTGGTTGCCGTTTTCAAGAGCTAAGCTGCGCCAAACATTTGGGAAATTTCGAATCTATAAAAACTACATACATTTAACAAAACATCTTTTGAAGGAAACGGCAAATATAAAATAAAAGTACAAAGAAAGGGAAAGATTACTAGGGTACCTCGGGGTTGCGAAGCGCGTGTTTACTGAAAGACAGTTAAACCACCTGCGGGTCATAAAATAAGAAAAAAACCATGGTATTTAATCGTCACAGTTGTAATCGTCAGTATAGAATAACATTAACAATGTAATTTAACGCCGAGAACCTGCCAAAATTTCAAAAATTACATTCGTATATTTTTTTCACAACAAATTAGCATAAATTATTTTCGAATTTTATAAAAGTTGTAATTAAAATCACTTTCCTTCTGTCGATTGAAAAAGCTTTGAAACCCAAGAGATTTGCCGGCCATTTGCAGCCTTAAGCAAAAAGTGTTGCATCGCATCTTAAGAAAAACCGCCGCTTAGTACTCGCGAAAGTCAGCTACCCTCGAAGTGACGGTAAAATCCTAAGTCACATCACACCGCCATTGTGTATTTCACATCGCACCGACAATTAAAGAATCAGCAATCGGAATTCACTTGCTTCTATAATTGCATTCAATTCTGCTTTAAGTATTTCGTAGGAACTTTTCGATTGAAACTACGCTTGCAACTGAAACACTGAAATTGTATATGTTCATTCAGCAATTATCAGACATGCAACTATTGGACAAAATATCCTTTCGCTCGATACCGCGGTAACAACTTTGGCAAATAATTAATAATTTGGCGATTTTGTATGAATTATGATAATACCAGTTTGCCGATTTTTCATCTTTACCTCGGCGATTTCGAAATTTGAAAATTTTAATGCATATTTGGATCTAACCCCATGGATTTTAAAATTAAGGTCTGAAAAAGCGGAATTCTGCGTTTTCGCCGAACTCTATCATGTCTGATGTTGACTTGTGTACTGGCCATTACAAAATAAAAATAATAAGTCTGATTAAATGGGCATTCCCTGCCCATGGGAAAGGAGGCCATAAATGTGTTATCATAGGCATAAAGGAGAAAAATATATTTGCTAAAATAAGGGGAAAAGGGACCATATTCTGAAGAGAAAAAAATAACTTTTAAGTACTTCAAGTAACAAAAATTATTTATATTTGCACATCATCATCCAGTGGAAGATACAATGGGGCACAAGGAATACTTTGAACGGATGTCGAATTTTTTAAATAAATATGGGGGAAAAAAACTTATGAAGAATAAATTTTAGAACGCCATATCAGGATTATTTATTGGTTATTAATTTTCTATAAAAAGGTAAAAAATTAATCGTTATTTTTTGATAGAATGGCAATAATTTTCGTTCTTTCAAAGAAACGACTCTCTAAATATTCGAATTTCGTAAGAAAAAAAAAAAGAAGAAAAAAAACGCCACTTTAATTATCCATCCATTTGTTTGGAATTACCCTAAAAAGATTTTTGTTTTTAAAATTATTTGTTTGTAAGCAGCTTTTTCATTCATGCAATAGTTGCGAGCTGAATTTGGACAAACCTACGAATATTATTAGATAACCACACACGGCTCTTAAACACAACGAATCCTAATAAGTGAGGTCTCAAAAGAAAGGGAATTTTACAGACCGGTGACTAATTATATTTTCAGTCTCCATTTGTTTTGGGAATTTTTTTTATACATTTGAAAAGATAAAATTTAAAGCAAACACCGCATGTCTCTCTATAGCCCTTTTTCAGGAACTCTCTCGTAACTTTTGGGAACGTATTTTACGGGTGCCAAGACTTGTCGCCGTCTTCATTAGGACTATTCACGCAATTTAACCCCTCTTCGCAACTTTTTTTTTTGTGAATTTCCTTTGTTTATTTCCTTTTCCTGAGTTTTTATTAGTATAGACATTGGTTTTTGCACTTTCATGTCTTAAGTACTACCCTTCCTAAGTATCCAAGATAAAGTACCTATTGATAACTAAAGATCATTTTTCGATATAACACCTTTTGCTGTTGAGCTACTCGCGTTGTCTTTAAAGGTCGAAATTGCAAATTATTGGGATAAAAACAAAAAATTCCCTAAAATACGTTTAAATCGAGAGTATATCCAACCTTCGATGCAATTTGAGTGGTGCTGCACTTATAAATCTTAATAAACAAATAAGGAAATCACCAATAAAGTTTATTATACATTGTAATTTTCGGAAATAGGTCATAAAACAAATATACTAGTGAAAGTATGCTAGTGAAATTTATATTAGCCCTTAATCCAGTTCGAGGAGGTTTTCGAACTTTTTGCAGTTATACCTTTCTTTCTTATGACGGCAGAATAGTAGTTGTCAAAATAATGCTTAAATAAATATTCGCTCTAGTTCGAAAAGTTAGAATGCACATTTGTGGTATAATATCACCATTCCCATTTTCTGCAATTATCTTCTTGTTTTTTTTCAAGTGCGCAGCGACAGGTGTTTCGGTATCGTAACCCACTCGAAGGGAGTGACAAAGATCGCGGTACTAATAATTTGTTGCTAGCAGGTCGAAATTGGAATAGGTGCTTTCCTCGAGTGAGCTACGGACGAAAAACTATAGCCCGCAAACTTGAAAGACAGTGATCTCCGAAAGGACAAAGTAGATTTTTCAGTTAATTTAATTTAAGTTTACCCATTCGGACTTCCTTTTTACATCTTCCGTGCATTAACCATAAACGTCCAGTCTTCCTTGATAATTAGAAATCGTTGCCTTACAATATAATTGGGATAAGTTTTATTTTAATTTGCTACTAAATAGAAATTGGTATAAATAACTATATTGTGTAACATTCAAATGTCAGAAATTGCTAGGAGAAGAGGACATTGCTAATTTGGTGATTTCCTTTCACGAGGTGCATAAATAAAAGATTTAAAGTGCGATTCTCTGACTCTTAATTAGTTCCAGTAAGTTAGGCAAGTTTGATCATTTTAACGTGGGAATAAAAATGTAATTAAAAAAAATTAAGTTGAGGGCATTGCTTGAAAAATGCAATTAGTTGAGTTTTTATCACTTTATGAATAAAAAGTTTTTTTTTTATACAGAAATCTTTTTCACCTTGCTGAAGCTCATTGAAATTTATAAAAAATATTAGCGGAGAAATGATTAAAAAATATTGAACTTTAGGTAAACAAAATTTTAAAATTTATTTACATTAAAATTTGAAACAAATAGGTCGTTTTTTAAATGTGACGTTTTGTAATATTAGTTTTTAAATTTTAGAAGGATTTTTATACTGCTGGCGGAAGTGTAACTTTAAAGTTATTTGGAAATAAATGAGTACATTTTAGAACTAACTAACTTAAAATAACTAATATTTGGAAAGTTTTGTACATTTTTAAAGTGTATTCAAAAAGATTTTCGGCTAGAGTGCAACTTCTGGATTGATGTCGGCAGTGTGACTTTTACAAAAGCCCAAACAGAAAAGGGCGAAAACTTTATGTACGAGAGATTATCTGATTTGTTGTGTTGTAATTGAAATTGAGTAACTAAGAACTTGATTTGAGTTAATAGAAGAAAAAAAACGGAAATATATTTTCCTTCCACTAAATAATTTTTTTTAAAAGGGAATAAAACATTTTTGTAAAAGCGAAAAAAGTTCTTCAAAATTAGTACCGTTTCATAAGTTAATCGTGCAAAATGGTTAAAATCCATATATTATACGGACAATCCGTACTATTAGTCGAAAAGTGGACATAATAATGCAGCCAAGAAATTTTTTAATCATGTTCTAACTTATTTCGTTTTGAAAACTGTGTTAACCGCCCATCGTTGATCGATTTGTAAAGATGAAAGATAAATTTTTGAGGCTTCACTTCATGCATCCATGTTGGATTTTTAACATTTAAAAATGGGTCTGGTCACTCTCACTCACTGACAGAGCACATGCCATTACAACTTCACTTTAAATAATTTAAGGTATAACTTTTAATAACTAACGGGTTTTATGAAAGTTAGGTGCTGCCATCTGTCGAGATGTTGCACAAAACAACGCTAGGGAAACAAAAGTTTCTATTTATATTTCAAAACAAGACCAGCAATAAATGCATGGCGAACATATTTGTTTCTTCGTTTGCTAATAAATTTTGTACACTTTTACATAACATTTAAATCAATATCAAATCGACATTACTCGTAAAAAAAAATGTGTTTGATAAAAAAACTAAACGCGATTTATAAATTGGAGATACATTTTTTGGAAAAATTAAATATATACTTTAGTTAATACATGCACTCACTGTAATTCAGTACGAAAAATTTGCAGACTCGGTTGTTATTAGATTATGGCGTTTAAAAATTTCTCTGTCAGTCTATTTATAAGACCTTTGATATAAAGTCAAATATCCAAATTGTCTGGGGAATTTTAAACGCCCTTTTTGTAAATTCATTTTTAAATAACCAAAATTGAAACTTATTATTCTTTTTGTAAATTAGACACCGAAACTAGTTATTTACTACATACTCTTAACTTGAGGCGTCTCGGGTCACACTGTCATTTTCAGTTTCTTAAAATACGATCACGTATTTACTCCGATTGGAAAGGAACCTGTGTCTGGTTAACACAAATAAATAACGTGTCCATAGATCTAAAACCCATTACTAAAATATAAATTTTAAAAGCACTCAAATTTAAAATTCGTCGAAAAATGTATATTTTCCCATAAAAAAAAATTATGTAGAGCAATAGTCATTATCTTACAAATTTCGCGGTATTTTTTTAGAACTTCCCAAGATTATAAAATATGTATAGCTTGAATTGCGATTCAGAATTAAAAGATGTTAAAAATGCATCATTATTTGACATAAATGTCTATAAAATCGGTATCAGGTACCTCGCCGTAAGGAATCGAATAGCAAAAGACGAATCTCGGTAAATCCTTTTAACTCCACGCGGAATCAGCCTGTGAGGATAAATAACACAGTATAGAAAAAGCCGAGACGTTTTGAACAGGCCCATTATTAAAACCATTCCACCCCCTGACCCATCCAAATATCTTTAAAATTGCATGCTCTTTGAAGTTTTAAAACCTGAAATCCTTCAACAGGTTGGCAAAAAAATTCTGGAAATTTTTTTTTCCCGATATTTCTCTGATTTACATGATGGTGTTAAAAAAAATTCCCTGATTTTACAGTTACGTTAAGAAATGCTGCAATGTATAGAAACAAAGTATCCACACTACAATAATACTATAAATATATGAAAACTTATAAGCAATACTTACTGACAGTTAAAATAATAATGTATGGATACAAAACAAATTATGCAATTGCGAAAATCGTAATAGCAATTAAACATGTTCTCTGGAAGCAGATAATACAAAAAGTTTTATTATGCTTCATATTTCCTATTTAACATAATATCCTTAAATATAAAAAGTTATTCTCCCACATAGAAATTTTTTTTGTAATCTAGAATCACCAAGTATGTGGGTGATCAAAATCTACCATCAGCTTAAAGAGCTTAGTTAATGTACTTTTTTTTTTATTCCCCTTGTTTGATTTTTTTTCTCATTTAGGAAACGCAGAGGCAATGTGGTGTATAAAACTTTGTGAACAAATAAGCCGCATATGTTGCATTATGAAGCACTAACCTGAAGTATCCAGCGGTTGTCCAGGCTTTACGTAGTGTCGGCCGATTTCTTCAACGTGGCGCCATCTGGTGGTTTTAGTAGAAAAGTCCTTTTATGCTTCCGGGGGGGATTTTCAAAATCTTGTGTAGACCTTCCCTCTTACTTTTAAAGTCAAGTGTGCAGTTCAGTTTTTAAATCCATGGCAGGGTACTTAGTTCCTCCTCAACTCACAGGAGAATCTGGTATGGGAATATAATTAACAGAAGAATTTTCCCTTCGCCCCCTTCCCTGATTGCATTTCAATCAAATCCTATAAAAATACCGAAGTCCAATGTCATCGTACCCTGAGCACCTCTCAGAGTTATATCGGAGTGTTAAATATCAAACAGTGATTTTTATTCAAATGCCGTTGATTGAATTGGTTGGCTTTTTATGGCGCAAGAGCCAGATTTGCCTAAGCTGCGCCAGACATTTGTGAAATTACGCATCAATAAAAACTAAACACATTTAATAAACCATCTTTTGAAGAAAGCGGCAAGTATAAAAAAAGTACAAAAAAAAAGGGAAAGAACACTAGGGTACCTCGGGGTTGTGGAGCCCGTGTTTACTTAAAGTAAGTAAACCCCATGAGGGATAACATAGTCGTTGAACATAAATAAAAAAACATGGTATATATATTGTAACAATAAATTATATTCTTTAAAATAATGAAGTAGATATTTATGCTTTATTAGGAAAGTAGTAATACTAGTAAACAATACTTTGAAAATATTTAAGCTAAAAAGAATTGCAATATTTCTAACACTCACAGTAACGTTAATTTTCAATGCATTTTTCAACGCCTTTTATCCGAACTAATAGCATAATTTTTTGATGACATATTTTGTAATTGCCCTATGGAATATTATAAACTGCACTACTTCTGTTTATTGCAAATATAAAATTATGTCTGGATCGGTGTACCAATCAAATAGATATTTTTAATAACCTTGAACGAAAAAAAATTGCTATAGGTCTATAAAATTTTTGAATTGCTAAACAGTATATAAAACGGTAAAATTCGGAATCTTTAAAACAAAAAAAAGTTGCAATGAGAAGTAATCAAAAAGAGGGTTCCTGTTAAATTTAAAAATAATTAAGTTAGGCGATTACCTAATAACCATACGCATTTAAACTTCAAGTGAATAAAGGTGCGATGGGGATTAATCGAAGAGGGGCTTCTAGTTGAAATTAAAATTAGTAAATTTAGCAATTACATAACCATACGCATTAACCTTTCAGTGACGAAAGGTGCGATGGGGAGTAATCAAAGAGGGGCTTCCAGTTAAAATTAAAATAAGTAAGTTTAGCGATTACCTAATAACCATACGCATGAACCTTTCGGTGACGAAAGGTGCGATGGGGAGTAATCAAAGAGGGGCTTCTAGTTGAAATTAAAATTAGTAAATTTAGCAATTACATAACCATACGCATTAACCAGGTGCGATGGGGAGTAATCAAAGGGGGGGGGGGCTTCCAGTTAAAATTAAAATAAGTAAGTTTAGCGATTACCTAATAACCATACGCATGAACCTTTCGGTGACGAAAGGTGCGATGGGGAGTAATCAAAGAGGGGCTTCTAGTTGAAATTAAAATTAGTAAATTTAGCAATTACATAACCATACGCATTAACCTTTCAGTGACGAAAGGTGCGATGGGGAGTAATCAAAGGGGGGGGGGCTTCCAGTTAAAATTAAAATAAGTAAGTTTAGCGATTACCTAATAACCATACGCATGAACCTTTCAGTGACGAAAGGAGCGATGGGGAGTAATCAAAGGGGGGGGGGGGCTTCTTGTTTAAATTAAAATAAGTAAATTTAGCAATTACATAACCATACGCATTAACCTTTCAGTGACGAAAGGTGCGATGGGGAGTAATCAAAGAGGGGCTTCCAGTTAAAATTAAAATAAATAAGTTTAGCAATTACCTAATAACCATACGCATTAACCTTTCAGTGACGAAAGGTGCGATGGGGAGTAATCAAAGAGGGGCTTCAAGTTGAAATTAATATTAAAAAAAATTAACTGAATGTTATAAACTTAGGAAAAACTGTTTCTTTATCCGACTCCCTTTAAAAATATATTCGCAGTCGAGTGTGTTCACTGAGTTTTTGTTCTTTCTTCTGTCCTTAAAAATGAAAGAGAACATTACATCCTTGAGTCTAAAAAGTTATTCTCCCACATAGAAACTATTTTTGTCATCTAGAAGCACCAAGTATGTATGTGTGTGATCTAAATTAAATCTACCATCGGCTTAAAGATCTCAATTAAGGTACTTTTTTTTATTCCCCTTATTTGTTTATTTTTTTCTCGTTTAGGAACATAAAAATTCGCAAACAAATAATCCGCATTTGTTGTTGCTGCACTATGAAGCACTAACCTGAAGTATCCAGCGTTGTCCAGGCTTTACGTAGTGTTGGACGATTTCTTCAATGTGGCCGCCATCTGGTGGTTTTAGTAGAACGTTCTTATTCTGCTTCACGGGGATTTTCGAATTCTTGTTGTACACCTTCCCTCTCCCTTTTAAAGTCAAGTCAATTGTTCCCTCCATGCCAGGGTACTTAGTTCCTCATCAACTCACCGGAGAATCTGGTATGTGAATATAATTAAGAGAGCAATTTTCCCTTCTCCGCCTCCCCTTCCCTGATTGCATTTCAATCACATCCTATGAAAATACTGAAATCCCCTGTCATCGTACCCTGAGCGCCTCTCCGAGTTATACCGGAATGTTAAATATCATAGTCGTTGATTGGTTGCCGTTTTCAAGAGCTAAGCTGCGCCAAACATTTGGGAAATTTCGAATCTATAAAAACTACATACATTTAACAAAACATCTTTTGAAGGAAACGGCAAATATAAAATAAAAGTACAAAGAAAGGGAAAGATTACTAGGGTACCTCGGGGTTGCGAAGCGCGTGTTTACTGAAAGACAGTTAAACCACCTGCGGGTCATAAATAAGAAAAAAACCATGGTATTTAATCGTCACAGTTGTAATCGTCAGTATAGAATAACATTAACGATGTAATTTAACGCCGAGAACCTGCCAAAATTTCAAAAATTACATTCGTATATTTTTTTCACAACAAATTTGCATAAATTATTTTCGAATTTTATAAAAGTTGTAATTAAAATCACTTTCCTTCTGTCGATTGAAAAAGCTTTGAAACCCAAGAGATTTGCCGGCCATTTGCAGCCTTAAGCAAAAAGTGTTGCATCGCATCTTAAGAAAAACCGCCGCTTAGTACTCGCGAAAGTCAGCTACCCTCGAAGTGACGGTAAAATCCTAAGTCAAATCACACCGCCATTGTGTATTTCACATCGCACCGACAATTAAAGAATCAGCAATCGGAATTCACTTGCTTCTATAATTGCATTCAATTCTGCTTTAAGTATTTCGTAGGAACTTTTCGATTGAAACTACGCTTGCAACTGAAACACTGAAATTGTATATGTTCATTCAGCAATTATCAGACATGCAACTATTGGACAAAATATCCTTTCGCTCGATACCGCGGTAACAACTTTGGCAAATAATTAATAATTTGGCGATTTTGTATGAATTATGATAATACCAGTTTGCCGATTTTTCATCTTTACCTCGGCGATTTCGAAATTTGAAAATTTTAATGCATATTTGGATCTAACCCCATGGATTTTAAAATTAAGGTCTGAAAAAGCGGAATTCTGCGTTTTCGCCGAACTCTATCATGTCTGATGTTGACTTGTGTACTGGCCATTACAAAATAAAAATAATAAGTCTGATTAAATGGGCATTCCCTGCCCATGGGAAAGGATGGTTGGTTGGTTGATTGGAGTTTACTGGCACAAGGGCCAAATATGGCCAAGCTGCGCCAAACACTAGATTTTTTAAACCAACATTAAAATTCTAAAATATACACATAAACTAAATAAATTTCAAATTAAAGGCAAAAATCCTGTGTAATTTAAAAAGATAAATAGTGATGAATGAGGTGGATGATTCAATAAATAGGATAATGTGGGAGATGAAGTATTAAAAAAACGATTATATAAAATTCTAAGACGGGGACAAGAAGTTAAAATATGATGAATGGTAAGAGGTTGTTGGCAATGATTACACAGCGGGGCGGTTTCATTTAATAATAGATGTCGATGTGTTGCTCGCGTATGACCTATGCGGACACGAGTTACCCATGGGAAAGGAGGCCATAAATGTGTTATCATAGGCATAAAGGAGAAAAATATATTTGCTAAAATAAGGGGAAAAGGGACCATATTCTGAAGAGAAAAAAATAACTTTTAAGTACTTCAAGTAACAAAAATTATTTATATTTGCACATCATCATCCAGTGGAAGATACAATGGGGCACAAGGAATACTTTGAACGGATGTCGAATTTTTTAAATAAATATGGGGGAAAAAAACTTATGAAGAATAAATTTTAGAACGCCATATCAGGATTATTTATTGGTTATTAATTTTCTATAAAAAGGTAAAAAATTAATCGTTATTTTTTTATAGAATGGCAATAATTTTCGTTCTTTCAAAGAAACGACTCTCTAAATATTCGAATTTCGTAAGAAAAAAAAAAAAGAAGAAAAAAAACGCCACTTTAATTATCCATCCATTTGTTTGGAATTACCCTAAAAAATTTTTTTAAAGATTTTTGTTTTTAAAATTATTTGTTTGTAAGCAGCTTTTTCATTCATGCAATAGTTGCGAGCTGAATTTGGACAAACCTACGAATATTATTAGATAACCACACACGGCTCTTAAACACAACGAATCCTAATAAGTGAGGTCTCAAAAGAAAGGGAATTTTACAGACCGGTGACTAATTATATTTTCAGTCTCCATTTGTTTTGGGAATTTTTTTTATACATTTGAAAAGATAAAATTTAAAGCAAACACCGCATGTCTCTCTATAGCCCTTTTTCAGGAACTCTCTCGTAACTTTTGGGAACGTATTTTACGGGTGCCAAGACTTGTCGCCGTCTTCATTAGGACTATTCACGCAATTTAACCCCTCTTCGCAACTTTTTTTTTTGTGAATTTCCTTTGTTTATTTCCTTTTCCTGAGTTTTTATTAGTATAGACATTGGTTTTTGCACTTTCATGTCTTAAGTACTACCCTTCCTAAGTATCCAAGATAAAGTACCTATTGATAACTAAAGATCATTTTTCGATATAACACCTTTTGCTGTTGAGCTACTCGCGTTGTCTTTAAAGGTCGAAATTGCAAATTATTGGGATAAAAACAAAAAATTCCCTAAAATACGTTTAAATCGAGAGTATATCAACCTTCGATGCAATTTGAGTGGTGCTGCACTTATAAATCTTAATAAACAAATAAGGAAATCACCAATAAAGTTTATTATACATTGTAATTTTCGGAAATAGGTCATAAAACAAATATACTAGTGAAAGTATGCTAGTGAAATTTATATTAGCCCTTAATCCAGTTCGAGGAGGTTTTCGAACTTTTTGCAGTTATACCTTTCTTTCTTATGACGGCAGAATAGTAGTTGTCAAAATAATGCTTAAATAAATATTCGCTCTAGTTCGAAAAGTTAGAATGCACATTTGTGGTATAATATCACCATTCCCATTTTCTGCAATTATCTTCTTGTTTTTTTTCAAGTGCGCAGCGACAGGTGTTTCGGTATCGTAACCCACTCGAAGGGAGTGACAAAGATCGCGGTACTAATAATTTGTTGCTAGCAGGTCGAAATTGGAATAGGTGCTTTCCTCGAGTGAGCTACGGACGAAAAACTATAGCCCGCAAACTTGAAAGACAGTGATCTCCGAAAGGACAAAGTAGATTTTTCAGTTAATTTAATTTAAGTTTACCCATTCGGACTTCCTTTTTACATCTTCCGTGCATTAACCATAAACGTCCAGTCTTCCTTGATAATTAGAAATCGTTGCCTTACAATATAATTGGGATAAGTTTTATTTTAATTTGCTACTAAATAGAAATTGGTATAAATAACTATATTGTGTAACATTCAAATGTCAGAAATTGCTAGGAGAAGAGGACATTGCTAATTTGGTGATTTCCTTTCACGAGGTGCATAAATAAAAGATTTAAAGTGCGATTCTCTGACTCTTAATTAGTTCCAGTAAGTTAGGCAAGTTTGATCATTTTAACGTGGGAATAAAAATGTAATTAAAAAAAATTAAGTTGAGGGCATTGCTTGAAAAATGCAATTAGTTGAGTTTTTATCACTTTATGAATAAAAAGTTTTTTTTTTTATACAGAAATCTTTTTCACCTTGCTGAAGCTCATTGAAATTTATAAAAAATATTAGCGGAGAAATGATTAAAAAATATTGAACTTTAGGTAAACAAAATTTTAAAATTTATTTACATTAAAATTTGAAACAAATAGGTCGTTTTTTAAATGTGACGTTTTGTAATATTAGTTTTTAAATTTTAGAAGGATTTTTATACTGCTGGCGGAAGTGTAACTTTAAAGTTATTTGGAAATAAATGAGTACATTTTAGAACTAACTAACTTAAAATAACTAATATTTGGAAAGTTTTGTACATTTTTAAAGTGTATTCAAAAAGATTTTCGGCTAGAGTGCAACTTCTGGATTGATGTCGGCAGTGTGACTTTTACAAAAGCCCAAACAGAAAAGGGCGAAAACTTTATGTACGAGAGATTATCTGATTTGTTGTGTTGTAATTGAAATTGAGTAACTAAGAACTTGATTTGAGTTAATAGAAGAAAAAAAACGGAAATATATTTTCCTTCCACTAAATAATTTTTTTTAAAAGGGAATAAAACATTTTTGTAAAAGCGAAAAAAGTTCTTCAAAATTAGTACCGTTTCATAAGTTAATCGTGCAAAATGGTTAAAATCCATATATTATACGGACAATCCGTACTATTAGTCGAAAAGTGGACATAATAATGCAGCCAAGAAATTTTTTAATCATGTTCTAACTTATTTCGTTTTGAAAACTGTGTTAACCGCCCATCGTTGATCGATTTGTAAAGATGAAAGATAAATTTTTGAGGCTTCACTTCATGCATCCATGTTGGATTTTTAACATTTAAAAATGGGTCTGGTCACTCTCACTCACTGACAGAGCACATGCCATTACAACTTCACTTTAAATAATTTAAGGTATAACTTTTAATAACTAACGGGTTTTATGAAAGTTAGGTGCTGCCATCTGTCGAGATGTTGCACAAAATAACGCTAGGGAAACAAAAGTTTCTATTTATATTTCAAAACAAGACCAGCAATAAATGCATGGCGAACATATTTGTTTCTTCGTTTGCTAATAAATTTTGTACACTTTTACATAACATTTAAATCAATATCAAATCGACATTACTCATAAAAAAAAATGTGTTTGATAAAAAAACTAAACGCGATTTATAAATTGGAGATACATTTTTTGGAAAAATTAAATATATACTTTAGTTAATACATGCACTCACTGTAATTCAGTACGAAAAATTTGCAGACTCGGTTGTTATTAGATTATGGCGTTTAAAAATTTCTCTGTCAGTCTATTTATAAGACCTTTGATATAAAGTCAAATATCCAAATTGTCTGGGGAATTTTAAACGCCCTTTTTGTAAATTCATTTTTAAATAACCAAAATTGAAACTTATTATTCTTTTTGTAAATTAGACACCGAAACTAGTTATTTACTACATACTCTTAACTTGAGGCGTCTCGGGTCACACTGTCATTTTCAGTTTCTTAAAATACGATCACGTATTTACTCCGATTGGAAAGGAACCTGTGTCTGGTTAACACAAATAAATAACGTGTCCATAGATCTAAAACCCATTACTAAAATATAAATTTTAAAAGCACTCAAATTTAAAATTCGTCGAAAAATGTATATTTTCCCATAAAAAAAAATTATGTAGAGCAATAGTCATTATCTTACAAATTTCGCGGTATTTTTTTAGAACTTCCCAAGATTATAAAATATGTATAGCTTGAATTGCGATTCAGAATTAAAAGATGTTAAAAATGCATCATTATTTGACATAAATGTCTATAAAATCGGTATCAGGTACCTCGCCGTAAGGAATCGAATAGCAAAAGACGAATCTCGGTAAATCCTTTTAACTCCACGCGGAATCAGCCTGTGAGGATAAATAACACAGTATAGAAAAAGCCGAGACGTTTTGAACAGGCCCATTATTAAAACCATTCCACCCCCTGACCCATCCAAATATCTTTAAAATTGCATGCTCTTTGAAGTTTTAAAACCTGAAATCCTTCAACAGGTTGGCAAAAAAATTCTGGAAATTTTTTTTCCCGATATTTCTCTGATTTACATGATGGTGTTAAAAAAAATTCCCTGATTTTACAGTTACGTTAAGAAATGCTGCAATGTATAGAAACAAAGTATCCACACTACAATAATACTATAAATATATGAAAACTTATAAGCAATACTTACTGACAGTTAAAATAATAATGTATGGATACAAAACAAATTATGCAATTGCGAAAATCGTAATAGCAATTAAACATGTTCTCTGGAAGCAGATAATACAAAAAGTTTTATTATGCTTCATATTTCCTATTTAACATAATATCCTTAAATATAAAAAGTTATTCTCCCACATAGAAATTTTTTTTGTAATCTAGAATCACCAAGTATGTGGGTGATCAAAATCTACCATCAGCTTAAAGAGCTTAGTTAATGTACTTTTTTTTTTATTCCCCTTGTTTGATTTTTTTTCTCATTTAGGAAACGCAGAGGCAATGTGGTGTATAAAACTTTGTGAACAAATAAGCCGCATATGTTGCATTTTGAAGCACTAACCTGAAGTATCCAGCGGTTGTCCAGGCTTTACGTAGTGTCGGCCGATTTCTTCAACGTGGCGCCATCTGGTGATTTTAGTAGAAAAGTCCTTTTATGCTTCCGGGGGGGATTTTCGAAATCTTGTGTAGACCTTCCCTCTTACTTTTAAAGTCAAGTGTGCAGTTCAGTTTTTAAATCCATGGCAGGGTACTTAGTTCCTCCTCAACTCACAGGAGAATCTGGTATGGGAATATAATTAACAGAAGAATTTTCCCTTCGCCCCCTTCCCTGATTGCATTTCAATCAAATCCTATAAAAATACCGAAGTCCAATGTCATCGTACCCTGAGCACCTCTCAGAGTTATATCGGAGTGTTAAATATCAAACAGTGATTTTTATTCAAATGTCGTTGATTGAATTGGTTGGCTTTTTATGGCGCAAGAGCCAGATTTGCCTAAGCTGCGCCAGACATTTGTGAAATTACGCATCAATAAAAACTAAACACATTTAATAAACCATCTTTTGAAGAAAGCGGCAAGTATAAAAAAAGTACAAAAAAAAAGGGAAAGAACACTAGGGTACCTCGGGGTTGTGGAGCCCGTGTTTACTTAAAGTAAGTAAACCCCATGAGGGATAACATAGTCGTTGAACATAAATAAAAAAACATGGTATATATATTGTAACAATAAATTATATTCTTTAAAATAATGAAGTAGATATTTATGCTTTATTAGGAAAGTAGTAATACTAGTAAACAATACTTTGAAAATATTTAAGCTAAAAAGAATTGCAATATTTCTAACACTTACAGTAACGTTAATTTTCAATGCATTTTTCAACGCCTTTTATCCGAACTAATAGCATAATTTTTTGATGACATATTTTGTAATTGCCCAATGGAATATTATAAACTGCACTACTTCTGTTTATTGCAAATATAAAATTATGTCTGGATCGGTGTACCAATCAAATAGATATTTTTAATAACCTTGAACGAAAAAAAATTGCTATAGGTCTATAAAATTTTTGAATTGCTAAACAGTATATAAAACGGTAAAATTCGGAATCTTTAAAACAAAAAAAAGTTGCAATGAGAAGTAATCAAAAAGAGGGTTCCTGTTAAATTTAAAAATAATTAAGTTAGGCGATTACCTAATAACCATACGCATTTAAACTTCAAGTGAATAAAGGTGCGATGGGGATTAATCGAAGAGGGGCTTCTAGTTGAAATTAAAATTAGTAAATTTAGCAATTACATAACCATACGCATTAACCTTTCAGTGACGAAAGGTGCGATGGGGAGTAATCAAAGAGGGGCTTCCAGTTAAAATTAAAATAAGTAAGTTTAGCGATTACCTAATAACCATACGCATGAACCTTTCGGTGACGAAAGGTGCGATGGGGAGTAATCAAAGAGGGGCTTCTAGTTGAAATTAAAATTAGTAAATTTAGCAATTACATAACCATACGCATTAACCTTTCAGTGACGAAAGGTGCGATGGGGAGTAATCAAAGGGGGGGGGGCTTCCAGTTAAAATTAAAATAAGTAAGTTTAGCGATTACCTAATAACCATACGCATGAACCTTTCAGTGACGAAAGGAGCGATGGGGAGTAATCAAAGGGGGGGGGGGCTTCTTGTTTAAATTAAAATAAGTAAATTTAGCAATTACATAACCATACGCATTAACCTTTCAGTGACGAAAGGTGCGATGGGGAGTAATCAAAGAGGGGCTTCCAGTTAAAATTAAAATAAATAAGTTTAGCAATTACCTAATAACCATACGCATTAACCTTTCAGTGACGAAAGGTGCGATGGGGAGTAATCAAAGAGGGGCTTCAAGTTGAAATTAATATTAAAAAAAATTAACTGAATGTTATAAACTTAGGAAAAACTGTTTCTTTATCCGACTCCCTTTAAAAATATATTCGCAGTCGAGTGTGTTCACTGAGTTTTTGTTCTTTCTTCTGTCCTTAAAAATGAAAGAGAACATTACATCCTTGAGTCTAAAAAGTTATTCTCCCACATAGAAACTATTTTTGTCATCTAGAAGCACCAAGTATGTATGTGTGTGATCTAAATTAAATCTACCATCGGCTTAAAGATCTCAATTAAGGTACTTTTTTTTATTCCCCTTATTTGTTTATTTTTTTCTCGTTTAGGAACATAAAAATTCGCAAACAAATAATCCGCATTTGTTGTTGCTGCACTATGAAGCACTAACCTGAAGTATCCAGCGTTGTCCAGGCTTTACGTAGTGTTGGACGATTTCTTCAATGTGGCCGCCATCTGGTGGTTTTAGTAGAACGTTCTTATTCTGCTTCACGGGGATTTTCGAATTCTTGTTGTACACCTTCCCTCTCCCTTTTAAAGTCAAGTCAATTGTTCCCTCCATGCCAGGGTACTTAGTTCCTCATCAACTCACCGGAGAATCTGGTATGTGAATATAATTAAGAGAGCAATTTTCCCTTCTCCGCCTCCCCTTCCCTGATTGCATTTCAATCACATCCTATGAAAATACTGAAATCCCCTGTCATCGTACCCTGAGCGCCTCTCCGAGTTATACCGGAATGTTAAATATCATAGTCGTTGATTGGTTGCCGTTTTCAAGAGCTAAGCTGCGCCAAACATTTGGGAAATTTCGAATCTATAAAAACTACATACATTTAACAAAACATCTTTTGAAGGAAACGGCAAATATAAAATAAAAGTACAAAGAAAGGGAAAGATTACTAGGGTACCTCGGGGTTGCGAAGCGCGTGTTTACTGAAAGACAGTTAAACCATCTGCGGGTCATAAATAAGAAAAAAACCATGGTATTTAATCGTCACAGTTGTAATCGTCAGTATAGAATAACATTAACGATGTAATTTAACGCCGAGAACCTGCCAAAATTTCAAAAATTACATTCGTATATTTTTTTCACAACAAATTTGCATAAATTATTTTCGAATTTTATAAAAGTTGTAATTAAAATCACTTTCCTTCTGTCGATTGAAAAAGCTTTGAAACCCAAGAGATTTGCCGGCCATTTGCAGCCTTAAGCAAAAAGTGTTGCATCGCATCTTAAGAAAAACCGCCGCTTAGTACTCGCGAAAGTCAGCTACCCTCGAAGTGACGGTAAAATCCTAAGTCACATCACACCGCCATTGTGTATTTCACATCGCACCGACAATTAAAGAATCAGCAATCGGAATTCACTTGCTTCTATAATTGCATTCAATTCTGCTTTAAGTATTTCGTAGGAACTTTTCGATTGAAACTACGCTTGCAACTGAAACACTGAAATTGTATATGTTCATTCAGCAATTATCAGACATGCAACTATTGGACAAAATATCCTTTCGCTCGATACCGCGGTAACAACTTTGGCAAATAATTAATAATTTGGCGATTTTGTATGAATTATGATAATACCAGTTTGCCGATTTTTCATCTTTACCTCGGCGATTTCGAAATTTGAAAATTTTAATGCATATTTGGATCTAACCCCATGGATTTTAAAATTAAGGTCTGAAAAAGCGGAATTCTGCGTTTTCGCCGAACTCTATCATGTCTGATGTTGACTTGTGTACTGGCCATTACAAAATAAAAATAATAAGTCTGATTAAATGGGCATTCCCTGCCCATGGGAAAGGAGGCCATAAATGTGTTATCATAGGCATAAAGGAGAAAAATATATTTGCTAAAATAAGGGGAAAAGGGACCATATTCTGAAGAGAAAAAAATAACTTTTAAGTACTTCAAGTAACAAAAATTATTTATATTTGCACATCATCATCCAGTGGAAGATACAATGGGGCACAAGGAATACTTTGAACGGATGTCGAATTTTTTAAATAAATATGGGGGAAAAAAACTTATGAAGAATAAATTTTAGAACGCCATATCAGGATTATTTATTGGTTATTAATTTTCTATAAAAAGGTAAAAAATTAATCGTTATTTTTTGATAGAATGGCAATAATTTTCGTTCTTTCAAAGAAACGACTCTCTAAATATTCGAATTTCGTAAGAAAAAAAAAAAGAAAAAAAACGCCACTTTAATTATCCATCCATTTGTTTGGAATTACCCTAAAAAATTTTTTTAAAGATTTTTGTTTTTAAAATTATTTGTTTGTAAGCAGCTTTTTCATTCATGCAATAGTTGCGAGCTGAATTTGGACAAACCTACGAATATTATTAGATAACCACACACGGCTCTTAAACACAACGAATCCTAATAAGTGAGGTCTCAAAAGAAAGGGAATTTTACAGACCGGTGACTAATTATATTTTCAGTCTCCATTTGTTTTGGGAATTTTTTTTATACATTTGAAAAGATAAAATTTAAAGCAAACACCGCATGTCTCTCTATAGCCCTTTTTCAGGAACTCTCTCGTAACTTTTGGGAACGTATTTTACGGGTGCCAAGACTTGTCGCCGTCTTCATTAGGACTATTCACGCAATTTAACCCCTCTTCGCAACTTTTTTTTTTGTGAATTTCCTCTGTTTATTTCCTTTTCCTGAGTTTTTATTAGTATAGACATTGGTTTTTGCACTTTCATGTCTTAAGTACTACCCTTCCTAAGTATCCAAGATAAAGTACCTATTGATAACTAAAGATCATTTTTCGATATAACACCTTTTGCTGTTGAGCTACTCGCGTTGTCTTTAAAGGTCGAAATTGCAAATTATTGGGATAAAAACAAAAAATTCCCTAAAATACGTTTAAATCGAGAGTATATCAACCTTCGATGCAATTTGAGTGGTGCTGCACTTATAAATCTTAATAAACAAATAAGGAAATCACCAATAAAGTTTATTATACATTGTAATTTTCGGAAATAGGTCATAAAACAAATATACTAGTGAAAGTATGCTAGTGAAATTTATATTAGCCCTTAATCCAGTTCGAGGAGGTTTTCGAACTTTTTGCAGTTATACCTTTCTTTCTTATGACGGCAGAATAGTAGTTGTCAAAATAATGCTTAAATAAATATTCGCTCTAGTTCGAAAAGTTAGAATGCACATTTGTGGTATAATATCACCATTCCCATTTTCTGCAATTATCTTCTTGTTTTTTTTCAAGTGCGCAGCGACAGGTGTTTCGGTATCGTAACCCACTCGAAGGGAGTGACAAAGATCGCGGTACTAATAATTTGTTGCTAGCAGGTCGAAATTGGAATAGGTGCTTTCCTCGAGTGAGCTACGGACGAAAAACTATAGCCCGCAAACTTGAAAGACAGTGATCTCCGAAAGGACAAAGTAGATTTTTCAGTTAATTTAATTTAAGTTTACCCATTCGGACTTCCTTTTTACATCTTCCGTGCATTAACCATAAACGTCCAGTCTTCCTTGATAATTAGAAATCGTTGCCTTACAATATAATTGGGATAAGTTTTATTTTAATTTGCTACTAAATAGAAATTGGTATAAATAACTATATTGTGTAACATTCAAATGTCAGAAATTGCTAGGAGAAGAGGACATTGCTAATTTGGTGATTTCCTTTCACGAGGTGCATAAATAAAAGATTTAAAGTGCGATTCTCTGACTCTTAATTAGTTCCAGTAAGTTAGGCAAGTTTGATCATTTTAACGTGGGAATAAAAATGTAATTAAAAAAAATTAAGTTGAGGGCATTGCTTGAAAAATGCAATTAGTTGAGTTTTTATCACTTTATGAATAAAAAGTTTTTTTTTTATACAGAAATCTTTTTCACCTTGCTGAAGCTCATTGAAATTTATAAAAAATATTAGCGGAGAAATGATTAAAAAATATTGAACTTTAGGTAAACAAAATTTTAAAATTTATTTACATTAAAATTTGAAACAAATAGGTCGTTTTTTAAATGTGACGTTTTGTAATATTAGTTTTTAAATTTTAGAAGGATTTTTATACTGCTGGCGGAAGTGTAACTTTAAAGTTATTTGGAAATAAATGAGTACATTTTAGAACTAACTAACTTAAAATAACTAATATTTGGAAAGTTTTGTACATTTTTAAAGTGTATTCAAAAAGATTTTCGGCTAGAGTGCAACTTCTGGATTGATGTCGGCAGTGTGACTTTTACAAAAGCCCAAACAGAAAAGGGCGAAAACTTTATGTACGAGAGATTATCTGATTTGTTGTGTTGTAATTGAAATTGAGTCACTAAGAACTTGATTTGAGTTAATAGAAGAAAAAAAACGGAAATATATTTTCCTTCCACTAAATAATTTTTTTTAAAAGGGAATAAAACATTTTTGTAAAAGCGAAAAAAGTTCTTCAAAATTAGTACCGTTTCATAAGTTAATCGTGCAAAATGGTTAAAATCCATATATTATACGGACAATCCGTACTATTAGTCGAAAAGTGGACATAATAATGCAGCCAAGAAATTTTTTAATCATGTTCTAACTTATTTCGTTTTGAAAACTGTGTTAACCGCCCATCGTTGATCGATTTGTAAAGATGAAAGATAAATTTTTGAGGCTTCACTTCATGCATCCATGTTGGATTTTTAACATTTAAAAATGGGTCTGGTCACTCTCACTCACTGACAGAGCACATGCCATTACAACTTCACTTTAAATAATTTAAGCTATAACTTTTAATAACTAACGGGTTTTATGAAAGTTAGGTGCTGCCATCTGTCGAGATGTTGCACAAAACAACGCTAGGGAAACAAAAGTTTCTATTTATATTTCAAAACAAGACCAGCAATAAATGCATGGCGAACATATTTGTTTCTTCGTTTGCTAATAAATTTTGTACACTTTTACATAACATTTAAATCAATATCAAATCGACATTACTCATAAAAAAAAATGTGTTTGATAAAAAAACTAAACGCGATTTATAAATTGGAGATACATTTTTTGGAAAAATTAAATATATACTTTAGTTAATACATGCACTCACTGTAATTCAGTACGAAAAATTTGCAGACTCGGTTGTTATTAGATTATGGCGTTTAAAAATTTCTCTGTCAGTCTATTTATAAGACCTTTGATATAAAGTCAAATATCCAAATTGTCTGGGGAATTTTAAACGCCCTTTTTGTAAATTCATTTTTAAATAACCAAAATTGAAACTTATTATTCTTTTTGTAAATTAGACACCGAAACTAGTTATTTACTACATACTCTTAACTTGAGGCGTCTCGGGTCACACTGTCATTTTCAGTTTCTTAAAATACGATCACGTATTTACTCCGATTGGAAAGGAACCTGTGTCTGGTTAACACAAATAAATAACGTGTCCATAGATCTAAAACCCATTACTAAAATATAAATTTTAAAAGCACTCAAATTTAAAATTCGTCGAAAAATGTATATTTTCCCATAAAAAAAAATTATGTAGAGCAATAGTCATTATCTTACAAATTTCGCGGTATTTTTTTAGAACTTCCCAAGATTATAAAATATGTATAGCTTGAATTGCGATTCAGAATTAAAAGATGTTAAAAATGCATCATTATTTGACATAAATGTCTATAAAATCGGTATCAGGTACCTCGCCGTAAGGAATCGAATAGCAAAAGACGAATCTCGGTAAATCCTTTTAACTCCACGCGGAATCAGCCTGTGAGGATAAATAACACAGTATAGAAAAAGCCGAGACGTTTTGAACAGGCCCATTATTAAAACCATTCCACCCCCTGACCCATCCAAATATCTTTAAAATTGCATGCTCTTTGAAGTTTTAAAACCTGAAATCCTTCAACAGGTTGGCAAAAAAATTCTGGAAATTTTTTTTTTCCCGATATTTCTCTGATTTACATGATGGTGTTAAAAAAAATTCCCTGATTTTACAGTTACGTTAAGAAATGCTGCAATGTATAGAAACAAAGTATCCACACTACAATAATACTATAAATATATGAAAACTTATAAGCAATACTTACTGACAGTTAAAATAATAATGTATGGATACAAAACAAATTATGCAATTGCGAAAATCGTAATAGCAATTAAACATGTTCTCTGGAAGCAGATAATACAAAAAGTTTTATTATGCTTCATATTTCCTATTTAACATAATATCCTTAAATATAAAAAGTTATTCTCCCACATAGAAATTTTTTTTGTAATCTAGAATCACCAAGTATGTGGGTGATCAAAATCTACCATCAGCTTAAAGAGCTTAGTTAATGTACTTTTTTTTTTATTCCCCTTGTTTGATTTTTTTTCTCATTTAGGAAACGCAGAGGCAATGTGGTGTATAAAACTTTGTGAACAAATAAGCCGCATATGTTGCATTATGAAGCACTAACCTGAAGTATCCAGCGGTTGTCCAGGCTTTACGTAGTGTCGGCCGATTTCTTCAACGTGGCGCCATCTGGTGGTTTTAGTAGAAAAGTCCTTTTATGCTTCCGGGGGGGATTTTCGAAATCTTGTGTAGACCTTCCCTCTTACTTTTAAAGTCAAGTGTGCAGTTCAGTTTTTAAATCCATGGCAGGGTACTTAGTTCCTCCTCAACTCACAGGAGAATCTGGTATGGGAATATAATTAACAGAAGAATTTTCCCTTCGCCCCCTTCCCTGATTGCATTTCAATCAAATCCTATAAAAATACCGAAGTCCAATGTCATCGTACCCTGAGCACCTCTCAGAGTTATATCGGAGTGTTAAATATCAAACAGTGATTTTTATTCAAATGTCGTTGATTGAATTGGTTGGCTTTTTATGGCGCAAGAGCCAGATTTGCCTAAGCTGCGCCAGACATTTGTGAAATTACGCATCAATAAAAACTAAACACATTTAATAAACCATCTTTTGAAGAAAGCGGCAAGTATAAAAAAAGTACAAAAAAAAAGGGAAAGAACACTAGGGTACCTCGGGGTTGTGGAGCCCGTGTTTACTTAAAGTAAGTAAACCCCATGAGGGATACATAGTCGTTGAACATAAATAAAAAAACATGGTATATATATTGTAACAATAAATTATATTCTTTAAAATAATGAAGTAGATATTTATGCTTTATTAGGAAAGTAGTAATACTAGTAAACAATACTTTGAAAATATTTAAGCTAAAAAGAATTGCAATATTTCTAACACTCACAGTAACGTTAATTTTCAATGCATTTTTCAACGCCTTTTATCCGAACTAATAGCATAATTTTTTGATGACATATTTTGTAATTGCCCTATGGAATATTATAAACTGCACTACTTCTGTTTATTGCAAATATAAAATTATGTCTGGATCGGTGTACCAATCAAATAGATATTTTTAATAACCTTGAACGAAAAAAAATTGCTATAGGTCTATAAAATTTTTGAATTGCTAAACAGTATATAAAACGGTAAAATTCGGAATCTTTAAAACAAAAAAAAGTTGCAATGAGAAGTAATCAAAAAGAGGGTTCCTGTTAAATTTAAAAATAATTAAGTTAGGCGATTACCTAATAACCATACGCATTTAAACTTCAAGTGAATAAAAGGTGCGATGGGGATTAATCGAAGAGGGGCTTCTAGTTGAAATTAAAATTAGTAAATTTAGCAATTACATAACCATACGCATTAACCTTTCAGTGACGAAAGGTGCGATGGGGAGTAATCAAAGAGGGGCTTCCAGTTAAAATTAAAATAAGTAAGTTTAGCGATTACCTAATAACCATACGTATGAACCTTTCGGTGACGAAAGGTGCGATGGGGAGTAATCAAAGAGGGGCTTCTAGTTGAAATTAAAATTAGTAAATTTAGCAATTACATAACCATACGCATTAACCTTTCAGTGACGAAAGGTGCGATGGGGAGTAATCAAAGAGGGGCTTCCAGTTAAAATTAAAATAAGTAAGTTTAGCGATTACCTAATAACCATACGCATGAACCTTTCGGTGACGAAAGGTGCGATGGGGAGTAATCAAAGAGGGGCTTCTAGTTGAAATTAAAATTAGTAAATTTAGCAATTACATAACCATACGCATTAACCTTTCAGTGACGAAAGGTGCGATGGGGAGTAATCAAAGGGGGGGGGGCTTCCAGTTAAAATTAAAATAAGTAAGTTTAGCGATTACCTAATAACCATACGCATGAACCTTTCAGTGACGAAAGGAGCGATGGGGAGTAATCAAAGGGGGGGGGGGGCTTCTTGTTTAAATTAAAATAAGTAAATTTAGCAATTACATAACCATACGCATTAACCTTTCAGTGACGAAAGGTGCGATGGGGAGTAATCAAAGAGGGGCTTCCAGTTAAAATTAAAATAAATAAGTTTAGCAATTACCTAATAACCATACGCATTAACCTTTCAGTGACGAAAGGTGCGATGGGGAGTAATCAAAGAGGGGCTTCAAGTTGAAATTAATATTAAAAAAAATTAACTGAATGTTATAAACTTAGGAAAAACTGTTTCTTTATCCGACTCCCTTTAAAAATATATTCGCAGTCGAGTGTGTTCACTGAGTTTTTGTTCTTTCTTCTGTCCTTAAAAATGAAAGAGAACATTACATCCTTGAGTCTAAAAAGTTATTCTCCCACATAGAAACTATTTTTGTCATCTAGAAGCACCAAGTATGTATGTGTGTGATCTAAATTAAATCTACCATCGGCTTAAAGATCTCAATTAAGGTACTTTTTTTTATTCCCCTTATTTGTTTATTTTTTTCTCGTTTAGGAACATAAAAATTCGCAAACAAATAATCCGCATTTGTTGTTGCTGCACTATGAAGCACTAACCTGAAGTATCCAGCGTTGTCCAGGCTTTACGTAGTGTTGGACGATTTCTTCAATGTGGCCGCCATCTGGTGGTTTTAGTAGAACGTTCTTATTCTGCTTCACGGGGATTTTCGAATTCTTGTTGTACACCTTCCCTCTCCCTTTTAAAGTCAAGTCAATTGTTCCCTCCATGCCAGGGTACTTAGTTCCTCATCAACTCACCGGAGAATCTGGTATGTGAATATAATTAAGAGAGCAATTTTCCCTTCTCCGCCTCCCCTTCCCTGATTGCATTTCAATCACATCCTATGAAAATACTGAAATCCCCTGTCATCGTACCCTGAGCGCCTCTCCGAGTTATACCGGAATGTTAAATATCATAGTCGTTGATTGGTTGCCGTTTTCAAGAGCTAAGCTGCGCCAAACATTTGGGAAATTTCGAATCTATAAAAACTACATACATTTAACAAAACATCTTTTGAAGGAAACGGCAAATATAAAATAAAAGTACAAAGAAAGGGAAAGATTACTAGGGTACCTCGGGGTTGCGAAGCGCGTGTTTACTGAAAGACAGTTAAACCACCTGCGGGTCATAAATAAGAAAAAAACCATGGTATTTAATCGTCACAGTTGTAATCGTCAGTATAGAATAACATTAACGATGTAATTTAACGCCGAGAACCTGCCAAAATTTCAAAAATTACATTCGTATATTTTTTTCACAACAAATTTGCATAAATTATTTTCGAATTTTATAAAAGTTGTAATTAAAATCACTTTCCTTCTGTCGATTGAAAAAGCTTTGAAACCCAAGAGATTTGCCGGCCATTTGCAGCCTTAAGCAAAAAGTGTTGCATCGCATCTTAAGAAAAACCGCCGCTTAGTACTCGCGAAAGTCAGCTACCCTCGAAGTGACGGTAAAATCCTAAGTCACATCACACCGCCATTGTGTATTTCACATCGCACCGACAATTAAAGAATCAGCAATCGGAATTCACTTGCTTCTATAATTGCATTCAATTCTGCTTTAAGTATTTCGTAGGAACTTTTCGATTGAAACTACGCTTGCAACTGAAACACTGAAATTGTATATGTTCATTCAGCAATTATCAGACATGCAACTATTGGACAAAATATCCTTTCGCTCGATACCGCGGTAACAACTTTGGCAAATAATTAATAATTTGGCGATTTTGTATGAATTATGATAATACCAGTTTGCCGATTTTTCATCTTTACCTCGGCGATTTCGAAATTTGAAAATTTTAATGCATATTTGGATCTAACCCCATGGATTTTAAAATTAAGGTCTGAAAAAGCGGAATTCTGCGTTTTCGCCGAACTCTATCATGTCTGATGTTGACTTGTGTACTGGCCATTACAAAATAAAAATAATAAGTCTGATTAAATGGGCATTCCCTGCCCATGGGAAAGGATGGTTGGTTGGTTGATTGGAGTTTACTGGCACAAGGGCCAAATATGGCCAAGCTGCGCCAAACACTAGATTTTTTAAACCAACATTAAAATTCTAAAATATACACATAAACTAAATAAATTTCAAATTAAAGGCAAAAATCCTGTGTAATTTAAAAAGATAAATAGTGATGAATGAGGTGGATGATTCAATAAATAGGATAATGTGGGAGATGAAGTATTAAAAAAACGATTATATAAAATTCTAAGACGGGGACAAGAAGTTAAAATATGATGAATGGTAAGAGGTTGTTGGCAATGATTACACAGCGGGGCGGTTTCATTTAATAATAGATGTCGATGTGTTGCTCGCGTATGACCTATGCGGACACGAGTTACCCATGGGAAAGGAGGCCATAAATGTGTTATCATAGGCATAAAGGAGAAAAATATATTTGCTAAAATAAGGGGAAAAGGGACCATATTCTGAAGAGAAAAAAATAACTTTTAAGTACTTCAAGTAACAAAAATTATTTATATTTGCACATCATCATCCAGTGGAAGATACAATGGGGCACAAGGAATACTTTGAACGGATGTCGAATTTTTTAAATAAATATGGGGGAAAAAAACTTATGAAGAATAAATTTTAGAACGCCATATCAGGATTATTTATTGGTTATTAATTTTCTATAAAAAGGTAAAAAATTAATCGTTATTTTTTTATAGAATGGCAATAATTTTCGTTCTTTCAAAGAAACGACTCTCTAAATATTCGAATTTCGTAAGAAAAAAAAAAAGAAGAAAAAAAACGCCACTTTAATTATCCATCCATTTGTTTGGAATTACCCTAAAAATTTTTTTTAAAGATTTTTGTTTTTAAAATTATTTGTTTGTAAGCAGCTTTTTCATTCATGCAATAGTTGCGAGCTGAATTTGGACAAACCTACGAATATTATTAGATAACCACACACGGCTCTTAAACACAACGAATCCTAATAAGTGAGGTCTCAAAAGAAAGGGAATTTTACAGACCGGTGACTAATTATATTTTCAGTCTCCATTTGTTTTGGGAATTTTTTTTATACATTTGAAAAGATAAAATTTAAAGCAAACACCGCATGTCTCTCTATAGCCCTTTTTCAGGAACTCTCGTAACTTTTGGGAACGTATTTTACGGGTGCCAAGACTTGTCGCCGTCTTCATTAGGACTATTCACGCAATTTAACCCCTCTTCGCAACTTTTTTTTTTGTGAATTTCCTCTGTTTATTTCCTTTTCCTGAGTTTTTATTAGTATAGACATTGGTTTTTGCACTTTCATGTCTTAAGTACTACCCTTCCTAAGTATCCAAGATAAAGTACCTATTGATAACTAAAGATCATTTTTCGATATAACACCTTTTGCTGTTGAGCTACTCGCGTTGTCTTTAAAGGTCGAAATTGCAAATTATTGGGATAAAAACAAAAAATTCCCTAAAATACGTTTAAATCGAGAGTATATCAACCTTCGATGCAATTTGAGTGGTGCTGCACTTATAAATCTTAATAAACAAATAAGGAAATCACCAATAAAGTTTATTATACATTGTAATTTTCGGAAATAGGTCATAAAACAAATATACTAGTGAAAGTATGCTAGTGAAATTTATATTAGCCCTTAATCCAGTTCGAGGAGGTTTTCGAACTTTTTGCAGTTATACCTTTCTTTCTTATGACGGCAGAATAGTAGTTGTCAAAATAATGCTTAAATAAGCTCTAGTTCGAAAAGTTAGAATGCACATTTGTGGTATAATATCACCATTCCCATTTTCTGCAATTATCTTCTTGTTTTTTTTCAAGTGCGCAGCGACAGGTGTTTCGGTATCGTAACCCACTCGAAGAGAGTGACAAAGATCGCGGTACTAATAATTTGTTGCTAGCAGGTCGAAATTGGAATAGGTGCTCTCCTCGAGTGAGCTACGGACGAAAAACTATAGCCCGCAAACTTGAAAGACGGTGATCTCCAAAAGGACAAAGTAGATTTTTCAGTTAATTTAATTTAAGTTTACCCATTCGGACTTCCTTTTTACATCTTCCGTGCATTAACCATAAACGTCCAGTCTTCCTTGATAATTTAGAAATCGTTGACTAAACATATAATTGGGATAAGTTTTATTTTAATTTGCTACTAAATAGAAATTGGTATAAATAACTATATTGTGAAACATCATTCAAATGTCAGAAATTGCTAGGAGAAGAGGACATTGCTAATTTGGTGATTTCCTATCACGAGGTGCATAAATAAAAGATTTAAAGTGCGATTCTCTGACTCTTAATTAGTTCCAGTAAGTTAGGCAAGTTTGATCATTTTAACGTGGGAATAAAAATGTAATTAAAAAAAAAATTTAAGTTGAGGGCATTGCTTGAAAAATGCAATTAGTTGAGTTTTTATCACTTTATTAATAAAAAGTTTTTTTTTTTATATAGAAATCTTTTTCACCTTGCTGAAGCTCATTAAAATTTATAAAAAAATATTAGAGGAGAAATGATTAAAAAATATTGAACTTTAGGTAAACAAAATTTTAAAATTTATTTACATTAAAATTTGAAACAAATAGGTCGTTTTTTAAATGTGACGTTTTGTAATATTAGTTTTTAAATTTTAGAAGGATTTTTAAACTGCTGGCGGAAGTGTAACTTTAAAGTTATTTGGAAATAAATGAGTACATTTTAGAACTAACTAACTTAAAATAACTAATATTTGGAAAGTTTTGTACATTTTTAAAGTGTATTCAAAAAGATTTTCGGCTAGAGTGCAACTTCTGGATTGATGTCGGCAGTGTGACTTTTACAAAAGCCCAAACAGAAAAGGTCGAAAACTTTATGTACGAGAGATCCTCTGATTTGTTGTGTTGTAATTGAAATTGAGTCACTAAGAACTTGATTTGAGTTAATAGAAAAAAAACAGAAATATATTTTCCTTCCACTAAATAATTTTTTTTAAAGGGAATAAAACATTTTTGTAAAAGCGAAAAAAGTTCTTCAAAATTAGTACCGTTTCATAAGTTAATCGTGCAAAATGGTTAAAATCCATATATTATACAAACAATCCGTACTATTAGTCGAAAAGTGGACATAATAATGCAGCCAAGAATTTTTTTAATCATGTTCTAAAATTTTTGAGGCTTCACTTCATGCATCCATGTTGGATTTTTAACATTTAAAAATTGGTCTGGTCACTCTCACTCACTGACAAAGCACATGCCATTACAACTTCACTTTAAATAATTTAAGGTATAACTTTTAATAACTAACGGGTTTTATGAAAGTTAGGTGCTGCCATCTGTCGAGATGTTGCACAAAACAACGCTAGGGAAACAAAAGTTTCTATTTATATTTCAAAACAAGACCAGCAATAAATGCATGGCGAACATATTTGTTTCTTCGCTTGCTAATAAATTTTGTACACCTTTACATAACATTTAAATCAATATCAAACCGACATTACTCATAAAATAAAATGTTGTTGATAAAAAAACTAAACGCGATTTATAAATTGGAGATACATTTTTTGGAAAAATTAAATATATACTTTAGTTAATACATGCACTCACTGTAATTCAGTACAAAAAATTTGCCGACTCGGTTGTTATTAGATTATTGCGTTTAAAAATTTATCTGTCAGTCAATTTATAAGACCTTTGATATAAAGTCAAATATCCAAATTGTCTGGGGAATTTTAAACGCCCTTAAACTTTTTGTAAATTCATTTTTAAATAACCAAAATTGAAACTTATTATTCTTTTTGTAAATTAGACACCGAAACTAGTTATTTACTACATACTCTTAACTTGAGGCGTCTCGGATCACACTGTCATTTTCAGTTTCTTAAAATACGATCACGTGTTTACTCCGATTGGAAAGGAACCGGTCTCCGGTTAACACAGTAACCCGTGTGTTGCGAAAATCGTAATAGCAATTAAATATGTTCTCTGGAAGCAAAGCAGATAATACAAAAAGTTTTAATATGCTTCATATTTCCTATTTCAATCTTCAATAAATCCCATATTCATTAGTCCCTCACATTTTGCTTACAATTTAAGTTCCAACGCACTTTGCTTTTGGTTCTCCCTTCAGCAGTGGTTCACGTTTTTACAAAAATAAAACTGAATATATGAAAATGCGAATTACCATGCTCTTTTTTTTAATTCTTATTCAATGTGTTTAATTTCCCTTTGCCCCTTTCCCTGATTACATTTCAATCAAATCTTTGGAAAATACAGAAGTCCAATGTCATCGTACTCTGAGAACCTCTCAGAGTTTTACAGGAGTGTTAAATATCAAACAGTGATTTTTATTTAAATGTCGTTGATTGGATTGGTTCGCGTTTTATGGCGCAAGAGCCAGATTTGCCATTCAGAGTTCATACACTTTTTTGCGCAAGATATATATTAAATACAAATGTGTCGTTTTTTTCTGAAATAACACTAAAACGGCCCAATTTCAAAATTTCCAGATTTTTTGTAAAATTTTGAACATTTCCCAGACTTTTCCATGAATAAAAAATTCCATGATAATTCCCTGATTTCCCGGTTTTCCAGGTTATGTTGCCACCCTGCTTTTAGGTTTTTACCTGTAGAAGTATGCTATTTTTTTTTTAATTATAATAAATCAGAGGAGTTATTTTTCACTGTGACAGCTGTTGCTTTACATATATTTATGCTAGGGATTATTTTAACAAAAACCCTCTTCCTTGGTTATTTTTTTGTACCTATGCGATAAAATACTTAAAAACATATACATTCAGAGTTCATACACATTCATAGAAAATAAAAATAAGGAGTTTATAAGGACTTTTTGAGGATAATAAAAGCAATTTAAAAGGATATGTTTTTTCTACAGCTACAAAGTTCTGTTTAATTCACCTCAACATTTTTAATACAGGTTTAGAAAAATGATTAAAAAGTTAGTCGTTTTATATAAGTAACTTTAAGTTTCTAATAAAAATTTTGGTAACAGAACGTAGTTTGCAAGTACTTTTATACGGGCCCTTGTGAACTATGTTCACGCACGCAATCCAGGCGCCTTTGCCAAAGTGACCACAGCTCACGATCGGCAGTTCAGGCAACTAGCCCAATTAAAAAGGACACTTTATAAAAATAATGTTCTATCAAATTAATAAAATTTTAAAAAAAATAGATTTGAGATTTTTATTTTCAATGTTTCATGTTTTCTGGAAAAAGTTTGAATTTGCATGATCTTTGTGGCACATCCACCAAGATTAAATAGTGCAATATCAGAAAAGTAATTAATGTACCCCGAAAAACAAAAGAGCGAAATATTCCAAAGGAAAAATCACTCGAATTATTACATAAAGGGTATTACAAATTGGCACTTATACTTATAACTGTTTTCCCCACCTTACTTCGAAAGACACACAACCACAAGTTTAGTGATCTCTCTGTAAATGCTGGTGCGAGGTATCGAAATACCGTAAAAACTCCTAAAAATGATATGTACGATACTGATTAAACATTCTTTCCAATTAGACAGCCGATATTGCAAAACCTGGGAATATTGGACTTGATCTGTTTAAACTATCAATCATATAAGGGTTCGTTGCAATCGGAAATAAACATATTACATTAGGCGCTAGATTTTCAAGTTAAATTCTATCGCAATCAAAATATGTTAACCCTAATGATTCACACAAAATCGTAGTATATTTTAAGTAAATTAAAATTGAAGTAAGCAATATACAACTATGTACTCTGTAACTTAGTTGCGAATATTCGTGGCTGCAAGAAATATATGCAAGGGCGAAGTATATAGAATTATTGTGTAAAATATCAGTACCGAAGACAACATACTATTTGACACCAATTCCTTAATTTTCATGTCGAATGTTCTAGAGATATCGATCCGATGCCGATTTGACACCGGTCCGATCCGACACTGATTTCATACCAGTATTATCAGATTGTCTTCGATTAGAAAGAGATGTATACCTCCGAAGTATAGAAATGTACCCATGTCCTATATTAAAAGGATACAGATTTAATCAAGAATAGATGCCCGGTCATGCGCAATAACATGTTAACTTACAATAATTTTTTTAACAAATTAGCAAAATTGATATTTTGTTTAGTATACCTTGTCAAAATGTTTAATTACTAAATTTACTTCTTATTTAAATACCACCTTGCTTGTTAATTCAAATATATGCTCTGGTGTAAAAAGCACACAAGAATTTTCAGGGAAATTTTTAAAAAGAAGGATTTTCAACAAACTTTGTGCATTGTTTCTTCAAATTACAAGGCATTTTGAAACTAAATAACATTTCAAGGGTTTTATTTTTGTATATATAGTTTTTAAAATTCTTCAGCTGTTCAATTATTGTAACCGTACAGAATGGTTGAAATGCATACATTGCACAAGGTTATTCGTACAAGTTGACAAGTATGTTTTAGACAACAGTATTTCCGGTTTTTTTTTTATAGAACTATTTTTTTAGATACATTAGTTGGTTGAATTAAAGTTGCACTAGAGCTGCACAGTGTTCTATTTACAACGGTTCGGGGTCTATCTCGAAACAAAGATACGAGAACGTTGGATGTTTAGCTCTAGTGCGACGTTAATTAACAAAACCAAACAAACCGAGAACGTTGGAAATTGTGGATATTTTTAGTCTACTTTTAGGACTGAATCTGGTAATCCTCTGATGACGAGACCGCTACAACTTGTCAACTCTCCTAGAAATTCGAACTCGCTATCCTCCTATTACCCCCTTTTTCAGATAGGCTGACTAATTAAACGAAAAATGAAACTGTGGGTCTTGAGAATGCAGAAAAATAACAAATCCCCTCCCTCCCCCCAAAAAAGAAAAGGTCAAAATAGCATTTATTAATCTGTTCTATGAGCTGTGTAAATATTTACCTAAATAATTCTGTACTTTATAATTAAAGTGGCAAGAGCATTTTGAGAGGGAATCTCCTATTATTAGGGTCTATTGGTAAAATGACCCATGCTGTAACGTAAATTAAGCACGCCCATTTCAATCTCCATCCGACTATTCAAATCAACAAACAAGCTTTAGTTCAATACAGGTGAATTAAGTTACTTTTTTAATATTAACAAATATTCTTCTGAAGTTCAGTAGCAAGAATTTTTTTTAAAAAACTCCAAATAATTTAACTATATTTTTTTAATGCCAAAAAAATTTAAATATGTTTTGGGGTTTGAAAGTCAAGTTTAAAAAAACCAGATTGGCAAAAAAGCAGATATATGCTTGAATTTAATCATGGGTTGTTCTCGTTGACTCTGTAGAACAGTAGGAAAAGAACAAGTTTAAACTTTCATACTTGGCAATTTTTTTCAAATTCAATTTTTTTTAATGCAAAAACAGGAAGTAACCTGTTTTAATTTAACTGCTAAAATGGCATGGCATATTGGCCAATATTTCAAAAATCAAATTCGAAATTTGATTTTTTTTAAATACACTCGTTTACTTAGCGCCAAATAAAAAAAAAGGAATTCTCATTTACAATTAAAAATATTTTCACTAATTATAAGTTAGGTTCCTTAAATGTCATATACAAAAATTAATAATCATTTCGAGAAATTCAATAAAATCGGTCAATAGAACAATAAATATGGTCTCTCTCTTCCTTTCAGAAATGTCCAATTAACATTTAAACACTATGAAAAATACTTCTTGCATATTTTTTAAAACAATAAACCGAAACTATTATAAAATTATTAAACAATTCTCAGTTATAAATATATTTTTAAGTAACAATTATGACAAGGCAAAAAAAGAAAATTGATAAATAAGGTATAAATATCATCATCGCTTCGAGAGTGATTTATATATGTTTGTTGGTTAATTCTAGCATGGTGGATTTAAGTATAATTTTTAAAATTACTAAACGGTCCCAAATATAAGGACACCTTAATAAGCGTGTATATCATTTTTAAAAAAATGAAAATAAATTAAAAAGCATTAATTGCTTGGTGACATGGTTGTCATCCGAAAAAACACATTCCATTTCGGCTACAAATCTGTTAACTAATTAGTGTTAATTATTTTACTTTATAAATGAAAATACATGTAATTAAAAAAGCCTTTCGGGGAAAATAACATTTAAAAAAAATTGGACAATTTAACTGAACACTTTTCGAAGATTTTTCTTTTTTAATTATTTACACAATGCTAGGCTGGTATAGGACCATCGTATTACCAGGTAACTTGATCAGTCTAGTTAATCCACTCATTTATTAGTTAAAATATTTTATATATAATTTTCTTACAAACGTTTGGATTGTAGACTTTGGGTCATAGGGATGTGATTTGGCCGAATAGCCGAATACCGGTCAGCTTTCAGACTATTTCGGAAGCCGAATAACTTATTTAAAATTCTTTATACAGGTAAACAAACCAAATAGCTTATGTAAACAAAATTCTTTTCTGCCCCTACAAGTCACTAAACTTTTATACCCTGCCTTTTGCGGTTGAATATTTTTATCTACTTGAAACGCATTTATTTAAGCATTTGATCAAATAGGTAATCTCTTTCACTGTAATATTTATATTTGTGACTTTTTTAAACCTAGATTGTACAACTTGAACATAGCCAACCTTGATTGATTTTTGAATTTTTGATCATACCATCCATCACCAACCTTTTGATTCCTCACACTAACTCCTCAAAATTAAAAAATATTGCAACACATTCTTATTAATAAGAAAATACTAATATTGCTAAGAACGGGGAAATTTATCATGTGGCTTTAAAGGCAAAGTAATGATAACAATTTGCATTCGCTTGCAAGTTTAAAACATTTTCGTTTGTTTTATAAAAAAATATAATTTTTTTAAGTCTTAAAACATTTAATAAATCGAGTTTAAAAAAAAGGCACTTAATTGTCCAACTCTCAATCCAAAATTATTTTGTCCTTAACTGGGGTGAAAATTATTTCGTTTTACTTAAAGGTTACGAAAACAGCTCAGCGCAGAAAGTGTCTAAATTAAAAAATTTCATTATTACCATCGTGTTTAGCAAAATTAGAAATTTTTTTTAGTTCTAACAAAATGTCAAACAGGCAAAAATAAACTAGTCTTATAAAATTTGCTATTCTGAACAATTTTAAATATAATGTTAAATAACATTAATTTTTTTAACAAGAATTTCTATTTAGAACTTAAATAAAAAGTAATATGTAATTTTCAAAGCATAAAAATCTATTTCCATTCCATTTATTTTGTGCGTTATGTTTTGCTCAAGCAAATCGTATGAGTTGTTTTGTGGTTTTGAATAACACCAAGACAATTTCCATATTATGTACATGGCTGCTAGTGATACTAAATATTTGTGTTTTTGTTACCTGTGGAAATCTCAATCATAAATTTTTTTTCATCCTGGAATATTTGGCGATTAACATCATTTTTCTACAACATACTTCACTTTCCAGTGAAAAGTTACAAAAGACGATAATAATCTAAAGAAGAGAGGTTTTTTTATAAAAGTATCATTACGAAAAAAAATATATGAAACATCCCTTTAACCCTAATACTAATTTCCAATAGACAAATTAATGTCAGCACTGTAAATGTGTAATTTAAAAAAAAAAACACTAGGAAGTTCAACAAGATGATTCCTTAATGCATGCAGCGGTTCCCAAGACAAAAAGAACAACACTTTTTACAAATTATATGCAGTCTTGGGGACTTACATGATTTATAGAATCAATTTCCTTTTTTTTTTGTGTGTGTCAGCTTTTAAAATTTTGCACAGTTTACAAGTGCTAAAAATTTAACATGTATGGTTAAAACCTTATTTTGTTAAACTTAAAGTTTGTTACTGGCTAATTTGAGTCTTGTAGGTTTCTACAATACACCGACATTTTAAATTTTAACATATACATTATATATAGACAGGCCCCATATTGAGTTATTTAAACTGAAGTTTTCCTTGTTTGAATTTACTTTTATAGTGGCTAATATTAGTTCTTCATATATACAGCTTAAAGTGTAAAAAAAAATAAGCATTTTTTTAATGTTTATCTTTACGAAATAAACAATTTAGAAATTATCAGTTTCATAAATATTATTGCGGAATATTTTTTACAAAACTGCACATTTGGGGGTTTTTTTAGGTATATTTTCAATTTGATGCTTCAACTAAACTTTTTCTTTAATGTATCGAAAGTCTGCAACCAACTGATTAAGACTATCAAAGTAAAAACTTTTCTTAAATCAGCGATTCTCAAACTTTTTTTTCTCGTGTACCTGGGGAGTATCGCATTTTTTTGTATTAAATTTTATTTTCTACACATGGAATTAAGAAAAATATGACGTTTAGTTCTCTAAAGTAGACAAGCGACGTTTTGGAATTACTCTTCTCTCGCACACCTTCTCACTCATCCGCCCACGCAAAATAGTTTCTTTTTTTAGGCTTGGTTTGGTTTGGTTTCTTTAATTAACGTCACACTAAAGCTGCACAGTGGGCTGTGGTCGACGGTTCGGGCCTATCTCGAAGGAAAGACCCGGGAACGATGCCTCGTATTTTTGAACCATGGTCAGATGACGAGGACAACACCTGAGCTGGCACCCGACGCAACCTCAATAGGCGTCAGGACATTAGACTCCGATCAGTGTAATTGTGCAGCAGTCCCGTATACACGCCAGTATAATTTGTTGGATGTTCTGGACGACTTTCTAGTATTTTTGTAGCGAAGCTGGTCTTTTGTTAGGCAGTGTTATCCTTAGGTTAGCTGGCCAAATTAATCAAATGGCTCATATTAATGGCATTTACTGGCTTTTATTTATGATTTATACTTTGTTATTTTTATTTTAAGTGTTTTCCGACATTGCTAATATTATTTTCGCGTACTCTTACTGAACCGCAACGTACCTTCCAGGGGGGTACGCGTACCACAGGTTGAGAACCGCTGTCTGAAATGATCAAAATAATATCCCTGCGACGATTTTTTTTTGTTTGTTTTTGTAATACAAGTTTATTGCAAGTTTTATTATGTATTTCTTAGAATTTGGCTATAACGTTTAAAGAGTTTTTTTTTACAAGCTAACATTCACTTAATATACTCATCGACCTTATCACCATGCCGCAGCTCAAATTTATCTATTTTAAATTATAATAAAAAATAATTAAAATTAGGTTAAACCGTTTTAAAATATTAAATTAAATAATGTTATTAAAAATGTTAAATTATATTCTGTTAATTAAAAATGTTAAATTATATTCTGTTAATTAAAAATGTTAAATTAAATTATGTTAATTAAAAATGTTAAATTAAATTATGTTAATTAAAAATGTTAAATTAAATTATGTTAATTAAAAATGTTAAATTAAATTATGTTAATTAAAAATGTTAAATTAAATTATGTTAATTAAAAATTTTAACATTAAATTCACTAAAATTTGGAGAGAGAAAAAATAAGTATTTTTTATTTAACGTTATTATAATAATAAATAATTAATTAATAAACATTGTTTAAAATAATGAAATAGAAAAGTATGCTTCATGTAAAGCATGCTAGAGTATCTTTTATGAAATAGAAAAGTATTTAAATTTATAATTTGAATTAAATGTTTAAAATAAAAGTTTGTAGTAAACATAAATATAAAAGTTCGTTCTAATAGACAAGTGTTAAAAATTAAGTTAATTGCAAAATATATTTCCAAGAAAATCTACCTTAACTCTTTACTTCAGCACAGCAAGTTCAGGCGTTAGAGTTGAGGATGCCTATTATACGGTATCATTTATGTCGGTCTGTGAAACACAGTCGGTAGTCTAAAATGCACTGCAACTTTTTTTTTACTAGGTGTTTCGAGACACTGAGTTCAGAAATGTAGTTTGGCACCTAACTTCCGTCAAACGACACCATTGATATAATTTTGTTTTTCTAATGTTCAGATGATGGAGATTTGTAGATTGGTACACTACAAAGCACCGAATCTTATTGTTTTTTTTCCCTTCAGATGTTCTGATTCCAAGCGGGGTTGAAGTTTGGTGAGGTGAGGATTAGATGCTATTTTGCTTTTTTCCAGTTGCGATTCCAGAGACTTCTTTTCCGGTTGATACTTTGCGTCTTCCCTTCAAGGATCACACATTGCATCTTCTTTCAAGGATCACACATTGCATATTTTTTCAAGGATGACCCATTGCTTCTTTCCCGGTTGACACAATGCACGTCTTCTTACCGATTGACAGATTGCTTCTTCTTTCTTGTTAGATAAATTGCGTTAATGTTATTATAGTCTGACAACCAACTTTCGACAAATGATAACATAAGCAGGTTTTTTTTTCATTTCAATTGTACAGATTGCCAGGGGTTTAAAGAATATGTAGTCTGAAATGCACCGAACCTTTTTTTTTTTCAAATGTTCAGATTCTAATCTGGTTTAAAGTATGGTCCAAGTGAGAAGTAAGATATATTTTTTTTCAGATGCTATGTAGCAAATATTCTTCTATCCCGGTTGACACCTTGTGTTCTCTTTCATGGGCGACACATTGAGTTCAGAATTGTAGTTTGGCAAATTTCGGCTAACGAAGCCATTGACATAATTTATTTCACAGTTATTCAGATTCAAGGAAGTTTGAAAAACGGTACACTGAAAAGCGCCGAATTTTTTTTAAATGTTCAGATTCCAGGCAGGGTTTTAAGTATGGTGAAGTGAAGTTGGCTGCAATTTTCATTTCTTCCTTGTTGAAATTTTGAGGTATTTCTTTCCCGGTCGACACATTACGTCTTCTTTCACGTTTGACACATTGCGTATTCCCCTTCCCGGTTGGCACAATGCACGTTCTTCTCATCAATTGACAGATTGCGTCTTCTTTCTCGTTAGAAAAATTGCGTTAAAGGTTATATTCTGGCAACCAACTTTCTGCAAACGGTAACATAGACATTTTTTTTTTCATTTTAATTGTTCAGATTGCAACAAGTGTAGTCTGATATGCAACTTTTTTTTTTCTCAAATGTTCAGATTCCAATCTGGTATGAAGTATTTTGACACTTTGCATCTTCTTTCACGGTTGACAGCTTGTGTCTTCTTTCACGGTTGACACCTTGCATCTACTTTCACGGTTGGCACATTGCGTCTTCTTTCACGGTTGACACATTGCGTCTTCTTTCACGGTTGACACCTTGCGTCTTCTTTCACGGTTGACACCTTGCGTCTTCTTTCACGGTTCAGACCTTGTGTCTTCTTTCACGGTTGAAACATTGCGTCTTCTTTCACGGTTGACACATTGCGTCTTCTTCTACGGTTGACACATTGCATCTTCCCTTCCCGGTTGGCACAATGCACGTTCTTCTCATCGATTGACAGAATGATTCTTCTTTCTCGTTAGATAAATTGTTTTAAAGATTATTCTAAACGAAGCCACTGCCATCCTTTTTTTCACAGTTATTCAGATTCAATGAAGTTTGAAAAACGGTACATCGAAGAGCGTTTTTTTTTTTTTAATGTTCAGATTCCAGGCGGGGTTGAAGTATGGTGAAGTGGGAAGTTGGCTGCAATTTTCTTTTCTTTCTTGTTGCAATTTTCAAGTATTTCTTTCCCGGTTGACACATTGCGTCCTCTTTCACGGTTGACACATTGCGTCTTCTTTCACGGTTGAAACCTTGCGTCTTCTTTCACGGTTGACACATTGAGTCTTCTTTCACGGTTGACACATTGAGTCTTCTTTCACGGTTGACACATTGCGTCTTCTTTCACGGTTGACAATTGCGTCTTCTGTCACGGTTGACACCTTGCGTCTTCTTTCACGGTTGACACCTTTCGTCTTCTTTCACAGTTGACACATTGCGTCTTCTTTCACGGTTGACACATTGCGTTTTCCCTTCCCGGTTGGCACAATGCACGTTCTTCTCATCGATTGACAGATTGATTCTTCTTTCTAGTTAGATAAATTGCTTTAAAGGTTATTCGAAACGAAGCCACTGTCATCCTTTTTTTTTCACAGTAATTCAGATTCAATGAAGTTTGAAAAACGGTACACCGAAGAGCGTTTTTTTAAATGTTCAGATTCCAGGCGGGGTTGAAGTATGGTGAAGTGGGAAGTTGGCTGCAATTTTCTTTTCTTCCTTGTTGCAATTTTCAAGTATTTCTTTCCCGGTTGACACATTGCGTCCTCTTTCACGGTTGACACATTGCGTCCTATTTCACGGTTGACACATTGCGTCTTCTTTCATAGTTGACACCTTGCGTCTTCTTTCACGGTTGACACCTTGCGTCTTCTTTCACGGTTGACACATTGTGTCTTCTTTCACGGTTGAAACCTTGCGTCTTCTTTCACGGTTAAAACCTTGCGTCTTCTTTCACGGTTGACACATTGAGTCTTCTTTCACGGTTGACACATTGAGTCTTCCTTTCACGGTTGACACATTGAGTCTTCTTTCACGGTTGACAATTCCGTCTTCTTTCACGGTTGACACCTTGCGTCTTCTTTCACGGTTGACACCTTGCGTCTTCTTTCACGGTTGACACCTTGCGTCTTCTTTCACAGTTGACACATTGCGTCTTCTTTCACGGTTGACACATTGCGTCTTCTTTCACGGTTGACACATTGCGTCTTCTTTCACGGTTGACACATTGAGTCTTCTTTCACGGTTGACACATTGCGTCTTCTTTCACGGTTGAGACCTTGGGTCTTCTTTCACGGTTGAGACCTTGGGTCTTCTTTCACGGTTGAGACCTTGGGTCTTCTTTCACGGTTGAGACCTTGGGTCTTCTTTCACGGTTGAGACCTTGGGTCTTCTTTCACGGTTGACACATTGCGTCTTCTTTCACGGTTGACACATTGCGTCTTCTTCTACGGTTGACACATTGCATCTTCCCTTCCCGGTTGGCACAATGCACGTTCTTCTCATCGATTGACAGAATGATTCTTCTTTCTCGTTAGATAAATTGCTTTAAAGATTTTTCTAAACGAAGCCACTGCCATCCTTTTTTTCACAGTAATTCAGATTCAATGAAGTTTGAAAAATGGTACACCGAAAAGCGTTTTTTTTTTTTTAATGTTCAGATTCCAGGCGGGGTTAAAGTATGGTGAAGTGGGAAGTTGGCTGCAATTTTCTTTTCTTTCTTGTTGCAATTTTCAAGTATTTCTTTCCCGGTTGACACATTGCGTCCTCTTTCACCGTTCACACATGGCGTCTTCTTTCACGGTTGAAACCTTGCATCTCCTTTTACTGTTGAAACCTTGCGTCTTCTTTCACGGTTGACACATTGCGTCTTCTTTCATGGTTGACATATTGCATCTTCAAGATTATTATATTCTGGCAACCAACTTTCTGCAAACGATAACATAGGCATTTTTTTTTCATTTCATTTGTTCAGATTGCAACAGGTTTAAAGAATAAGTAGTCTGATATGCAACTTTTTTTTTTCAAATGTTCAGTTTCTAATCTGGTATGAAGTATGGTGACACCTTGCGTCTTCTTTCATGGTTGACACCTTGCGTCTCCTTTCACGGTTGCACATTGCAACTTCTCTTCCCGGTTGGCACAATGCACGTTCTTCTCATTGATTGACAGATTGATTCTTCTTTCTAGTTAGATAAATTGCTTTAAAGGTTATTCGAAACGAAGTTGGCCATTCCTTTTTTTTCACAGTTATTCAGATTCAATGAAGTTTGAAAAACGGTACACCGAAGAGCGTTTTTTTTTTTTTAATGTTCAGATTCCAGGCGGGGTTGAAGTATGATGAAGTGGGAAGTTGGCTGCAATTTTCAAGTATTTCTGTAGCGATTGACACCTTGCGTCTTCTTTCACGGTTGACACATTGCGTCTTCTTTCATAGTTGACATCTTGCGTCTTCTTTCACGGTTGACACATTGTGTCTTCTTTCACGGTTGACACATTGCGTCTTCTTTCACGGTTGACACATTGCATCTTAAAAATTATTATATTCTGGCTACCAACATTCTGCCAACGGTAACATAGGCTTTTTTTTCATTTCATTTGTTCAGATTGCAAGAAGTTTAAAGAATAAATAGTCTGAAATGCACTTAATCTTTTCCCCCTCAAATGTTCATATTCCAAGCAGGGTTGAAGTATGGTGAAGCGAGAAGTTAGCTGCAATCTTCTGTTCTTCTTTGTTGAAATTTTGAAATATTTCTTTCCCGGTTGACACATTGCGTCTTCTTCACGGTTGGCACAATACACGTTCTTCTCACTGATTGACACATTGCGTCTTCTGTCTCGTTAGATAAATTGCGTTAAAGATTATTATATTCTGGCAACCAACTTTCTGCATAACATAGGCATTTTTTTTTCATTCCAATTGTTCAAGATTGCAAGAGGTTTAAAGAATAAGTAGTCTGAAATGCACTGAATCTTTTTTTTTTTCAAATGCTTAGATTCCAATCTGGTTTGAAGTATGCGTGTAAGTGAGAAGTTATGGGATGTTATTCCTCCATCCCGGGGGACATTGTGTTTCTTTCTCGGTTGACACATTAAGTTCAGAATGGTAGTTTGGCAACGAACTTTCAGCAAACGACGCCATTGGCACAATATGTTTCTGGTTTAAATTGTTCAGATTGCAGGAGGTTTGAAGAATAGTCTGAAATTCACCTAATATTTTTTCCTCCCCAAATGTTCATATTCCAGACGGAGTTGAAGTATGGTGAAGTGAGTGGTTGCTTCTTCTTTATTCCCGAATGACACATTATGTACATACATAAATGTTTGTAGTCTTGCAACGACTTTTCTATTATTTTTTTCAATTGTTCCAGGATGTTTGAAAAGGTCTTAAAAGCTCTGGATCTATTCGTATTTTTTTTTTCAAATGTTTATATTCCAGGATAGTTGGAAGCACGGTATTAGTGAGAAATTAGCTGAGGATGCTATTTGGCAAATATTTTGCTATCCCGATTGACACAATGTGTCTTTTTTCTCGGTTGATACATTGAGTTCAGAATGGAAGTTTGCAAACGAAATTTCAGCAAACGACGCCAGTGGTACAATTTTTTTTTATTTAAATTGTTTAGAGTTTGAAGATTGGTATACTAAAATACATTGAATCTTTTCGATTTTTTTTTCTTCTAAATGTTCTGATTCCGGGTGGTATTGAAGTATGGTGAAATGAACATTTAGTTGCTATCTTTTTCCATGTTTGCCAGGTTGAAATTTTAAGTCTTTTTTCCCGGTTGACACTTTGCATTTTGTTTTACCGGATGACACATTGCGTCTCCTTGTTCTTCGGTTAACACGCTGCATTCAAAATAGTAGTCTGGCACGGCAACAAACTTTCGGCAATCGACACCATTGGCATATTTTTTTCATTTTAATTGTACAGATTCATGGATGTTTCAAGAATGGTAGTCTAAAATGCACTGACTTCCTTTTTCTATTTTCAAATGTTCAGTTTCCAAACGTGGTTCAATTACGGTGAAGTGAGAAGTTAGTTGCTTTCTTCGTTTTTGCTTCTAGTTGATAAAGTGGCATTTTTTTTCATTTCAATTGTTCCGATTCATAGCGGTTTGTAGAATAGATGTTTGAAGAATAGTAGTCTCAAATGCACTGAATATATTTATACTTTTTTTTTCAAATGTTCAGATTCCAAGCGGGTTTGAACTTTGGTTGAAGTGAGAAGTTATCTGCAATCTTCATTTTTCCAGGTTTCAGTTTTGAAATTTCGGCAAATGACGCCATTGACCAATTTTTTTTTAAATCAATTGTTGAGACTCAGGGAAATTTGGAGAATGGTAGTCTAAAATGCACTTAAATCTATTTTCGTGTATTTGATTGGTTTTTTACGTATAAAATAAAAATTACTCTTAGGAACGTGTGTATTGGTTAATTTTCTCTCATTTACTTGATCAGTTAATGAATCTTTAAACGCTTGATGAAAAGGTACAGAGTATATTAAGAATCGGGGTGAAATATAAAATGTAACCCAAATTACAAAATGTTTACTTTTTATAGCAAAATTCTGAAAAATCTAATAATAAAACCAAACAGGTGGTTCTGACGAGAGAATTTTCTGAGGCGAGTTGGTTGAACAGGAATGAGACTCGATAATTAAGAAAAAGTTTACTTGGCATAAAAATTATATCCTCTTACTTTTCATATTTGGTACTTAATTCAAATATCCGGACCTAACCTAGTGGGTTTCTTCCTCTTCAATCGAGTAAAAGAGGATTGTTTGAGGCGTCCTAGTTTATGGTAAAAAAAATTCAATGCATAAAGGAATCAAATTGTAAGAACTTCAGAGTTTGGCAAACTTGACCACAATATCATCTATATTTTTAATTGAGATGCAAAAGTTTGGATTAAATTACTTGAAAATAAATAACAGCATTTTAACATTACACACAGTAACGTAATTTTCTTAATTATTATTAAATTTCTTAATTATTATTAAATTTCTTAATTCTTTAATTTACTTAATTCTTTTATTCGAAATAGAGAAAGACGTTGTAAGCCGCCACAGATGCCTAGACTATTTTTCTCAGGGTTAATAGCAATGTTTGGCATCACAGCTGTTGTATAACTGCCGTATAACGTAATATAAACTGCAAAATTAATATATGTCCGT